>CAUJNA010000235.1:0-232500 GCA_963377175.1 Effrenium voratum | reverse complement strand
TTTGGCGGGGTATTGATGCTTGGGAAGAGCCTGGATGCTCAGAGAGCGAGAGATCCTGAGAGCCGATCTGTTGACCTTAGGCATCGTTTGGTTTCGCCTTTGACTCCCAATATCGTTTTTGCGAAAGTGACTGGACGCTTCCGACCTCTCTTCATCTTGCGCGAAAGGCGAAAGGAGCCCATTTTTCCTGTTAGGATTGTTTGGGCACTCTCAGAAGCCTGGGGACCCTTCAAGTTGTGTGCGTCTCCAAAGTCTGCATTGGTTCCAGAGAGCTTCGACCCATCCGCTTCAAGCAACGAGTCTGGTTGGATGATGGTGGCGATGTTTGGCGGAGGGGGGGGCTTGTGTGGGTGTTCCCGCGTTGAGTCGTTCAATTCAAACAGCAGTTAACGTATTTGTTTGTAGAATGGGGGGTGTCCTTCTTGTTCAGAGCTTACTCAGGCTTGGCTCTTGTTTGTTGTGTTGGATTTTGGGTGTGTCGCAAAATTAAAAAGCTAGGGCAAACCGCTGGTTTTAGTCTTGGGCTCCATGTACCAAGCTGTCATGTTCGTACATCGTTTTCGAGCCACAACCATTGTTGTCAAGGTGTGAAATCTCCGTTGCGGTTCCGGGGGGGGGGGGGGAAACGAGCTCATGATGAAGGGCCTTTACTAGGAAAATTGCGGTTTTCCGGTTTTCACATATTTTATTTGCAGTAGCTTGCCTAGACTGAAAGTGTTCTCATTGCCGTTTTTCGGCGGAATCACACACCTTGAGCGCTCCCCGTCTCCTTTGCCCGGCGTTTTTCCCATTGTGTTTCCACCCGGGCGGCCTTGCTGCGCTGCATGCCTCTTGATGGCTATGTCTCCAAATGCCAGCTCCGTCCAATTGGACTCAAACAAACACCACGGGTTTGGAAGCGGGGGGGCCCGGAAGCTGATCACGTGAGTGGGGGTGCGCTCGGTTTGTGCAGGGTAGCCTTTGGATCGCTAAGGGAGAGCACCCATCTAGTCAGTCCTGCCCAAGGCCATCCAAAGCCCACCCATGTGAGCCACAGTCAACCCGGGTAGTTGAGGGACAGTCCCAACCGGAATTGGGCGCCTTCGCCGCCTTTTTACTTCCTTGGGTTTGATTCCTCATTTGTGGCTCGCGAGGCTCAGCTCGGAGTGGAACAACTGCACCTTTGGCACGGTGGACGTGGATACCATCACCAAGAAGGTTGCGGAGTACAACAAGGCTCGCTTGGACTGCGGGAAAGGAACGGGGGCGAAGTGTAGGTGGGGGGTTGGCCACTGGTGCCAACCCTGGACGAACCTGTTTTTTGACCATTGTGGCTTCAGGCTCCCAAAAAGGTTCGGGGTTGACGGAACAGGGATACCAAACATGGGTTGCTTTCCTTTGGCTGGTCCTTCAAAGCTAGCAAAAAACAGGTGCCCCCGAAACGGCACCTTCAGGTGCTGGGAGAATGGAAAGGCAAGGGAAGGAGGAATATGCGACTGAGCCTGCTTTTGTTGCATGTTTGAGCGGAGACACTCATCGGCTAGAGACATGACTGGAGTCTGCCAAAACTCACCCCCTTCCCAAGCCATCATGGCCAATTGCTCCACAACGTTTACTTTACTGGATGGGCTGCAGATAAGAGTGCCTCATTTGACAACTTTCAAGTAAACAAATGCTAGATCAGTAGCCAGAGAGCATGGAGCTTTGCAGCTCTGTGCCTGCCACAAAGCGGCTTTTGAGATTTGTCAGGCTTAGAATAGATGATTATTGCACGTTGAAGTCGTAGGGAGGCTGGGAATGAATGGTTCTACCCATTTCTTCCAAGAAGAGCTGGACAGTAGTCACCTCCACATCAAAGAACAAACTGCGCACATTTTGAATCAGTTTGTGGGGCTTTCCGGAGCGGAAACAAGAGACTAGCGTCTCATCTTTGAGGTGCATCAAAGGCCAGCTTTTCTCGTGTTTTTACAGAACTTAATTCCTTATATCGCTCTTTTGGATTTCTGCTCAGGGCACCAAGACCATCTCGTTGGTGGAGTCTTGCCCATTGATCCTTCTGGCGAAGCCTCTAATCCTTGCAACTCTCAGTTTTCCGATCAATTCGCTGTTTGACCAATGCCAAGTTCAAAGTTCGGTGACCCTATCCCGGTATGCTACAACGAGAGAAACCACCAACTGGGTGTGTTTCTGTTTCAGTTGGTACTCTTTTTGAGGTGGGTTCAAGGGGACACCAGCAGGAAACCACTTTTTGTTCTTGAGGGCCCCCTTTTTGGTGTGGGTTTGAGGGGAAACCAACAGGAAACCCCACCTCTTATTGCAGGTCCCCCCGTATTTTGAGCCACACCCCGCCTGGCCGGTTCCCGCCTCAAAACCGCAAATCACAGCCAACGAGGTGGCGGTGCAGTCCGTGAAGGCGATGCCGGACAACCAGGTGCCGCAGATCTGGGGCGAGCAGGTCACACAGCCCGGGCGCCCGGTTCGCCGTGATTTTTTCCGGTTGCGAAGCCACGGGGGTCTTCGCAACCGGAGAAAAACATCAAGCACCCTCACTCCCCCCTCCCCCCACCAAAAAAACAGGTGCCTCGACTTTGTGGCTTGGACCATCTTTCTGCTTTAACTTTTTGGGGCTTGGAGGTTTCCCTTGGACCCACAACAAGTTGAACACTTTTTGCAGAGGGGTCAACAGCAACCAAGTCACAAAGTAGGAAAGAAGCGGTACCAGATCAATCTGGGCAGTTTTCATCGCAACAGGGTTTTTTGTTTGCAACGGGCTGCAAAAAGCTCAAATGGATTCGATTAATTTCCATGGATTCACTTTGTGAAGTTTGGGCTGAGAGCTTTTTGCGTTCACCCAGTGGGCAAACCAGCTGGACTGATTCAAACTCGACGACCATGATCGAGCAACATTCATTTTGGCACCACACGTTGTCCCATTTTTCCACCGTATTGGTCAGATGATGTCAAGCTCATCGTGTAGTGGTCGTCGGTCATTTTGACCGGAGGAGAGCACTGAGATCCTGTGACAAAGTGCCTTTCCTGTGCCTCTGAAAGGAGCTGCCCCCTCTCAGATTTCAGGATTTCCGGTCGACCAATTCTCATATGGGGGTTGATCAAAAGGTCCAATAAACATGGGATGACCATTGGTTGGAACACCACCAACGATGATATTTGAACCACATACTGGGACAGGTTACCCTTAGTCAAAACTGGGGGCCGAACGGAATATGATCAACTACCATATCTCTTTCCTGGTTGGAGACAACAATCACAGTCAAAGCCAACCTCAGCTCGCCGTGAGCACAGGCCTATGTTGTCTGTTGGTTGGTTTGAAACATCACGCGCACACGCCAATGTTAGGCCATTTTTGTGCCAATGAGTCCTTTTCTGTCCTTTTTGTTCTTAGTTGAAACATCACGCACGCATTGTTGATCAACTGCGTCTTCCCCTGTCCGGTTGCCTCCGTGTTTCAAAGGGACCACGTTTCTTTCCGCCAAACGGGTCGCATCGGATCCGATTCGAATCCGCTCCTCCGCTCCGAGGTTCAAGAACACCTTGCCCGTGGTGGTGGCCTTGCGCAACAAGGCGCTGAAGTCCCTGGCCTCAGGTCGCGGCGCGGAATCGATCGCGCGTCGATTGGACGGGGAATCGATCAACTCGCTGGGAAAGAAGGACATCTTTTTCTTCTTCTTTTTTTTTTGGGGGGGGAAGGCAATATTGGGGGAGATCACTCATTTCAGGCTCCAATATATATCTTGATGTGCGATGATCCTTCTGGTGGTTTTGCTTTGGGAAGCTCCTTCCGGTTCATTCCCCCACAAACTCGTGATTCAACTCTGTTGCTGAGAGCCGACAAGAAAAGAGGTCATGTAACTCAGACGTTTCGATCTCGGGTTTGCTCTCAGTCAGTGGTTGCTCTCGGTCAGTGAGGTGAGAATATATGGTTCCACTAGTTTGTGTGGCCGCAGGATGTTAGTTGAGTTCTGGTGGAAGATCCATGGTTTCCACTGGTTTTAATTAGATTGGTTGGGCGTTGTAGGTCAGTTTGGGTTGTTGAAAGTAGATGTGCCCCTCTCAATCTTCTTGCTTACAGGGGGGTCCAGTAGGTTCCAGCCATAGGAGTCGTTTCTGGTTTCAGTTTTGGTTGAACATAGATGGGCTCCACCAGTGTTTTTCAGTTAGGTTTTCGGTCAGGAGATTAGTCGTCCTTGCAGGTCAGTTTGGTTGAAAATCGATGGCTTCCGCTGGTTTGCGTTTGGCTCAAGTCGTATGGAATCCCTAGGGAGGGGTGGTGCAACCCTAGGGTCACCTCCATCGAAGCTCAACAGGCGGAACCCGCTGCAGTCAGTAGCTGTCCACTCAGTCGCCAGCATGTCCCAAGCAAACATATCAGTTTGAGCAATGGCCCACTAGACCATGTTCTCTCAACGGGCTCTGCGATTTGGGCTTCCCTTCTGGCCAAAATCTGAGGCAAAATGGGAAGGTCCAAATAAATTGGGGGCCGAAGCAGCTGGTTTTTTGGGGGTTGAAGCAAGAAAACACGAGCAGCGGTGTCACATATCATAGTGGGTCGACGGAAGGCTTGGCCAAGGTCCCTTCCGTGGAACCGCTCTCCACTGCAACTATGGCAACCATGGAACTGGAAACCGTGGCGACCATGGAAACCACGCAAATCCTGGAAACCAAACACATGGAAGTCACGGAACTCGCGGCAACCGTGGAAACCATGGAAATCCATGGTTAAGTCCTGGCCACCTTGGGAAGTGGAAACCCTGGAGAACATGAACATCCATGGTTAGGTCCTGGCCACCATGGAAAAATGGAAACCCTGGAGCTACCGGACATGACCATCCTGGACAGTCCTGGACGCCCCGAGCAGCGCACCTCTGCGCCCGCTGTCGAGATCCGAGGCCCAGACACTGGGAGGTCCTCACCTCCATGATCGGCACGCCTGGCCGTGGTTGGACCATGCCACCCGGGGGTCGTTTGGTTCTAAGACAGAAGCTGAACGGGGGACCGGAGTTTTTTTTTCTTCTTTTCTTTTTCGAGGGTGCCCTTTTTCTTTTCTTTGTGGCTATTTGGTAACAAGTCTTTGGACTTTAACTTTTTGTCGGATTTTCCATCGGACCCGTCCCAAAAAGACGGACCATTTCACCGGGTGTCGTTTGGTTTGAAGGCACAGCCTTTTCCTGGGATCCCCCTAGATCCTCCAGGGGTCACTGAGATCTTCCCTTCAAAAGTCGCACTTTACTGGTGAAACTGCCATTTTTGGAGGTCCAAAAAAAGGGAAATTGAGGGACGCCTGTCCTTGACGGTTGCACTACTTGGGAGCGCATTTGCAGACCTGCGTGTGCTATTGGAGCCACGCCCAGGAACCTCTGGCCTGTGGGCGTTTTCTTCACTAGTGTTGGCATGGTTTGAGGGTTTTAGTTTTTTGGTTCTGTCTGTTGATTTTCGTGGGGGGGCGCTGCAGAACACTAAGTCGTTTTTACTACCATACAAAGGGTTGGAAAGCTTGGCACACACTATTCCAGCCACCGATTGGTCACCAATCCAATATCGACGAGCATTGAGAAGCACGGACAATTACAAAGCGGCGTCATACAGAATACACATGTGTTATGGTCAAACGGCCCAGAATGGTCACCTGCCCCTCAATTAAGGGCTTGGCTACCATTCCGGATCTCTGGACCACACATGTTAGAGGACTGAGACAACCATGACAGGGTTGAGATTGAGTAATCACCATGGACAGGAGTTTTGACCATGGCACACCCACACACATGTTCCTTTGCAATACTGTGGATGGACGAACTCATGCACCGCATTGAAACCATTTGAAACCATGAGAAGCCATTGTTTGCTGGTATTTACAGGGGGATCATCGTTCCGGTGCATAAAGAGGATTTTGTCCATCCACAGTATGTGATTGTTTTCACTTGGCATGGCTCAGGGTCCAATGGAACCCAGAAGCATTGACAGAGGTCGCCTCAGCCACGAGTCGGCCTGCACCTTTTTGATACTTGGATCACAGAAATGAAGGGCTGGCTCCCTGTGCGTGACTTCATTCATTCGGGGATTCCTTTGATCAATATGGTCCAGATCAGGCACGGAGATGTTCAATGGCGTTCCGGTGGATGGCCTGTCTTTGCTGCAAGTCACCTAGAGCCCACCGGTTCTTTCTCCCATGAACTAAAAAAGGAGCGTTCGTCCAGGCCAAGAGCTGGATTTGGAGGATGAGGAGTGCGGTGCCCAACGGATGCCGATTCGATCGGGAGCGAGAAGCCAAACCCACCAGAGGTTTAGTATCCTTTGCAAAGGTCTCTTTAATTCTGGTGCGCTCACTTGGGGCTGCAATGGCCCATTCTGGTTGTGTTCCTTGTACTTTTTTTGCAAGCCAGAGGGTTTTGTTTAGGATGCGGTTGGTTTCCTTGCAGTATTTAGTCCACGCAACTGCGAGTTGACCTAGATCTGCGACCGACCATCAAAGTGACGGGGTTCTCACACTCGTTCTTGCCGCTGGTTCCCTTCAAACCGTCGAAGCTTGGGTCATTTCGAGGGTGTCCGGGCCCCGAGACTCGGAGGAATCGACTGGCCGGGGAGACTGAGGTTCACCCTGGGCGGCTTGTTGGGCATGGGCCAGCAGCCCAGGTCCTTGCCGGCCAAAGGGTTCGGAACCGGTCGTCCGGTTCCGTAGATCTTAGGTTTTTAGGTGTTTAGTTGGCTTAGTGGCAGTTTCCATTGGTTCCTTAGGTTTTCAGGTGTCTAGCTGTTTAGTGGTAGTTTCTATTTAACCCACAAGTTGAACTTTTGGCAGGGGATTTGAGTTTCTTTCATTTTTCCTTTCACGCGGCAAGTAAACTGTTTGGCAGCCCGGATCGATCCGTTTGGCCTTGGCTAGGTGCACAACGAGTCGACGGGGTCGGGAATGCCTGAAAGAGTCTAAGACAGGCGTCCTTTCTGGTTTGAGCTTGCTTAAAGATGGTTCCAAACCAGCGGGACCCATCTATTCTTTCCGAAAGGAGGAAAGTGGTGGCTGAGTCAACGGATCTGGCTGCTTTGTTTGCCGCTTCCACAAAGACGCGCAAGCAACCCATGATCTATGTTTGATCCATGCTGAGGTTGCTTTCGTGATTGGCGATTGTCCTAAAGGGAAGGCCCCCCCTCCCACACATTGCGTGGTTTGGCAGGGAAGACCTACGTAGCTTCGATTCTGAGAGATGGACTTGGGGAGTGTGAAGGACCCATAGCCATTTTCAGGACTGGGCCTGCTGATTGCCCGACATTGGATCACAAGAAGACCCCATGTGAACGAGCTGGTCAAAACTTTATGGCTAGTTGGTTGGATCTTTGGACTTTAGCTTTTTGGGAAGTGGATTTTCCACAAGCAGTCAGACTTGTTGCGGAGGGATGTTTATAGGTTGGACTCTGTGGTTTGCCTTGAAATAGGGCAGCCCGCAAGAAGAGTGGATTCTTCTGGATTCCTTTAAAGCACACATGGGGGAGCCTTGTGAGGTGTGGACCAGCACATGGAAGCGATCATGGACGTCTCCGGCAAGGCCAGGGCCAGCCAGGGGCCGCCAGGGGCCGGCTGTGGTCGGCTCGTTATGACGGCCGGAGCTGGTCCGGGAAGGAAGAATCAATTACTATGGAACCTGACAGGGGGTGTCCTGGAAGACCATTTTCCTTTTAATTGGACCCTCTGTCAGGTTCCACATTAGTTGGTGTGAGGGTAGATGCCGCCGGTGTCAGTTTGCTGACAACTATGTGGGACCCATGCCCATGTGTGTTTCTCTTTTGAGGGCACCTTTTGAATCCCGTGGCTGTAAAGGGAAACCAAAAGGAACACCAACCATTTCTTGTGGGGTCCAACCTAAAGGAACCACGGCCATATATTTCGACAAGCGACCCAGATCAGCGTGAACCCCCCCGCCTTTGATTTCCAAGAAGTCCCTTTGGCAATCGCTCACACTGGCTCTCTCATTTTTGGGGGAGAACGATGGTTTGAAGGGATGGTAAACAGGGGGAGAACAACAATAGTAATGGAATGAAGAACAACAGTAGAGGTAAACAGGGGGATGGTTTGAAGGGATAGTTTAAACCTTGACAGATATCCATGTCAGTATATAGTTTCTTCTATCCCTACATTCGTTGCCACAGAACCCGCCAGTAGGTCCTCTCAAAGAAACAAAGGGGAAATGCGTCTACCGCTTTTGGAAGAACTTCATGGGCGGAATACGGAATTCGCTCAGCTTTGAGGCGACCGCAGAGCAGGGCTTGGAAGAGATGCTGGACAAGGTCAAGAAGCCTGAGCCTCAGCATCCCCCCAGCTCGGTCCGGTGGCAGCCCCCCTGGCGTTTGGGCAGCTTCTTGCAAGCAGAGTCTACACTTCAAACCGGTTTCCGGATTTGGGGGGTCGGCTCTTGCTGCCCCACTTCTTCAGAGGTGCATTTTGCTTGGATGTTAGGACTTTAGCTTTTTCCCAACTAATGATTTTCTTTTAAACCACTAAAAGTTGAGCTTTTAGCAGGGGAGCAAAAAGCAATCGCGTCTTGTCACTTGGAAGAGGATGCGATTGTCATGCAGATCTTTGCGCGGAACCGTGGCCCATTCGCCGGATGTCAACCGCCGAGGTAATGTTTTTTGAACCGCCGTCCCATTGGCTAAGTGGTGACATGTGCCATAGTCGATGTTGGTGGCGACGGCCCGGGAGCACTCGGGGAATTGACACATACGGGGTCCCATTTCCCTATGACCACGATGCCTGAAACCTCAGAGGATCCCTTCAGGAGATGGCTCAGCGCGTGTGCGAAGGGATCCGTGAGTGAAATCGCGGGCGCAGGCGCCTTGTTGCGTTTATCAGGACCTGGGAAGACTTGGAGCTGGTGATCAACCCGTACAAGGATCCGCCTGGCAAAACTGTGCCCACAGGTCTGCTTGAAGTTCTTGGTTTCTGGAGAGCAACCATGTGGCCCCAAGCAGCCGCCAGTTAATTTTTTTTGGATTGGTGCTTTGGGGATTCGAATCCCCGGTTCTTGAGAAAAGAGGGCAAATGGGAACCCCCTCTTCAACCACCAAGCCATCCAAACCACCAAGTGGTACCCTGGAGCACGGCGGTGGCCCTCTTCTTCCCTCCACTCTGATTCCGCAGCTCAGGCCCCTTGAAATCACAGGGGCGCAGTGTCTGTCCGAAAGTTGCGGCGCGCTTCCTACCTTTTGGCCCCGCCAAGAATCATGTTTTCATGGCCAACCTGGCCACTCGACCAAGCCCAGCTCTATCTCAGGCCCGGTCTTTGCGAACTTGCGGGGTTTTCGAATTGAGCTTGCAACATATCATCATACCCCAACTTTACTTCGCTGAGGGAAGGCCGACCTTTTTCTACGCCTCGTCATCCAAAGCAGCTTTCCAAGGTCGATAGAGGGACTTGCCAGGACAGCAAGGACGTCTACGTCCTCGGCTCCATCGAGGACATCACCGTCGCCCTCGAAGACTCCTTGGTCACCATCTCCACCATCGCCCCCACCCCAGCGATGTCAGTGAATGATGGAGCATTGCTTAGCTACACTGACATGTGGCTTGTCCTGTTTTGCTTTTCCATGGACTTCTAGTAGTTTCAGACTTTCTTTTTTAGCAGCAGCTTTCTGTCTCACATGGAGCCTGGGCTTGATGTGTTTCCAAACAAATATGGAACTCAATTTGGCGCTTTCCTTTTGGTTTCCCTTCAACACCATGCCCAAAAGAGTTGGCCTACCATGTGCATCGGAACGTGTACTCCCTGCTTCGGCCCTGAAGCATGGTATTCCGTTTCAAGGAGCATTCACCAGTCGATGGCAAAAATGCCTTCGGCACTTGAGATGCAAAACAGGCGCAATTGATGTTGTGTCCCATCCGGTATATGTACCATGACTCACATAGAATGTTGCATTGAGGCATAAGACTGTGGACTGGAGAGTACATCGTATGGAATATCATACCCACCGCCCAAGAAAGCCCTTTACAAGCCCTCTGTGTTGGCTCCGCCATTTGAACCTTGGTGAGGCATTCCGGCGTTTTCAATTTGCAGGTGCTGGGCCCTTGTGCTGTGGGGCAGGCTTGCGAACACATGGGGGCACTGAGTCACCCTTACTTCTTCAGGCGTTTTGTGCCACCTGTTCATCAGGTACTTCAGGTTAACCTTAATTGGTGGCTTGGATTTATGGATTTGCGGTTTGGGGATTTGAAGCCCTGCTTCTTGTAGAGGGTAAATGGGAAACCACTCCCAATCCAAACCACTAATCCAAACCACCGATTCGAGGGAAGCTGACTTCCTTTGGATGGGATTTCCAGCCCTCAAACCACCGGCCAAGCATAAGCAAGCAACACTGAAGCCTGAGGCCGGCAGCCGCTACGTGGGCCCCATTCGCGCTGAGGCGCGGAGCTAATGACGTGTTCTGGGTGGGGAATTCTCCCAAGGGTAACCAAAATGCAGTGGTTGCGGGGGGGGGGGGTGTAGGGGTGCTGGGTGGATCATGTTTGCGAAGCTTTTGTTGTGAATCACCGTTCTTGGGGGCAACCCGGAAAAAAAGAGGCTTGACCCAAGAGACTTCTGGACTTCCTATCGGCATGGCACCGAAGAGATGGATGACATGGACGACTTGGCTGAGACATTTCTGTGCTAATAGAACCCAAGAGATCAAGTAGTCACGAATGCCGTACTGTGGTATCACAGAAAGGGTTGATTTTCCACAAAGGGCTTTTTGACCAGTGAATGAATCGGGAGCCTAGTGTGAATGGATGCAGATCCTTTTCTTGGATGCACACCCTTCAAATGAAGGTGGCCTGCAGACAACCCATTGATGGAGGAATCTCCTGCGGGGCCCTTTTGTTGGCTTCCATGCTTGAATTGCACGGGAGTATTGTCTTTGTGCGGGCTACTTTGTCCCTTCCCTACAACCCGAGAATGTTTCTAAGAACCATTCCGGTGGGCAGGTCTCTGATTGGACTGATTGGAATCACCGGTCGAACCAGCGAGACGGACACTGTCCTTGATGCCTTTGTCATTCCCAAAGCCCAGCTTTGGGCACTTCATCCCGATCCAAGTTGGAAAGAAAGCAGCAACTGGCCCACTCGTTGCTTTCCGCAGGTATGGGGTGGGGGTTGAGAAGTTCGGAAGGTTCAAAGTCAATTCGCCGATGCCGGGAAGCTCAACAGGTGGAGCAGTGGCAGAAGGATCTTCTGCTCTTCCAGGAGAGCCACGGATTTTCGGGGCGCAAGCGCCTGCGGTGTCTTTTTTTGGGGGGGGGGAAGGTTGGGGGGCAGGCACCAGGGACCGGTTTTTGGGGCAAGTCTTGGGCACAGAGTATTTGGCGTATGGAGCAAGTGCCGGCAGCAACTGAGTTAGGCCCGAGTGCGATGTTAGGAGCGTGTTGCGCTGCTGCATGCGTCAACCTGCGAGTCGATTGCCTCAATCTACTCAGGCAGCCTAGGCATCTGCAGACTGCTGGAAGGCAGCTAAATTGCGGCACCCGCGAGGTAAGTTGGCCCAGGGCACGCGAAACAGGCGTGCACAGATGGACCGTGCTTGACAAGATCAGTCAAAGTCAGGGAACTGTTGTTGTGCCCAACCACAATACCGTCATACTGTGGCTGATTGTGACATCCGTTCGCACCACTCGGAAACCATGGTTAAAGCCATTGTTTATTGGTCTTTACAGGGGAATCATCATTCCATGGTTTCTTAGGTGATGCGAAACGGATTTCGTCCATCCACAGTAATACACCTGATATTCGTTTCTCCCCAGGCTTTGGGTGTGACGGGGTCTCCAAATGGAAGTTGCCACAGGAGACGCTGGACGAGTGGCTCAACGTGCAGCGGAACTGGATGTACTTGGAGCAGCTCGGCTGTGGATGCGGCGGATGCGGTGGATGCATATTGCAAGTAAACCCCACCATGGACCATGCACTACAAAAACACGGTACCCTCCCTACTAGCGTAACAAGTGTCGGCGGGTACCTGGAAGATCAATTTCCTCTTGCGACCCCCCGGGAGCGAGGGTAACATTTGGGGGAAATAAGAGGGCTTGCTTGCCTTACTTGCAGCTTTAGCGAATCCACAGTAGGGGAGAGAACCCTTCAGAAGTTTGCAGTTTGTCAGACTACAGAAATACCCCCCAACCCCCCCCCCCTCCACCCCTCGCGTAACGTACTGTTTTGGCTGGGAGGAACAATATTTTTGCGGTACCAACACCCCCTTTCCGAGCCTAAACACTGTTCAAACTGGTAGTTGCCGAATAAGGAAAACAATCAGCAGAAAACAGCTTCAGAATTCGGATTTGTGCTTTTCGAATTGGTTCAATAGGTCGAGATCAGTTTAGTACTGGTTTAGTCTCCTGCGGTGAAGAAAGAAAGGCATCGAGGTGGGACCATATGCTGGTTCAGTATGGGTGGTTTGGTATTGGTTCTAAAGTGTCCCCACATTCGGCTGGAGCTCGCTGGAAATTTGAAAATATCCTTGAGTATTGAGAGATTTGGGATCTTCATGGTGCGGAGTCAATTAGTAGGGGCAAGCGGTTAAATAAATTGGATTGGCATGTGTGTTTTGGCCATCCTTTGCAGCTGTGAACAAAATGGATTGACACCTGGGTTTTCCACATATTTTTCGGGGATCCTTCATTCTAGGCCCTCTCGAGGCCCATCAAGCGACCCTTCACGAGCACAAGTATGGTTTAGTCACTATTTCACACTTTTCAGTCTATGCGGTGTGAACCTTGGTGATTGTAGTCCCCTTCCCTGTCTGCCATGATTCGTAGGTTGCCCCACAGCTGCCAGTGACCCTCTAGGGCTCCCACTGCAGAACAGCGAGCTCCGCCTTGCAAGAAGACACGCCATAGACGAAAGCAGTAGGCAGAGTCTCAGCATGGTTGTCAAAGCCCGTGGAATTTCTCAGGCACTCGGGTGACTTTCCGTGGTTCAGAGGGCCAGCCGGTTCCAGAGGTTTTAGATCTTGGTAGTTGGTTTAGTGGTGGCTTCCGCTAAAGCCAAAAGTCAAAGACTTTTCGCGAATCTGAACACCTGCCCAGTTTCCACCTGCCTCAAGCTTGGGGATGGGCTAATACGTTGAGAGCTATTGGGGCGGGCGCATTGTCAGGTCCATCTTCAACGCCGGGGATATCAAGAAGCAGCTGCCCGGGGAGAGCGCCAAGTTTCAAGAGATCGACCCTCGACTCGAGACCGATCAGTCGACCTCCTGTTGGGTTAAGGAGGAAGGTTGAGGATGCCTCCCGTGGTTTTTTGCTTGGGCAAAAGACGACCAAGCCCAAAAGGGAACATCCGCCGGAATGAGCTTTGTTCTTTTGACCACACCATTTTGAGTTGGCTGCTCACCCTCTAGCAGCCTGGTCTAGTGCCGGTCAACTTGCGTAGCTGCACCCTTGGCCACTCGGTCACCAATCTTTGCAGTTCAAGCCCTCGTTACTTGTCCCACTAACATGGCAGTTGTGTGGAGGTACCTGGAATTCAGTTCCTTTTGAAGGGACCCCCTGTCAGGTGCTATGTTAGTGGGAGGGAGGGTAAGCTGCACTACGGAATGTCCAGTGATTTCGAGCCGGCAATAGTGCTGGCAAGGCAGGGAACGCCTCGAGCTGAAGAGTCAGCTGGAACTCATGGAGGCAATTCACCTTTTTCAGCCCAAAGATGTTTGCTTAGGACCATGGCATTCAGTGAATTCAGCGAAAACGGCCGATACACAAAAGAAGCTGGCTCTGGATATCTCAGTGTGCTGCGTACCTTCAACATATGCCGTCCTTGCGCGCAGGGCGCCATTTTTCGACTACCCCAAGGTAGACTGCAATCCAACGGTGGTTGATTTTCCCGAAAGGGAACCTCTCAGTTTAAGTCCACCTTGGGACAGTCCGAAACAGAACCCTGATTGCGCCCACGGCTCTCTACGCCAAGGATGCGCAGTGGCGAGTCATCATGAAGGACTGAAACGACCGAAGGGGTCAAAGCGTTGTGTCTTAAAATAGACATGGTTTTGACACGAAGCGTTGGGTCAAAGTGTTGAGATCCCCCCCACATCTCAACCATGCTGGTTTCTTATTGGTTTCCCTTTGGAACCAACCCTGAACATGATGTGAATGGTCAAGATTTGCCAACCTCAAAGGATGTCATTGGAGAATCAAAGGATGTGGCTCGTGTGGGGGCGGGGGGAGGGGCGGTTTACGTATTGCTTCCCCCAGCTTCCCTCACCTTCTGCTGCCAGAAAGGTCCAGGCTTATTGTTGACGACTACGTCTATATGACACCCAAAAAGAAAGGCAACTGAAACCGAATTGATACTGAAACAGTGGTGGCGGATAAACAATTAAGTGTTGATTCATGGCCTTTTTGCTGTTCAGCGGGAGAGGGAACAGGGCTTACTGGCCACAGTGGACCATGTCATTGACCACACATGCTACTTTTGCGGAACGGACCCTTGAATCAGCATGCTATTTCGAAAAAACGGGCCCTGATGTACCGCCCATTCTAGTAATGGTTCAGCTATTTTGAAACGGCGTGTGGCAAACCACAACTTTGAGAAAGCCGGACGTGTTCAACCTGCCAGATGAAGCTGGTCTACGAACATTCACGCGTGTGCAATCATTTGCAAGTGCTTTTGCACCCGAACGCGCTGTGCTGTGGCCAACAAGCGTTGCTGTTCTTTTTGAGGTGGGAATTAGGTTTTGATGTGTGAAACCAGTTTCGCCTCCCCTTGAAGTGAATATTTGCCACGCTCTTACTTTTGACCTGCAAAGGATTGAACAGGACAAACACACTCCAGCCAGCCAGAACAAAGGTGTGTTTTCGTCACCAAAGTCTGGTTTTCAGCTTTTTCGTCACCCATGAACGATAAGTTATCACTATTCCCTTGGTAGTCCCATGGTCGGTCCCCACCCCCCCCCCTCCACAAACAGGAGTTGGACCCCCCCAACAAAAGGCACCAAAACGAACCTTTCACAGGACGGCCCCGCTTTTGGCTTGGTTTTTTTATTGGGTCTATGTTTGTTTTTTCTATCGGAGAATCAGCCCTTACAGGTGTGGTTTCAAGCCCCACGGGGTGACCTCGTTTCAGTTTGGCTCATTCATTTGTCAGTGGGATCTGCTTTCCAATCTTGGGTTGCTTGTCCGTCTGTTTGTGTGCCTGATTGGCTGCTTGCTTTCTGGATTAGATTTTGAGTTCTTTTTTGGCTATTATTTGACATGCGCTTTGATCTGATTTGTTTATCTGTCCGTCTGTTTCTTGGCTTGCTTGCTTTCCTTTGTCTGTTTCTTTGCTTCGGTTGGTTCACTTCGCTCGGTTTCGCTTCGGTTTTGTTCGGTAGGAGACCTACGAGTACGCGGTGGCGCTGAAGGCGGCCACCAAGCCCGGGCGCCTGGAGCTCTTCAAGGCGCGGGAGTCGGCTCGTTTCGCGGCGGGTCAGCGGGGAGCCGAAGGGTCGGAGTCGCCGTGGCTCCTCAGGTGGGAACCCCTGCCCGGTTCAACTTGCCTTTTTTGGTCTTCTCCGGTTTTTTCTTCTTTCGTTTTATTTTTTATAGTTGGTTCGGTGGAGGTTTCCACTGCCACGAAAGGTTGAGCTTGTAGTGGATCTGACCAGTCTAGTTGGTGGTTTGGTTTGGTGGTTTGGATGTTGGCTTGGGGGGGTGCCAAAACCCGCTTCTTCAAAAGGAAGTGGGGTTCAAATCTCCAACCCACCAATCCAGACCACCAGCCAAGGGGTTTCCTCTCAGTTTCCCTTTAACGAAACGAGGTTTCACAATTTTGAGAACTGGATTGGGATTTTTCAATCCTCATGGTCATAGCCATAGGTCTCCTTTTTTTCAATTAGTTTGGTTAGAAACAGTTGGTTTGGGTAAGTTTGGTTTGGACACTATTCCTCACTTCCTGAGTTTATGGACTCACTTCCCATAGGTGCTTTGAGGTTTGGAAAGGATGGGGTTGTATGAGCCATTTTCCGATTTGTCCAAAAGGTCCCCTATGGTCATAGCCGCTATAGCCCTACCCTCCCCCAACATGGAAGCTCCTACCCTTGGCTCCAAAGGGATGCTAAAAGGGACACAGCACCATTTGAGGGGTCCGATTCCTCACCCAATTGGTGGTTTTGGTGAAGTTTGGTTTGAACCTTACGCCTGACTTCAATTTATGGAACTCGCTTCCCTCAAGTGTCCTTAGGTTTGGTTAGACATGGGCGGGTTCCACTGGTTTAGATTTGTTTTATTCCATCCAGAGCCATGTTTTGGATTGTGCACCCAAACGGGGTTGTGGTACCCAAGATCCACACCACCAAAGCAAACCGCCATGGCTCGCTTCCTGAGTTCATGGATGTTAGCCAGTTTTCCGGGGTGTGGACCATGTTCGTGGCATACAATAAGTTTGGGACTTTTCCTGGCGAATCCACTCAGGAAGTGAGCCTTAGTGGTTTGGTTGGGTGAAGTTTGGACCTCAGGGGCTACCGTTGCCGTTGGTTTCAAATGTGGTTCAGCTTCCCAAAGAAACCCATCCAAAAGCCGTCAATCAAGTAGGGTCACCTAGTTTTTGTTTTGGGGGGGGGAAGATGTCCATGAGGAAAAAGGGGTCTTTCTTTTTTGGAGGGTACCCATTTGGTTGTGGTTTTAAAATGAAACCACACCAGGAAAACCCTCATTTTGGGGGGGTCCCACCTAACAAAGACCCCCTAATGGCAAGGACTTTCTTTGGAGTTTCTTTTGAACTGATTTACCACCCCAAAGAGGGTACCTTAAAAAAGGACACCATGTACATAAGCAATTGCTTTGAGCACAGCATTTGTGTAAAGCCAAGCGCCGCAGGCAAGTGCAAACCATTTAGGGGCTTGTTCCATGTGCTGGATGCTTTTGTTGGGATCATGGTGCACCCAACAAATGGATGGTTTACTTTAGAAAAGACACCCATTGTTTTGTTCGGGTCAGTTTAGTCTTACCCCAACTATCTTGCAGCTTTTTGTCAAACCCCGACGTACAGGGTTGCACCATTAGAGACAGCGGTTGAAGGCAGTGGTTTGCGGGCAGTTTTCGGCCCTCAATGGCGCAGGCGCTCGCGACTCTTTTTTTTCGCTTGCGCAGACAATATTGGGGGAGAGTCTGAAGTGTTTTGTTCTAGCAAACGGTTTGGATGCGTTGTTTGTGGATTTTCACTTGTTGTTCCCCCCTGTTGGTCCTTTCTTAGCAATATTTGAGTACTCTTTTAATATCCTAATTACAGAGGTGTATCCACAACAGCACACATCCAACCCGTTTCTATTGTTTTCTTTTTTGCCGCATCTTGTTATGGCGGCTGCCGTCAAATGCTGCTGCCCATCGCCACGGTCCAGACTACTTCACAGCAGGGTTGATGATTGACTAGTTGAATAGATCTAATCACACATTGTTGGAATTCATCAAATCCATGGGACAAGGGGTGCTAGTTCAAAGGCTTGTGATGCATCATCATTTCATGCTGTAGATGGACAAATCCTGCACCAGTTGGTAGGGGGTTCGTCCCACTATTCATGGGGATTCATCAGTTTCATCCATCGCAAAAGGTTCAGTGGATTTGGTCCATCCACACAGCTGCTCGCTGTGCTTGCCTGTGCCAGAAAGCAAGTGAGACGTTGGACCAGATCCAGAAGCAATTGGAGGATGGGAGAGTGTTGACAGCTGGCCAGACCGGCCCCATGAATTCGTGTTTTCTTCTTCCTTTTTCTGCGTTTGCTGTTGCTGCTGCTGCTTTTGCTGCAGTTGCACGGGTGGGTGTCCAAGCATGGGTTGTGTTTTTGTTTACAGACTGTTTCGGGACATGGAAGCCCACAGACACAAATCAAACACCGGGATAGGACATTGAATCGTGCATGTTTCCTTGGGAACACACCTACTCACAGTATCCGAGGTTTGGTTAGCATCTGCCGCAATCTGGGTCTATTTGGGTAGGTCTCTCATTGTACAACAGGGTGTTGACCATAGCTTATCATCACCGAGAGCCCAGCGGCAGCTCGTGGCAGCGGGGTGCTGCCTGTCCTTGGAGGGGGTTGGCTGAAGCATTTTGTCAATTGTGAAGCAAAGGGATTGGGAGACCCTTGGGGAACGAGGCGGCGAAAGTGGCAGTTGACCGACAGGCATCGGGGCTATGGAGCTTTGGTGGGCAAACATTTGTTTTCCCCAGATGCAGCGTTTCTTTAAAGAGAGGCCGCAGGTAGGTTGCTCAATTGAGCTTGAAACGGCTGGAACACGGGGCTAGCCCATGTGGCTCGCAGGATCCCTTAGGAGAAATGTCATGGAGCAACAAAATGGCATGGAGCAGATGGACCAACTCTTGCTTTGCCAATTTGACAGTCAGCCCTTGCCTGCGCTTGTCTTTTTGCCACTGCAGTTGAGAGTTTTCCCGAAAGCATGGCGAAGGGTTCTTCCGCTGGGTTCACTTGAGTTGTTCTCATGAGAGTCATTACAAGGTGTCATTGCAAGGAATCATCATCATGAAAGTCAATGCAAGGAGTCATTGCAAGGAGTCATTGCAAGGAGTCATTGCAAGGAGTCATTGCAAGGAGTCATTGCAAGGAGTCATTGCAAGGAGTCATTGCAAGGAGTCATTGCAAGGAGTCATTGCAAGGAGTCATTGCAAGGAGTCATTGCAAGGAGTCATTGCAAGGAGTCATTGCAAGGAGTCATTGCAAGGAGTCATTGCAAGGAGTCATTGCAAGGAGTCATTGCAAGGAGTCATTGCAAGGCAAGTCATTGCAAGGAGGAGTCATTGCAAGGAGTCATTGCAAGGAGTCATTGCAAGGAGTCATTGCAAGGAGTCATTGCAAGGAGTCATTGCAAGGAGTCATTGCAAGGAGTCATTGCAAGGAGTCATTGCAAGGAGTCATTGCAAGGAGTCATTGCAAGGAGTCCTTGCAAGGAGTCATTGCAAGGAGTCATTGCAAGGAGTCATTGCAAGGAGTCATTGCAAGGAGTCATTGTCATTGCGAGCTGCGCATGGAGTCAAGTGAAAGTTGCAAGTGCAAGGAGTCAAGTGCAAGTTGCAAGTGCAAGGAGTCAGGTGCAAGTTGCAAGTGCATGGAGTCAAGAGTGCAAGTTGCAAGTGCAAGGAGTCAAGTGCAAGTTGCAAGTGCAAGGAGTCAAGTGCAATTGACTTGCGAGGAGTTAAAATCTCTTCTTAGGGCGGCGGGGTAGTGCCGACGACACTACACGAAAATCGACCCTCTGCGGGGATCGGCGTGGTCGAGGTGCAAAAACCCATGGTTTTTGCGATTTCTGCGGTGCTCGCGCGACCCTCTGCGGGGATCGGCGTGGTCGAGGTGCAAAAACCCATGTTTTTGTTTGCGATTTCTGCGGTGCCCGCGCAACCCTCTGCGCGGATCGGCGTGGTCGAGGTGCAGAAACTCGAGGTTTTTTGCGATTTCTGCGGTGCCCGCGCAACTCTGCGGGGATCGGCGTGGTCGAGGTGCAAAAACTCAAGGTTTTTGCGATCGCGCAAGTGGTCGAGGTGCAAAAACTCGACTTTTGTTGTTCGAACTGGTCCTCGGGAGTTGTCTCGTGGTTCGCGCGCCTGCTCCCGGAACCGGCGGGTCGCGGGTTCGATTCCTCCCTGGTCCGCGGGCGGGCGTCGCAAGATGCAACTTGCATTTTAAAGCAACTTGCGCAGACCAACTTGCACCGACCAGTTTGCGCAGAGCGCCTTGCCTAGAGCAACTTGCGCAGAGCAACTTACGCAGAGCAACTTGCACAGAGCAACTTGCACAGAGCAGCTTGCACAGAGCAACTTGCAGGGAGCGCAATTTGCACAGAGCAACTTGCAGGGAGCCACTTGCAGGGACCAACTTGCCGGAGCAACTTGCGCGGAGCAACTTGCGCAGAGCAACTTGCACAGTGCAACTTGCGTAGAGCAACTTGCGCAGACCAACTTGCACCGACCAGTTTGCGCAGAGCACCTTGCCTGGTGCTGTCTCGTGCTTGCTTCACAAATGCTTCGTGGAGGGAAAAAGAACGCATCCTGCAGCGTTGGGCCGACCTCGCTTGCGATGTTATGCTTTCGGGCCAACCGTGGTCTAGTTTTGTTGTTGCGGAAGCAAGTACAGGCAAAGACAAGAGCTGATTGCCAGCTGCCAGGAATCTTGCTTCGATTGCTATTCGAAGAAATCAAGTTGCAATTTCGCACACTTATGGACTGGCACCGGAAGTCACTCGAGCCTCACCTTTTTTGGCATGGAACCCAAAGAGATTCCTTTATATTCGATCTTCATGACCCTTGAAATCATTGGTGGATACAATGTAACCCGACACCAAAAGGTCTGGGATCAAGCATCACACCCATGTATACGTGAATCTTCAGCCAATCCCATGCATGCCTCGAAGGCACGGCCAAGCCTTTTTTTCCGGAAGTGGCGAGGACTACTTGCTCTCGAAGTGTGTGGCCTTCCCACGCTTCTTCTTCCTCTCGAACGCGGGGTTCCCGGAAGAAGACCGGGGATCATAGTCTTTTTTAGGCTAGGTGGTTACATAAATGGGCTCCACTGGTTTAGATGGGTCTTATTCCATTCACCAGGCTCATCTATTTTTCCAAAAGGACACATGACAGCGGTCCTTTTACGCAAATGGCTCGTCAAAGTTCTGGGAAAATCGGGACTTGGACTGGGACTCCATTGGTTTCCTTTTGAACTAACCCCAAGATGGCACCCTCGAAAATCAACACCCCCATATGTCCCTTTCTGGGTATCCAAACTCGGGCCCTGTTGAGATTGGACTCCTTTTGGTGGAGACAAACAAGGATTCCTGAGAGATGCGAGCGAGAGAGTGGCGGCGATGTGCAGATGGAACAATGATACACTATCCGTCTGAGCAGGAACATAGTTTACAGGGGATCCTCATTTCGAGTCGGTGAACTATTATGCTTTACCTGGACTTGAGCCTGTCATTGCTCAACGACCGCTGGGCTACCGTTGTAATGTGGCAGCCCTTCTTTTTCATGTGAGTGCCACTAGAGTAGTTGGGTTGTTCTCTCAAGGTTCTGTAGTACACCGCCACTCGAGGCTTTCAGCCAGTTGGCTTTCTATTGGGCATGTGTTTTCGATGTGTTTGGCCGTTGCTGCGCACAGACACTGCGCGCCAACTGCGAGGAACGTGCTTGGGCGGGCTTCAGTCAGACTAAACACCCAGCGCCTGTTGTTTGCTGCACTGGTCAGCCTTGTGGCAACAATTGTCTCAGAGCCTACTTTGTGCCGACCATTTGCGCTATGATCAAGCCACCTTGCTTACGGTTGGCAGGGACCATGATCCGCACGAAGTCTTCGACTTTTCTCATGACCACCCCCACATGAGCAGGTCATTTGACCATTGCTCCTCTGAGCAACAGTCAACATTCAGCATCCGCTACCGTAATACAGGGCACGACATGGGAGCTTGCACGCGCACTCTCACACACACACACAACGGCATGTGGGTATGGGTCAAAAAGATAACCCTAATCAGGGGACCGCAGGTTTTGGGCCCACATTTTTGACCCACAGCCATGTGTTTTTTGCATAGGAGGTCGGGTCACGCTGCTTGGGGTCAAGTCGTTCTGACAAGGGCGACTCCCTACGTCCCGTGCCAAGGACGAGCTGCTGGAGATCCTGTCGCAAGCCAAGCGGCCGCAGGCGCGCGGGGTTCGTTGGGCGTTTGGGTCGGCCGAACCCGAACCAATGGCCTTGTGTCCAAATGTGTGTGTGTGTGTGTGTGTGCGTGTGTTCATATCTCTGGGCTTTGTGACAGGAAGCCGTTCACGGGCCCAGGCATCGGTCCTACTTCCGCATGAGCTCAAGTGACCGAGGGTTCCCATGTCAGGTTGGTTTCAATGGAAACCAAAAGCTTTGGGGGCAGCACATGCACAGATGCATCTCTTTCTTTTTGGCAGTGGAGCTGTTGGCCTGGTTTATGCTTGGAGCAGAGCGTTTCGGGACATGAGCTTACCTATTCTGAGCCAGCTGTCTATTTGCAGTTGCTTGGGAGTTGCATGGATTGCCTAATGTAATTAGCGACAACCTGGCGTTGGAAGTTATGAGGATGTGGGGTGACGTGTTTCTTGCCTGCGCATTGCTGTACCTTGACTCGTGTGTACAAATGTTATTCCCTAGGCATTTCACTTACGTTGTTCATGCAGTGCTACCGACAGCAACGCCCACTGGACCCCGTTGGCTCTTGTAGCAGGAGCAGATTGAAGGCCTGATGGCTACGGGTTTCGCTTTCGAGTGTGGAAAGAGGGGCCAAATCTCACCTGAAAAGCGGACTAGAAGAGTCTGTTGCCCCCACCCTAAAACCCTGGGTTTCTTCTATTGGTTGCTTGTGCTCCCGACTTCCCCGAAGAAAAAAAGCAAAAACAACCGGAGAGGTGCCGATTGGATTCGGACTGTCAGGCGGTCCAGCCGCATTTGCGGAAGTGCTTCGACAACTTGGTGAAGCTCAAGCCCGGGCCGCCGAGTTCCGCGTTTCGCGTTTCGCGTCTCGCGCTTCGCGTTTCGGGGAGATTCATCCGGGTCGTGTGGGTCACTGGGTTCCTGGGAATGGGTTGAAAGCAGGGCACTGAGAAGAAGCCTTGGGGTGAAGGCTGGTGGACCCCACGCTTTTCAGGTTAAGCTTGCGAACTTTGCAGCAAGTTCAGCCTTGGGAATCTGAAACAAAGTTGGGGACAATCATTTGCTCACGTTCAATTCTTGGGATCGCACAAGTCGTTTGCAATTGTAGTCATTCTTCAGGCAGCATGACCACACCCCTACGCACAAATGAGTCGATGGGCCGGTCTGTGGGTAACGATACTGTGGATCGTGAGGTGGACAGCAACATCGAAGCAGTTGGGGAGCGTGTGCATTGCTTCAGACCACAATGTCAAACAATTCCTCTGGATTTGTACCATGGTCAGCAGCACCAGTTCTTTAGGGCTGGATCCTGACTTCATTCACCAAAATTTCATCCGGGCTTGGATCACTACAAGAGCTAAAATCAAATCCGGGTAATGTTGACCCCAGATTAATCACCCTCAGTTTATGAATATGCGGGTGTTCCCCTCCAAAAGTGATGCATCCCCACTAAAACCAGGGAAAATCACCCTCTTGTTAATACACCGGGCTTTGTTAATCCGGGGTCAACATGAAATGAAGGTTAGAGAAGGAAGCAGGTGCTGTAGAGAGGTACCAGGTCTTGACTGTGACTCCCATCCAAGAAATGTGAGAAAGGCTCCCCGCGTCTGTGGCTCGGGGCCCAGATCTCCAACATCTCAAGGTTCGGGGACGGCTCCAACTCCACGGATATCCACGCCATGATCTCCGGGGAAGGAGAGGAGATCCCCTTCTTCAAGATGCTGAAGGCAGGTTTCCGGCGGCAAACTTGGCGTTGGGAACGGATGTTTGGAGTTGGCTTGCCAAGCTTGGCTTGGGCAAGGGATGGGGGGTTCTAGTCTTGAGCATTGAATGGAAGTGACCTTTGGCTGGTTATGCATATGGTTCCTGTGGGATCGACATGTTTGGGCCAGTTTCCGATCGAAGGCTTTGCGGCGTGCTTTGTGAACAGAAGATTGTGAGTTGGGATTGATCAAAGTAAGTGACTTCCTTGTGGGCTCAACGACGGGCTGCAATGGGGGCTGCACTTACCGTCCGACGGAGTCGTGCGCTTGCCGGTCGTTTGACGCCTTTGGCAGGCGCGCAACGGAGTGGAGAAGTGGCTGAGCGCAGAGGGTGGGGTGGAGGAATACATGGTGAAGACGATGCGGGCGGAGGTCAAGAAAGGCGGGTGACGAATGGCGGATTTCTCGGATGGATTTTGAAAGGGAGTTGTATAAATATATATATATATATATATATACATATATATATATATATATTTAAGTAGGATGTGGTTTTTAATACAGAAAGTTCGTCAGCCAGTGGCAAAAATCGCACGGCGCCACAGCGAGAGCGCTCCGACGCGCACGATCCCCGCGGAGGGTTCATCCAGCACCTGCCAGACCCACCCCCGGCTAAGAAAGAAGAACAAATTAAAGGCTGCGAGCTTGCGCTGCGTAAGCTGGGCTGTGTAGGCAAAGCTGCGTAAGTCAGGCTGCGTGAGCTGGGCTGCGTTTGCTGGGCTGCGTAAGCAAGGCTACTAAGCCGAGCTGCGGACGGCAACCAGGAACTAGCCTTCGCTAACGCTCTCGGGACAAATCGTCTTCCAGGACCACAACCCGTCAATCAGGCTCCATGTTAGTGGGCGGGAGGGTAAGGCGGGTGTACGATCAAGGTCGGCAGTGCGCAGGCGCTGATGTCCCAAGCCATGAACTGTTTGCAATGTGTATGAAGGCCTATTGACAGGTTTCAACCCAGCAGCAGCTGCAAAAGCGAACCTGTTTTCACCCGCGTTCTGGAGTCATGGCGTTGTTGTGCATGGCAAGTGAGCCGAGTCTCGCGCATCAACATGACTATTGACAAGGGAGTCCACGAGGCATTGTTTCTGAGGACGCAAGTGTTTCCATCAAGCTATTGGTCTCCGACAGCCCCCCATAGCACTGCAAGAACGGAACATGTGCAACGCCATCATTCTTGCCAGGCATGTTGCTAGGGAAAGGATGCAACGCCGTGCTGATTCGGTGTTTTGGGCAGATTGCTGCTGGCACGCCGGGCAAGGACCAAAACAGCACCAGTGGCAGTTCGCGTCGCGGAGAGTCTTGTCGCATTTGGCGGATTGGATGCGGGGCTGTCGCAGTGGTGACAGGTGAACTGCAAACGCGAGAGCTTGTTCTGCTATTTGCAAGGGATGCATTGTAAGGGAAGAGGAGGTGGTGACCACAGTCGTGAAGGGAGAGCTTGAGACCACAAACCGTGCGGAGCCCGGCGACTTCATCGCCGTAGGCAACGCAGGCCGTTCTATTGAGATAGTTGACAGTTGGCTTTACATCAGCCAAGGTGAGCAGTATATAATTTGGGCCGACGTTGGCAGCGACAAGCTGAACCTCGAAGTGGGCCCCAGGGATGTCGACCCAACGGTTTTCTGATGCTCCAGCGCCTCTTGGCCTAAATTATTGGGGAGGGGTATATGTTTTTAGGATTTTCGTTTTTTGTTGTTGATTTTTTACGATTTTGGCTCCATGGCTTCTTGGCTTCTGGTGCTTTTTTGGCTTTGGCTGCTCGCATCCTTTGCATTCCCGGTTCTTCTCCGGCAGGTGGCGTTTTGGCTTTTGCGGCTTTTTGCTGGTTTATGTGGCTTTTGGTGGCTTTGACTTTTCGTCACCTCTGCTTTCCCAGTTCCTCTCCGATTGTGGCTTTGGCTTCCCGCATACTCAGCAGTGTTCTTTATATTTTATGTTTATGTATGTCTGCACATATGGGTCTGTGTTTTTTTACCGTGTCAGTTCTTTAGTCTTCGTGGGAGGTGGGGCTTGGGCGAGCCATACCCCCGAATCATACCCCGAACCATACCCCCGAGCCATACCCCGAGTCATACCCCTTAAAAAACACAAAAAAAGAACTTGCAAGAACTGTGGCATTTGCATGTTGACATGTCCACTCACACACTCACTGGTTACTCGTGGGGGGCCATTTTGGCTCAAGTGGTGTTCCTTGACACTCGGCTCGGTCTCGGCTTGCTATTTTCAATGGAAAGTGCCAATGGATGGAGTTATAGAGCAATCCTGCGGATGTCCTGGCACTAGAGTTGTCTGTAGCATCCGTGGTGCTGTGGCGGGGGGGTGCAGCTTGACGTAAGACGCTGGGACTTGCAGGGCGCTGTGGCAGGGGGTGCCGCTGCTGAGCTTGAAGCTTGGAGCTTGCTTCCTGCAGTCTGTCCGACGCGGTGGAAACAGCTGTCTGTCCTGGGCCACTGTCGCAGTGAAACACAAGCTGTCTTTGTGCTCCTGGGGTACTCTTGGTGTCTTTCCGGTCGAAAAAAATCTGTCCCCCGATTCATACCCCCGATTCATACCCGATTCATACCCCGATTCATACCCTTCTGCTGCCATTTGCAGCCAAGAGCCTCTTGCGCTCTGGGCAGTACTAGCGAAGCTATGCCGCCCAAATCCTCAGAAGACACAAAACTCAAAGAGAAGCACTGCAGGAACCAGCTCGCCGCTTTTTTTGCAGAAGTTCGCCAGAAGGTGGGTTCGGAAGGCTTACTGCGATGTATCAAGCGCGACACGGTACACCACCTGTGAGACGGCCACTAGCCTCTGCGCGGCTGCCGTTTGAGGATGTCACGCTGTCTTGCCCTTACGCTGGTTCGTGACTGGTGCAGGTGGCGGGCCTGACTGGGCAGCGGCGCTTCCCCTTAAGCAACGCTTGCTTGGGTCTGTGAGCACGCGGGTCGCTTGAACTCCAAGTGGAGGTGGCCATGACGTTCGCCTCAGGCAGTGGCTCTGCGCCTTCCACCTAGCGCAGCAGCTTTCGCTAACCCACTCACGCAGAGTGGCAGCTGTCTAGTTCAGGCCACTCACAAGCGCCCCAGGCTGGCTTGTAGCAACTAAGCGGTCCAAATTCTCACGGCTATCCAGTTGCCAGCGCACGGGAGCTTTGCAGCGTCCAAAGCCACAAAGCAAGAGTTCAGAGGCGCGCGAGCCATACCCCGATTCATACCCCCGAGCCATACCCCGAACCATACCTGCGATTCATACCCCTTATACCAACCTCCCGGCACGGCCACGTCAAAAAAACACATACCCATATGTATGCACTTCTTCGAACATCATAAGGCCCCCCCCCCAAACCCCTCCGCTGCTTTCTAGACTCTATCGCGCTCTTGGTTGAATCATCACTTTCTTTGAACATCTTGGAAAAGGACGACAACCCCCCCCCAACCCCCCCGCTACTTTGCTCTTGCTCTTGCTGTTGCTCTTGCTCTTGCTCTTGCCTTGCTCTTGCCCTTGCCCTTGCCCTTGCCCTTGCTCTTGCTCTCGCCCTTGCCCTTGCCCTTGCCCTTGCCCTTGCCCTTGCGCTTGCGCTTGCCCTTGCCCTTGCCCTTGCCCTTGCCCTTGCCCTTGCCCTTGCCCTTGCCCTTGCTCTTGCTCTTGCTCTTGCGCTTGATCTTGCCCTTGCCCTTGCCCTTGCCCTTGCCCTTGCTCTTTTGCTCTTGAAATTGCTCTTGCTCTTTCTCTTTCTCCTGCTCTTTCTCTTTCTCTTTCAGGAGCATCGCATTGCCGCAGCATCACAGCCTGGGAGTCTGCTTATCGTGCCTGCTTCAGAACAACCATGCCTGCTTACTTGGCAGCCAAGCTAGGGCCAGAAGGCTTGCCACAATTGGGTCACCTCAAAAACATTTCTGTCTGAGCGTGCAGGCAAGTTGAGAACTCTTGTGTCAGGAGGCGCTTACATTGGGCATAGAGTGTGTGAAGCTTAGCTCCGGAGATGCCAGCCGAGGATTAGAACGCAAAGGGTGCCAGAACGGATGCTGGAGGAAGGTGATTGGCGCCTTGCCCGCAGGTGCTGATCCTAGCACCTTTTTCGGACTTCCGTGAGTGCTCCGGCACCACGTCCGCTGCACTACATGGGTGCAGCTTGCGCGGCATTGAAACGGCCTTCGTGCAATGGCTACAGGACAACGCCGACCGCACTGGGCATCCGCTGAGATCATGCAATTTTCTGAGGAATTGAGCCGTTCTTGAAGTCAGCGTGTTGATTCATGCGGGCCCAGGGGCAAATGCGCCACAGAGTTGTTCAGTCTCAGGTTGCTATGTCTGTGCCAACCCCATAGCACTGCAAGAATGGAACATGTTCGGTGTTTTGGGCAGATTGCTGCTGGCACGCCGGGCAAGGACCAAAACAGCACCAGTGGCAGTTCGCGTTGCGGAGAGTCTTGTCGCATTTGGCGGATTGGATGCGGGGCTGTCGCAGTGGTGACAGGTGAACTGCAAACGCGAGAGCTTGTTCTGCTGTTTGCAAGGGATGCATTGTAAGGGAAGAGGAGGTGGTCACCACAGTCGTGAAGGGAGAGCTTGAGACCACAAACCGTGCGGAGCCCGGCGACTTCATCGCCGTAGGCAACGCAGGCCGTTCTATTGAGATAGTTGACAGTTGGCTTTACATTAGCCAAGGTGAGCAGTATATCATTTGGGCCGACGTTGTCGGCGACAAGCTGAACTTCGAAGTGGGCCCCAGGGATGGCGACCCAACGGTTTTCTGATGCTCCAGCGCCTCTTGGCCTAAATTATTGGGGAGTGGTATATGTTTTTAGGATTTTCGTTTTTGTTTTTGGTTTTTTCGATTTTGGCTCCATGGCTTCTTTTTCGGCTTCTTGGCTTCTTGGCTTTTTGGCTTCTTGTTGGTTTATGCGGCTTTTGGTGGCTTTTTGGCTTTGGCTTTTCGCATCCTCTGCATTCCCAGTTCTTCTCCGGCAGGTGGCGTTTTGGCTTTGCGGCTTTTTGCTGGTTTATGTGGCTCTTGGTGGCTTTGGCTTTTCGCCACCTCTGCTTTCCCAGCTCCTCTCCGATTGTGGCTGTGGCTTCCCGCATTCTTAGCAGTGTTCTTTATATTTTATGTTTATGTATGTCTGCATGTATGTATGCACTTCTTCGAACATCATAGGGAAGCCCCCCCCCAACCCCTCCGCTGTTTTTTCTATTCTATCGCGCTCTTAGTTGAATCATGACTTTCTTCGAAGGGCGGCAGCCCCCCCCCAACCCCCCGGTACTCTTCACATCCTTTACAGAGTGCTAATTGCACCCCTATTTGAATCCTCACTTCTTCGAACATCATGCCCCCCAACCCCCGCTACTCTTTATATTTTTTGCTACAGGGATTGAAATGCCCTCCTATTTGAACCATCTTTTTTTCGACCCCGTCAACCCGCCAGCTACTGTTTAGATGTTTTTTGCACGATTTGTTGGTGATGCTGGGGATGTTGGTTGAACATGCGGGGGATGTTGAAAACGATGCTGGGGATGTTGAAAACGATGCTGGGGTTGTTGACGGGCTAGTGTAAAATATGTCAATTTCGCAAGAGAATGCAGTAAAATACTACATTTTGCTGGCCAAGACGCAAACGAAAAAAAGTATCACAAAAATCCAAAAATAAATCCGCATCCAATTGCAAGGGAGGCTGGGTACCGGTAATTGATGGCACCCTACGCCTGGGACTGGAAAACACAGAGTGCAGCAAGCCCTCTCGAAGCAAAGATCCGGCAGATCCCATTTTTGGGCGAGACGTTCGAAGGGAGTCCAAGTCAGCACGACACGACCAAACTTTTCAAGTCCAAAGGGAATGAAGGGCCAAGGGTGTTTTGTTAGGTGTGTTTTTTTTACGGCATGTTTTTGTTGGGCGGGGGGGAGGGGTGAAGGGAAACGAGAAGGGAAGGAAACCACCACCTACTCTAGGGGCTCCCCAACTTTGAGGCGCATCCATACGCTTTGCTTCGCGCCATGTCGCAACTAAACTCCTCCACTGCTGACATAATATGATGGTGCACACATACACATGTACCTGTGTATATGTAGATACACATACTTACACTTGGGAGACTCTGTCTCGCAAGAATTTTCCCGACCCCGCTGTTGCCCACTCTCACCCCTTCTAGTTTGCTTCATGAAGCATGGGACACTGAAACAAAGTGTCCAGACTTTTTCGGGCTGGTGATGACCGCTGGGGTTGTCAAACTCAGGTGTTTCTACCCCTCAAACATATTCTTGTGAAATGTCATAAACCGTGTTTCAACATTGAACAACACCTTCAAGCTGGGGATTCGGTTTTGAATTAAACCTGTTTTGCTTAGCCTAAATTATGATCTAACTCTGGAAAACGGGGGAGAGATCATAGACTGGGTATCCCCTGAGTCCCCCCATCACCCCCCAATCCCCTCAACCTCTCCCCCCCCATCACCCCCCCATCACCCCCCCATCACCCCCCCATCACCCCCCCATCACCCCCCCATCACCCCCCCATCACCCCCCCATCACCCCCCCATCACCCCATCACCCCCCCATCACCCCCCCATCACCCCCCATCACCCCCCCATCACCCCCCTATCACCCCCCTATCACCGCCCCAATCCCAAACCCTCCCCCCGCCCCTCAACCACCCCCCCAATCCCCTCACCCCCCAAGTTCCGCAGGCTGGGAAACCTATGCCTTGGAATCCGACCGCAAGGAGTGGGTCCGCAAGCAGTACTGCCAGGCGCGCTGGGATCGATCCACCCAGGATCCATGGATGGCACTCAGTCCCCTCAGGTGCGGTATCCTTGTGAACATACATATGACTGTGTCCTGTTTTCGGAGGCCCCCCCCCAACAAAAACAAAATATGGTTTTGCTCTTGGTTTCCCTTTAAAACCACCAAACAAAAAGGGGTACCAACTAAAAGCGACCTGGCTGTGCTGGGGCAGGCTTCAACGGCGACATGAAGCCGCCCAAAAGGGGAGAAATCAATGGCTTTACACATGGTTTTCCTACTCACCAAAAAGCGATCCTTTTTTGCGGATGGGGTACGACGTATCCCGAATGGCCCAGGTACCCTGCTAAAATGTTCCTTAACCACTTCGGGGGTACGTTTTGATGCCAACAGACTATTGCAAGTGGGGAACAAAGGAAATTCTGCAAATTCAACCGCGGCTTGTGGTTACTTGCAGTGTTTTTAGGGCATTGTTTGGGTTTCGCCTCAGATCATAGGAGTTTTACCAAATGAAGTCCATGGCGTCAGGTGATGATCACGGTGGGGTCCATCTACTGGACCCTGGAGACGGAGGAGGTCCTTACTGCCACGGAAGGGAACAAGGCCTGCAATGGCTGTGAGCCCAAGGGGCCCCTCCAGCGCGAGTTCAACTGAGCGGCCCTTGATGTGGAAACTATTGGATATTCCGTACTGAACCCGCCAAAGTGTTAGAACCTTGGGACCTCAGGTAAGTTGTTGTTTTACACCGCTGGGATTCCAGCCGCCTTGCGGATTTGCAAGAAGGTGGTTTGCTGTTTGACGGAGCCATGGCGTCAAGAGGACTGCGTTTGAGTGCAGGCGTGATGGCGTGCATGAGTGTTGTTTATTCAATCAATCTGGTGTGATGTGGACAGAAATGAGCATGCTCATGTCTTTCTTTTAGGGACCCCCCCAAAATGGTGGTTGTCCTGTTGGGGTTTCCTTCCCAACCACAAAAAAAGTGTGTCCAACTCCAAAGACAAGCCACCCAAAAAAGACGAGAGGGACAATGTCGAGTCTCGCTCGCGCGGACACCACACGTTGATCCAGAAGTTTCATGGGCACTGCTTGTGATTCGAATCGCACCGTGCCAGTGGTTGATACGATTCAGTGCTTGCTGTTGAATGCTTGACTCACTCCCTGAGTTCATGGACTTTAGTCACCTTTTTGGGCAGATCATTTTAGTGGCAAACAAGTTTTTGTTTTGGCAAGTTCACTCAGGAAGTGAGTTGATTGTTTCTGAATAGCCAAAACAACCATGTCTCTCAGTGAATCGCCATGTCCATTTCTGCCAATGGGACATGAGCAGAAGTGAACGCACAGGCCGTCTCAAGCCTGGAGAATCACAACCAGCCAAGTTCCAGCATTTCTTCCAAAGCTCATTCGATTTTTCAGCTGTCTAACCCAACCCAACCACACATGTCTAACTGAACTTGGACAAGATAAATTCACCTATCTTAACTCAAGGAACCCTAAATCGCTCCAATGGCAATGGCACCCCCAAATCACTCTCGTCTCCGGAGGTGCAGCTCATGGGGAAGTGGTTCCAAAAGAACAAGACGCAGCTGGAGGGCCTCACGGCGCCCCGGCACGGGAGAAACTAACTTTTCGATCCAATTTGCTGGTTTTGTGGTCCAGCGAGCTGGGTCAAAAGTAGGGGCCCTTTTTGGTATACCCATTTAAATGCGGCATGCATCGGCGGCACCAGGTGCCAGAAGGGTCCAGATGTTTGACACCCTCAAAATTCTGTGGTTGCTGATTCTCGGGTGACCGATAGTTGGCTTGAAATGGCGGTTTGGAGTTGGATGTGAACCTCTAACTTTTGTAGATTAAATGAGAAACCCTCCTGAATCACTTGCCACCAATCCAAACCACCAATCAGCTGGAAGCTGAGATTCGGGTAAGGAATCCTGGAGTCCTGGGAATGAACCGGAAGGAGACCCACTTTAAAGATGAGAACTAGCAAGTGTTTCGTCCGATTGAGCTGGGAAGTTGAGGGGCTGTCAGAAGGCGAGAGGTTGGAGAGTCGGAGAGGTAGGTTTTGTTGTTACAATGCCAGCATGGCCCCTGTTTTCTTCATGGATGTTGTGTTGGCAGGGTAGGTGCAGCTGGCATGTGAAATTCCAACATAGTGTTTTTTCTTCTTCTTCTTCTTTTTTTCTCTTTGCAGGTAGGACAGGGTACTGCTTCAAAACTGATGGTCAAGTTTCTTTGGTTGGCCCAAACGCGGATAGAACCACTTGACAGGGGTCAACTACCCAACACCGTTGGAGGGGCTGTTCCATCTGGCGAAGCGAGTTTTGCATCCAGAATCCGGCGAGGCAGGCCATGGACCGAGAAAGTGCCATCATCGACATGTGATATGCTCGTTGGGCGTGAGGGTAATATTCCGGTCGCTGATGCGTGAGTGTAATCGTAGTTGTAGTTGAAGCCTTGCTTGTGTGGTATTGTTGCGTTCAAGAAAAGGCCCGATATGTTCACTGTTTGACATCCGTTTCGCTGGACGAGCTTGAAGTTTACAACATACACATGGCTGTGATGTTTTCTGAGGAACGCCCTCCCAGATGGATGGTGGGATGTATGCCCACCCAAAGGATATCCACCAGAGGGTCCCCAATCAAACATATCACATGTGAACGCATCGCTCCATTCGTAAAACGAAGGGAGGCGAGTCCCCGATGTTGGGATCTGAGGAATTGATCCGGGACAAGTTGAACAAGCTCCAGCGGAGTGGTGTCGTGGCATTGGTCACTCAGGACCCGAAGATCCGAAAGCCAGCACATGGCGGCAGACATGGCGTGAAGGCACAAACCAAGTCGCACGAAACTTGGACCTGTGGGACCTCTGGTTTTTGGTTTCGGCGTGGTGTCTCAAATGGACCTTTGGTGTTTGGTTCCGGCGCCAGAATGGGCTAGACCCGGTTCCAGGTTTCGATGATCTTGCTGGGCTTTTCAAAAGCTGCAAACTTTTTTTGGCGGGCCCCCCAACATGGCGGGCCCTGTAGAACCACCTTTGAAGGGGTACCATCAAAAAGGCCCAAATGGGTGGTTTTCGAGCGTAAGGTTGGCTCCGAAGATTGCGGCCAGGACGTGCACAACCGCGATATCATTCAGGAGCTGGCGCAGTGCAAGGTCTTGTGGGTGTTCTCAAAATTGAGTCACGGGCTGATGGTAAAGGTCCATATATGAACCCATGCATGGTCATTTTGCACCTTTTGGGGGCGATTTCCCATAATCAAGCCATGACTACAAACGGTGAATCAACCCATAAACTAGGGTTCATGTTAAAACCCTCTAGGCCCCGTGCCGAAATTGGGTAGCAGTTCTGAGGTCCTTGTTGGTGTTGCTTCCCAAGTTCCATTGATCGCCATCTGGCTCAAGACACATTTGAGGTTCAAGATCCGATGTGTGACTGCGGATCTCCGTGATTGGCACAAAGAGCAAAACAACCGCTTGCGCCGCAGGGTCAGGACTACTGCTGTGATTATCATCCCTTCTTCCTTACAACGTTTACACGGGTTCGGCTATAACGGCATCGTCCGTATACACCTTTCTACGTGGTTGGTATTGAAGCTTGAGGGTTCGGTGCACAGCGTCCCACGGGACGTCACCTTGCCGTCTCTTGACAGGTTATCAGCCGTAACGACAAGCTCTACACTGGACTGGGAGACAGCTGGTTTATTGCGGGTACAGGGACAATAAAGGAACGATAACATACACAGTACAATGGCGTCTTCGGCGAGCCCAAGTACTGCAACTTTTGGGAACAGCAGCTCAGAGGGATCCAATGGATTGATGGCTCTTCCTGCGGTGATGGATATGGTTGCAGATTCACAGGATGAACCTGGGAGCGGAGGTTCCGCGCTATTCAGCGACATATCTACTCCCACAAGATCATGGAAGCAGATCGATGTTCATCAGGAGTCGAAGAAAAGAGAATCCCCACCGAGAAGATCATCATCTTCGCCTGCGACACCACGGACGTCGCAGAAGGGCGTGAGATCGACATCGAAGGGTGGGAGGTCAAAATCACCCACCAGTGCAGATTTTCGCGCCGTGATCAAAGAGAAGAATAAGATGGAGGTGGAGATCGGGGAATATCAGAAGACACTTGATGAGATGTCGGCAGCAATGGCGAATCTTAACCAAGAAGACTATGGAAGCACCATCCGGATCCAGGAGCTGGAAAGACGATGCGAGATTGCCAGCAAGCAGTCGGGACATCTAGTGAGTCACCACCAACACCACATGGCTGAGGCATGGCGCAAGTTTGAGGAAGAAGCCCAACAGATGCGCAAGGTGGAAATGAACGCATTTCAGTACGGGGAGAAGAAAGACATGGAGTCGAATATTATGATGCAACAGATGAGGCAAGCTGAAGGAACTATCATGGAGCAGAAGCGGGAGATTGCATTGATGAGATCCTACATGGCAAGCGAGAAGTCGGCCGCGCAGGAATCAGCTATACGTGCAAATCAGATACACCGTGAGGCTTCACAACAGATATCAGCTTATCAGCAACAGATCAGAGGCATAGAATCTTCTACATCTATCGAGAAGTTCAACGAGGAGGAGATGGTCCAAAGTCTGAAATCACAGTTGGAGCATGCACTCGTCAAGCGCCCCGAGACGTACTCTTTGGAGGACTCCAGGGAACAGCTGATGGCGAGGCTGAATGACGTTACAGTATTTGCGGAACAGGAATCGAAGAGAGCAGATTGCTTGCTTCGCGAAAAGGAAGAGATCGTCAAACAGTATGAGTCCGACGTGTCGATGAAGGACCAGATGATTGCTGTCGAAGGTGGTCATCGTCAGGATGCGATCTTGGAGTTAGCCCAGGTCAAAGAAGAGAAACAAGAGGAACGGTGCACGATGGACGAGAAGTCGAAGGAGGCTGAGTACTGGAGACAGACAGCCAAGGGAGTGTACGATGAGTACCTCGAGGAGATGCATGAGCTTCAGGGACAACTGAAGGAAAGAGAGGCGACGCTCAAGCAAGAAGAGAGTTTTGTGCGCCAACTCGATGCTGACAACGAGGAACTACGTGCACACAAGAAGCTGGAGATGCAGGAAGCCTCCAGCAGCAAAGATGGACATCGTGAACGAGCAGTAGTGAAACGCGCTGAGGGAGGAACCCAGGCTAATTCGAGTAGGGTAGACAAGAAGGTGGCTGGGTTGATCCCGTCATCGTCTTCGAAACAAATCCCTAATTCGTCGCTGATGCCAGGTTCGATCCTCTTTCCGTCTTTCGGTGATCCAATGATCGATGTACACCTATCCCAGATGCAAGGGGTTGTTGGGCATGTCCCACAATCCACTACTACGACTGGTGGTGGTGATGGAGGGGAAACAACGGTACTACGCCCCCATTGGATTACGGTGGATTCCCGCCCAATGGGAATGGGCAGGGAGCGGGTCGACGTCAGTTGAGCCTCGCTGGTGGCGGAGGAGGACCTCCGGATGATCCACCCGATGATGAGGATGAGGATGACGACGACGAAGGAGATGAGGAAGACGAGGAAGAAGAAGAGGAAGAAGACGATCGGACACGGAGGAGACGAAGGAGATCGAGAGATAACCGAGAGATCAAGAACGACCGACCGAGAATCTCGAGGAAAGAGGCCGAAAGAGTATCTATTCCGGCCTGGCCAAAGATCCATCAACTTGACACCTGGAAGATGCAACTGCTGATGAATGTTCTGAGCGCATGTGCAGATCCAGATACCGACGCATGGACGAAATGGCTGGAGCAGGCTCTTGGGTTGAACCCAGACCTGGATTTGCTTAGCGATTCAGGTGGCGACAGATTTGCTACGATAGATATTAAGATGGCCATGGGCATGCAGAACATGCTGAAACAAGCACCTGACGAAGCCAAGGACGTATACCTCGATGCTACACGACACTCTGAACTACGACATCAACAAGGGGTGATCGTGAAGGGACGAGAGTTGGTGGCATTAGTTATGCAATCATTCAGAACTTCCGATAGAACGGACCTTGTCTACCACATCGAGCACTTATTCAACCTTGACTTTCCTGGCGACAAGAACTTGGTCATGTTCAGGAACAAATGGTATGATTTGCTGCTGAAGATGAGGAGCGAGGACAGACCCAGTAAGCTGGCTCTCAGAGACATCCTTTACAGGAAGATCAAAGGGAGCAAGAAGATGGAGTTCGGCCTCAATGCCTACCATAGACTACCGGACAAGCATCCTCAGAAGACGTATGAATTCTTATTGGCGTTGATCGACTATCAGATCAAGGCAGATCGGGAAGACCTGATGCTCGACATGAAGGAGAAATCGGTCAAGTCGATGATGAAGTCAGGCGGGAAGGATGCGGCTCCAGCAACTGGCAAACAGGAGAACCAGGGTGGCAAGGGCAGAAAGGGGAAACCCGGTGGACCTGACGCCGCTCCTGTGCTCCCAAAAGCCAAAGCAAAGGGCCACGCTGGCAAGAACGGCAAGTCCGACGGTGCCGGCGACAGAGGCAAGAGTCCGGGCGGAGGCAAGGATAACCCCTGTTGGTACCACTTCAAATCGGCGAAGGGGTGCGTGAAAGGGAATGAATGCACTTTTTCCCACAGCAAGAAGACGGAGCACAAGTTGGAGAGTATGTCCAAGGGGAAAGGAAAGGGCAAATCCAAATCCAGATCATCGTCACCAAAGAGAGATGATGGAGCATGCTTCGCGTTTCAGAAGGGGAAGTGCGATAGGGGGAGCGCTTGTAAGTACAGACATGAGCTCATCAAGAACAATTCAGCTCCAGCAACGTCAAATGACAAGGCACAAGCCAAGTCGAAGGCTGCCGCCAAAGCCGCAGCGCCTGCCATTGTGAGGAGGGCCATCGCGATGCCTGCGATAGTCCTGAAGCAATCGGCTCCTGCGGGGAAGGTAAGCTTCAAGAAGGACGTTGATCATGTCGAACCGGACGAAGCCGAGACTATCTACCACGAGCACGATGACGACGCGATGAGCGAATCATCGAGATGGTCTGGCGAGTCCGAGATCCCCGAGAAAATGGTGTGGTTCAAGGAAGTGCTCGACGTCGACGAGAATGGGGAGATCACCTACCTCGAAGACGAGAGAAGGCAATGGGAACGAAAAGGGGAATGGTACGGTTATGAGGACAATGAGAATGAGCCTTATCAGTACGTGTACGTCGACGAGAAGAAGTTCAAAAGCAGTGATCATCGTGAATTATCAGCCTACCAAGTCCAACGATCATTGATACGTGCGAAGATACTGAGAGAAGTGGTGGATGATGTATATAAGAAGCACTACTTCCCGGTGACCAAGGAGAGCAGCATAATGTTCGAGTATGATCGGAACAAGGACGAGATCAAGGAATCGGCTGTCGACTGGAAGAAACAGCATGGTATGCCGAAGAACGTTTTCGCCATGTCAACGTGCATCAGCAAACGGGTGAAATGGTTGATGGACACCGGATGTGGTCATGATCTCATCGGAAGAGCCAAGGCGAAGAGCCTGGGTGTCGACATCGTGAAAGATGACGACGAGATCGTGTTCCAGACCGCGAATGGTTCCACTTCCACATCTGATGTGGCCAAGATAGTCGTGGACGAGTTGGACGAGACTGTCGAGCCGCATGTATTGGATGAGACACCCACGGTATTGTCAGTGGGGAGGAGATGCATGAAGATGGGTTATGCATTTCACTGGATGCCTGGTAAACTACCTTTCATGGTTACGCCAAAGCAGGGATTCGTGCACTTGCAGGTCAAGGACGACATCCCGTACCTAGTGAGTGATGGTAAACTTCGGAGTAACAGGCATCGCCCTACGATAGACGACCTCAAGGAGCACTTTTCGGAAGTATTGGCGATGGTAACGAACGACGAGGCAGATCAGGGAGGTGACGATGAGAACGACGTCACACCCGCCGCTGTCGGTGAGTCCGCAGAGGCCGAGGGCGAACACCACGACGGGGCATTCGACTTCGGGCCACCCGGAGGAGCCGGTCCGGTACGTCCGCCTCCCGTGGCTGAGGAAATACCTGTAGATGTTGGGTCAGTCCCGCATCGACATGGTGATGCCGAAGCTCACGAGGAAGAGGTTGATGAAGATGATCCAGATGCCGGAATCGAAGTAGACGTGTACGAAGGATCATCAATAAAGAGGAAAGTGGGAGTCCTCAAGAAGGACGCCAATTCCATAGCTCATTTGCTTACACACAGGTACCGAAATCCCTTCTGCGAATCATGCGTCAAGGCAAAGATGAGACACTTCAGATCGCGAACGGGAGCATTCAAAAGAGAAGTGAAGACGTTCGGTGACCTGGTGACGTTCGACTTTGTGACGGCATCAGGAGATCATGAAGTGGAAGGCAGGTATGCGCTCATCATCCGGGACATATATACCGGAATTATCATGGCTTATCCCACCGCGAGAAGAGACACTGACTCAGTCGTCAGGGCTATCAAGCACTTCTGCGGGAGGAGGAAGATCAAGCAGGTATATTCGGATGACGGCCCGGAACTGATCAATGCGTGCGTGGAGCTGAAGCTGAACCACGACCTATCGCTGCCTGGACGGCCGCAGAACAATTCCCTTGCTGAAAGAACAAATCAATTCATCATTGACCAGACTTCGGCTTGTCTAGTACATGCCGGTCTACCCACGTGTTATTGGGTGCAGGCCATCACCACTCTGTGCCATCTCATGAACATCGAAGAGGTGAACGGATCGAGTGCATGGATGAGGCTGCATGGCGAGGAGTTCAAGGGCGAGAAGATACCTTTTGGTGCGCTAGTGGACTTCAAGCCGAGTGAAGCACGAGGGGGAAAGAGGGAGAAGTTCGAGCCGAGAGGGGAAACTGGTATATTTGCCGGATATGTGTTGAGCACTGGCATGCATTGGGCAAACAAGTATCGTGCTTGGGCACTTACTGCATTTGCGGGTGCAGAGCTGAACATCAAGAAGGCAAAGGTTCCACCTCGGTTGAGAATGCCACATCAGACGGAGAGGATGATTCTGAAATCTCCTCTGACATTCCCAATACAACAGAAGTACAAGGTTGCCAACGAGACTTTGGAAGGGATAGAGATGTCTATCGATGCAATCGGTCTGGATGCGCGTGACCGCCTGATCGAAGATGAGGACTACGAGCCTGAATTGCTGCAGAGTGACGAGAAGCGACTGCTTGACGATGAGGTCGATCAGATCGCTGGTCTACTGCTCGACGATGGCCCGGAGGTAATCGCCGGAGATCGGGGGGATCATGCAGGAGAAGAAGATGCTAGACCGAGCTCTTCAAAAGGAAAAGGAGATGGACATTCCAAGGGCGATGAGAAGGTTGCGAAATCCGACCTTCCACACGTGTCAGTTGGACTACCTGGGGATGGCATCACGTACGTCAACGACGATGGCAAGGAGGTTAAAATCGACAAGGCCGGAAGACCGTATCCTGTCGGGAAGGATGGATTCAGGCTAATGAAGACATCGAGACCTCCGGAGTTCACTCCTGAAGAATGGAAGATGATGAGTAAATATTACACCAAGGAAGAGAAGGCCGAGGTGAAGGGCGGTGGCAAAAGGAAAGAGGAAGATCCCAAGAGTAAAGAGTCTGATATTTCCGCGCCGGCAGAGGCACGGACATTACAGATGCCCGGTGGTAAGAGAATTCGAGCGATGCTTCGGAACCGCTGGGGTGGAGTAGAATGGCAGTACAATTGGGGATTGCGGAAGAACATATCAAAGATCAAGAACCCAATGGATGGGAAGCACTTGGCTGAGCTTGAATGGGTCAGGATTGTTGTTAATCCTGTCGACGGGGTGGTTGTTCTCATGGATTCCAAACAGTCCCAAGACGTCATGAGACGAAACGTTCAGCTTGAGAAAGAATTTGAGTGTCTGGTGGTAATTTATGCCTGGAAGTTCAAGTCTGAGGAGCGATCAAAGTCGACTCCAAACTGGACGAAGGCGGTTGCATCAGTCATGGAGAGTCATAAAGACGAAGCTGAGACAGCATCGGGGACGGATCCATCGGTCGACGAATCGACGGACCTCACCTGGTATGAATGGGAGGAGTCTGCTGAGATAGTTTCTGGAAAAGTGCCACTCGCAATGCCTGCGATAGGCGAGGACGGTGAAGCCAAGAAGTACCCATCGATGCCGTGCGTGACTTCTGAGCGAATACAGCACAGAGAGAAAGCTGTGAAAGTTGTACGATTCTTCGACGCTTTAGTATCCAGGCCGGTAGGCCGGAAAGAGATGTTGACCAACCCTGATGCATTGGCATCAATGAAGAAAGAGTGGTCGGGATTAATCGACCAGGGGGTCTTCGATCTTGGCGCGGTGCGCGAATATGACGCTGTAGCCAGAGAAGCAAAAGCGAAAGGGGAAGAAATACACATGGCTCGCGCACATGGCATTTGCGTTGAAAAGCACTCACAGTTGCCTGTTGGTGATCCTAAGAGGAAGTTCAAGGGTAGAGGCGTGTTGCTGGGGAACCAAGTGAAGAACCAAAGCTTTGAGGCTGCGATGTTTCAAGATTTGGGGAACTCCCCTGCTTCATTTGAAGCCTCGCGTTGGGCGGATTTTCTGGGTTGTCATGATGGCTGGGATGTGCAGATGGCCGACGCTGTTCAGGCGTATATACAGGCCACATTGAGGGGCACGCCGTGTTGGATTGAATTGCCACCGGAGGCCGTGCCAAGTGAATGCAAATGGGATAAGTACAGAAGACCAGTCGTCCCGTTGAGGAAGGCGCTGTACGGACACCCAGATGCGGGAACATTTTGGGAGCAGCACTGCGATGAGTCGGTGCGTGCCGTTGGTTTTGAGCCCATCGGCGAAGAATGGCCTTCAGTGTACATTCACGAAAAGCTCCAGCTTGTTCTGGTTGTGTATGTCGACGACTTCAAAATGGCAGGGCCGCAGAAGAACCTTGCCCAAGGGTGGAGCATGTTGCGTACACGTTTGAAGATTGAGCCCGAGACTGGACTTGACATGTACCTTGGTTGCAATCAAAGCAAGGGAAACGTCACTCTCGGGAACGGACACCGAGTAACAACGGTGACCTATGACATGGAACAGTTCCTACGTTCCTGTGTCGACCGCTATCTTGAAGTGGCGGGCGACGTGAAGTTGAATAAGGTTGTCACCCCTGAGTTGCATGAAGAAACAAAGAATCACGTCTCACGGAAGCCTGCCAGAGAGGGGCCGTCAGTCGTGTGCAATTGGTGTAACAATCTTGTGCCCACCGACGGTTCTGCCACAGTGCCGGACCAACGGGGAGGGACTCCTGAGTTGGCCATGAAGGAGCCCGTGCGTGGACACCTTGCTCCGCATGCCGCTAGCGTACTGATGAAGTTGCTGTACGGTGCGCGGATTGCTCGCTTCGATTTGTTGCGGCAAGTGAATCGCCTAGCACGGAACGTGCATAGGTGGACTGACTCCGATGATCGGGGTTTGCATCACTTGATGTGCTATGTGCATCATACCAAACATTGGCGCATGGTCGGTTGGGTTGGAGACCCTATGGACGATGTGCACTTGGCCTTGTATGCGGACGCTGACTTTGCAGGATGCATTGACTCGCTGCGTTCCACCTCTGGTGGACACTTGAATATACAAGGGCCTAATACCCGGTTTCCGTTGTCTGGCAGCTCTAAAAGACAGGGTTGTGTGAGTCACTCCACTCCCGAGGCCGAGATTGTTGCGGCCGATGTTGCCATGAGATCGATGGGTATGCCCGCTCTCAAGCTGGTAGAGCGGATTCTCAAGAAGTCACCGAACTTTGTGTTCTATGACGATAATAAGGCTATGATCGGTGTCGTGCGATCGGGGAGAAACCCCACGATGCGCCACCTTGAGAGAAGCCATGGTGTTAGCATTTCGTGGATGCATGAGATGTTCACACGTGATTACATGTACTTGGCGTATGAGGTCACCGACAGGATGGCGGCCGATATTTACACCAAGGCGTTCAATGATGGGCGCAAATGGAAACATGCATGTTTGCAGATTGGTCTACTCGACCCGAGCTTGCTGTCTGACCCGGATACCCTCAAGGCGCTCACACCCACGTGTGATCCCATAAAGGGGACCATGCAGACTGCTTCGGGGACAGTTGACGGAGTTCCAACATTTCCGTACACCCACATACCGATCATGCCCCCGGACCTTTGGTGGTCTGGATTAACATCCAAAGAGGGATTGCATGAGCATGAAGGACATGATCCGGTTGTTGTTGCCAAGGGACCCAGATTGATGCGTGTGAAACCTCCACTCGCGGTTATGACACCGTTTGGGAGCAAGTGGCTTCGTTCCACTTGGTTTCTGAAGAATGGGTCATGGCTCAAAGTTGAGGATAGAGTTGACCCGGGGCTACAATGTGTGCGAATTGATGGTTGGGTTGAACGCGCAGTTTGGCAGTTTCATCCCGTACCGGTCGCTGCACCGGCGCGGGAACGGTCTCCACGACCACGACCAATTCACGTCGGGTCCGGGGATGTTGACATGCAGTCCGTGCTGGCCGCATTTGTTGAAGAACTGTCGAACGAGCGCATAGAGTTGAAGTGTGTTAACGACCTTGCTTTGGAAACGTTGCTCCGATTGAAATTGCTCATGCGTTGTCTGCATATCAATCACGAGCAGCTTGTCCCTGGTCGTTGTTTTGTTCCGTATCGCATTGCGGTGAAGCACAAGCCACAGTTAGCGCCGGGTATTGAACTCGCGATGGTCAAACACGACGGTGGTGTGCTTCGCGCTCCTGTTCATGTCTCGCTTCCTGGTATGAGAACTCGCACAGTCGTCACTCTTTACAGTGTTGACTTGGCTCGGCCTATCGTGCTGATGGCATGTTCCGAACCACGTAACTGGTTCACTGCTCTTGCCCGCCATGACGGGCCGCAGGTTGTCACCATAACTCTGGTTGATGACTTACTGAGCGAGTACGGGGGGAGAATCGCCAGACATGTGCTTACCAAACCTTCCGATTTGTTGTTCTTCGCCGGGCCTTGCACGGGGGGATCATCATGGGCACGCCTCAACAAGACTCGCGGAATTGACACCGCAGAGAAAATCGAGGCCAAACAAAGAGAATTTTGGAGATTGTTTGAACGGTTCGTTGAAATTAAACGGCATGCCATGACAAAACGAGCTGCGATTTTGTTTGAGTTGCCTGGAAGTTGTGATTATTGGAAAGATGAGAGACTGCATGAGGTCGTGCATGATGGGACTAGTCACGAGTTTGATGGGTGTCGCTATGGCTTGAAACAAAGATATGCTAAGAAACCCCTGCCAATCAAGAAACCATGGAGAGTTGTCTCATGGAACTTTGAACTTGGTGGCTCGTTGTCCAAGAAATGCAATGGAAACCATGAGCATGGACCTTGTGCTGGTCGGGAAACCAAAGAAACCCAGTTGTACACGTCTATAATTGTGGGTGTGATCCTTCGCCGTTTTCGTGCTCGAGCAAGGTGCCTCAAACCGGCACCGTTGCAACTCGCTCTTGCTTGCATTACGCGAAGGAGATCGCGGAAGCACCAAGCTACTGCGAGCGAAATCTGCACCACCCCAACTGCACAACCGAGGTGCTGGGCCAGTCCCGTACCTCTGGTGCATACGGGGAGCTGGGTCAGTCCCGAACCCCAGGCTTCAAGGAGGAGCTGGACGAGTTCGTCACCTCAATCTGAAGCTGGGATCGTATTGGGACAATTCCGTGGCTTCATTTGCAGCTGCTTATTTTGGGTTTTCCGGGTTCTGGAGAATATCATCAAGATGACTGCCAATCCGACTGTCGTCAAAACGAATGAGTTCTTCTGCGTGCCTGTTGGGAAATCTAGGCAAGCAGCAATCTTCTTGGGAAATTTGGTGAAGAACGCCATCGAGGATGGCAAGAGGATGCCCAAGAGGATGGAGGTGGACAGCGACCTGGGTATGTGCGTGAAGTGGATCGAGGACATCGGCGTCCCCGCTATTTATGCATACTCAGCGTACTATTCTGCCAAGGGCCGCGGGATGATGAAAGGAGAAGGGCAGTCTATGAGGGTTGCCTTAGAGTTCATCAGCAAAGTTTTCGGACAGCTTTCTGCCGACGAATGTATGCTTGGATGGAGGGAATTCTGCAGCAAGGGAAAGAAGATCGTGTCGGCGCTGAACCAACTTTGCGGTGAGGCAACGATGCTGGCGAAGAACCCCGAGTTGCTCAACGTAACCAAGTATTGCATGGAAGGGGCGGATATGTTGAGATCAGTCGCGCACATCTGGGATCTCGCATTAGGCGTGGCCGAGGATAACGATGAACGGTCGTTCAAAGCAGTATTCCACCAGAACACCCCGGTTGGGGAGGTGTACAAAGAATTCATCAACGACGAGTCATCCAGGGCATCGTCATCAAGAAGGTGGAGGAGCTCTGAGGAGTTCCAGACAACTGCAGAGTTTGAGAGGCACGACCGGAGAATCGCAAGATACAGAGATCGAAACTGGGGGAAAGTATTCACGTTGAGCGTGATCAAGGCTCCCAAGATCGATTCCTACGGTCGTGGTTCCAAGGACGACTACCAGAAGAATTGGGACCTTGGGTTGGTCTACCAGAATGAGCTGCAAGCATCGATGAAGAACCTCGCATATGCACTGAGGAGGGATGAGAATGCCAGCCAGAACAACCTATTGCGCTGGATGATCTGTGGGTCAACCCCCAGTGACATCTCTGACGCGTGCATCGGAGCGGTCAATTCGCTCATGTGCGTCTCTTTCATCATGAGGAGATTGCAGCCATTGCTCGGTGAGAAGGACTCCAAAGATCAGTCGTATACAGCTTATTTCCGTCCAGACAAAAGGGAGCTGAACGATCTCTACCGGGAGATTGAGTACGCCAGGGATTTCCTATGGTGCATCGATATGATCTATGAGTCGAAGCTGCCTGCGATGAACATCAACTCCATCAGTTTGGCACCGCACGCGGCTGACAGGGCCGCTGAGAACCAAGATCGGCGCAAGTGGGTAAGCTGGATGAAGGAGATCGAGAAGAAGGCCGAGAAGGACGTCATGATCGATTCTTCCAGAATAAATACTGCACGATTCATGAAATCGAGAGGGAACTGGAGAAGTACCCCGAGGATTTCGTGGTTGGGGAAGAGCCGACATGGTGGGTGATGGGCTCATCGAAGACGGAGCCGCCGCGGAAGACGGAGCGACAGCAGAAGTCGGCATCAAGCTCCGGACAAAGGAGCCAAACCGCTGGTGGGCCAGTCCCCCAGCCGGGAGCTCCAAGTGGGGGGTCGCAAGCCAGCGATGCTGTCAAGATCGACAACGAGATCATCGACTCCATTTTCCGAATGAACTCTGGCGGTGACGACGACAGATGGGTAATTATCAACCCAACTGCTGGACACGATACCTACACTTCATTCGAAGGGGGTACCACTTTGGGCGGCGCGACTGTCAATGTGAAATTCAACATAGACAACAATACGGGGTACCCAATCATACAAACTGTATTTGGGCCGTGTCTTGCAGAAGGCAAGAAGGCAACATATTGGGAGTGTATGCTGAGATGCCTGACCTCTTCGCTATTGCACTTCGAGGAGAAGACCAGCGCGGAGAAGATCATTCTTTCCTATGTTGGGAAGGGAAATGCGGCATGGCTACAGCTGTATGCTTTCTTGTGTGCCCAAACAGGATGCTTGATTACTGGACGCCTTCCGGGCGCCAAAGCCATCAACGCGTTGATTCAGGCGGAGAAGAACCCGGACAACGCACCTGGACAGTTGAACCGGATTATCAATAGGCAGAAGAGGAGCCCCATTGGCGAGGCGACGATTCGCGACATGATGATCCACAAGAAGAGCTTCTTGGTCCTGGATTGGCCCCTGAGGGCCGTCAACTCAAAGGGAGCACGAAGACCTTCCAGATGATGGTCAACGAACAGGGATGGACAAACATCGAGGAGAGATCATACTATGGGTCGAGTGAGCAAGTCTCCTCACCCAACGACACGTTGAATATCATCTCCCGATTGCAGAAGCTGGATAAGCTCATCGCTGAACGGCGGAGGCGAGACATGGATGACTCACCAATGTCGGTGCACATCTGGATGTCGCTATATGATTGGGTGTGCATGAGAGGATGCGGATGGCAGGTGACCGCCAACCCCATCATCGACTCCCTGCAGAAGGCGATATCTGACCTGGTCAACACATGCAAGGGCCTGGTCGTGGTGAGCGTGAATCGCGATGTTGCTTTCCATGGTGGAAGAGGGGACTTGGGGACGATCGCCAACAAGGTTAGCGAGATCTGCAAGGCGGCAGGCGCGCTGGTGACCGAGAACGATCGCCTGTGGCGCGTGGTCCACGCACTCACAGGAAAGAACTACAAGATCCCTGGGAGCTCGAACTTGCAACATTTCCTTCTGAAACGACTGCTGATTGAGAAATCCATCGATGCGGTCGCACCAAGCAACGCGTTTGTGCGTGAGCTGGAGGAGACGTGCATAAACGAGCCCGACCTTCGGTTCAATGTCCCGAAGAACATGGAGGAATCGAAGGTGAAATTCGAGTACAAGCCGACCTTCACTGCACAGTCAAAGAGGAAACAAGAGCGGCAGGATGAAGGACACGGCGAGCAGGATGCTTTTGGGAAAGCCGATGCCGGTGATCAACGTCTTCGATGGTACACGGTCACGGAGCTCAGCAAGTTTATCTGCGAACTTTGCGCTAAAGAGATGCAGATGAGCAGGTCGAAGGTGCTCGGACCGAAGTCGAAGTACAATCCCTCTTCTTGCGTGAACTGTTGCGCGAACTGGAACGCGGACACGAACGGTTTTGCAATGTCTACCGAGGGGAAGAAAATGTACACGCGCCTCTTCGCAGAATGCGTGGTGGCAATCCCCGACCTTCAAAACCTCATGGTGGACGTCAACAACATCCAGGCCATGATCACGATCATACGGGAGCTCGCGTATTCGAAGCTGAAGAAGGAACTTTCTCACGCGGGATTCGTGAGTATGACCGTGGATCAAGCAGCGCAGTTCTATAACAACGGTCACGGGAAGCAATTGTGCGCATCCCGGGATGTGATCGTGTGCAAGAACTCCGAGGGAGTCGAGGAGAGGATGTCCATCTTCTTGATAGGCAAGGATCTCGGCAATGTGGCATATTCGTCATGGATCAAGAGTGTGCTCGACCAAGGAACGATGTATGAACTCCTGGGACAAACCACGAACGAGGAGTCCTTGGGAGACGTCGTCGAGATGGTGTTGGGATTCTTTGAGGTGATGTCGTACTTCCAGCACGAACTGCCACTGTGGAAGGATGCATGGAAGATCAAGAGGGAGTTCGAGCAGTCAATAGTGCGACACCTCGCTGGGAACGTGACCCACACGACGGGCCAGAACAGAAAGCGGAACAAACCGTCCGCACAGCTCGGCGTGCCCACGAAGGAGGTGCTTGACATCATGAACAAGGTCAAGCCCAGACATCCACGATCCCTGATCACCGAGCCCTCTGCACAAGGTTCCAAGAGAAAGGCCACGGAGGGCGATGATGAGGGTCTTGGTCAAGCACCAGACCCGAGTCGAAGCTCTCAAGCCAATACTGAGAAGGAAGACAAGAAGCAGCGTGTGATCGACGGGCGGAGAGCGGCACTAGGATTCCTGGAGTCAATGGAGAAATGCATGGGAGATATGGGGATCTGTAAGAAGTGCGCGAACCTGGCCCACGACGGCGACTGCAAGGACATTGAGGAGGCTGCTGGAAATGAGAAGGCGATGAAGGTGCTCCGTGAGCTACTCAGCAGTGACCCTATTTCATCTGATGATGACATGGGGGATACGGAGGAGCCGTCCTCATCAACGTCCAAGGAAAGAAAGAAAGGAGGAAAAGCAGGGAAAGAAACAATTGAGATGTACAGCTACACTATTAATTTGGTGGAGATGGCTGACACGGCTGAGGGAGGAGAGCTACAATGTGGTGGCGTCGACCTCACATACAACCCGTGCGGGGACAGCAGGACATTCAAGAAGACGCTTGAGATGGGATGCGACACCATCCCGTGCTACATCCCGAAGTACGGCGACTTGATTGATGTGCACATGCCACGGGCATACGCGTCTATTGTTGACCCCAGGTACTTTCCCAGAGGTGCAATCCTTGAGCAAGTGGACGTGATGCAACTTGGCAAGAGTGTCAACTTTTGCATTGCTCCTTTCGACGGTGCTCCACTATGCAGGATTGGTGATGATCGCTCGGTATTTACTTCAAGGGACCAAGCAAACCAGCTATCTCACGACCTATGCAGAGTCCTTCGACACAAGATCGGCAATTGCCGAGGAAGTGCTTTCAGGTGCGACGAGGGTGGATGGGTCGACATTGATGCTGTCATTGACGACGACCGAAACAACGACATATTCCCACCTAACACCTCGAGAGCGAAACGATACATGGGCATCATGGAGGTGATCAAGTGGCAGGAATCCGGAAGCAAGAAGTCGAGATTCCAGGTTCTGGCAGCAAGGTTTCCGAGCATCATGAACCCGAACGACACGAGGGCAGCCAGGGAGGAAATGAACAAGGCTGGCGTGGATCGGGACGACATCGACAGGATGTTCAACAGATGCGACGGATGGTACAGACCTTGGTGCATCCGAGTCACAACCGGTCACAGTGATTTTGGATTCATGAGCTCATCCGCACTGGCGAATAGGTATTCCGCAAGAATGGGTGATACTCTCGGAGGAGCATTCCATGTGACGTATGTGGAAAACCTGCCAAGCATCGTACGCTGTGGGCTAGTCCCCGGCGGAATCGATGGCGGTAACAGGCTAGCACTGCACTTCGGGGCATTTGCTCCATGGGATGAGATGAACGTGGCGACGAAGACAACGCTACGGAACGTGAGGAGAGGGGATCCGATTGCGATCATCTATATTCCCAGTGCAACCCTCGCGCGGTATGGGGCTGGAGTCGCGGCTAATGGGACTTTTATGGTCTTTGACGTGATCCCGTTCTATGAGGTCAAGTCCATTTGGATTGGCAAAAGCAATGGAGGGAAGAGCCTGGAGTACGCTGACATCAAGAGGGCGTACTCGAAGTGTGTGGAGAACGAGATCTGCCCTGGCTTTGTCAACTCATCCCAAGAGTCGGCTGCGATGTTCCTCCAGAACGTCGCAAAGATCAGCGAGAGGATGCCGGAGACCGAGACAGGTGCTGACAATCTACACTACATCGTTGACATGGTTAACCGTGCTTGCGAACTCTATCGAAACAACAAGATGGAAGAGTTCAACGCACAGGTCAACGAGGTCCGGGACGAAGTCAGCAAAGTCGTCATCCTGAATGATGAGACATGGGAAGGACTGAGGTGCCGGATATGTCCATCATGTGCGACCGCGATCCTACCTGCTTCTGCTTATGCCTGGAGTGCGAGGCACAACTGATCTCCATCGGAAGATACTACATTCACATCAAATCCGATGACGAGGAGGACAACCAAAACCCCAACGTCTCTGGAGATGCCAGGCGTGCACAGGAAGAAGCTAACCACGATGCGGCAGCACAGGAGGATGAAGACGAAGCGGAGGAAGTTCCGGGAGAAGATGACGACATGGACACGCAAGGATATACATCCGGCTATGCGTCAGAAGAAGAAGACGGCGGTTGGCATTACCGCGACACCGATCTGACGTCACGGGACATTATAAGTTCCCAACGGATGGCGATCTGCCTTGACGAGCCGCGTGAGGCTCAGTACATGGCAGGATTTATCGCACTCCAGCTGTCCAAGATGTGGGGGATGTTTGAAGGTGGTGAGGATAGAACGATGATTGCCAAGCTCGAGGGGAGAGAGGGCTGCCCTTACCACAATGACTTCAAGGAGGTACCCCAACATCACTGAGCATGATCAGGAAGGTATACTTTTGCCATCAACAATAACGAAGATTTCTCAATCGGAGAATGTTCGGACAAGGGCCTTCCGATCGGTTGAGGAGCGTGACGAATATATTCGTATGATGGTGAACAAATGCGAGGGACTATACACATTCTACAAGCTGTGGATTGCAGCAAGAATCCTCGATGTCACCAAGGAAGAAATGAAGCTCCTGGTCAAGGACCGAGTGCACCCGGTGGGTGATATTATTTTCAGATGTTTTGCACTTGCTTTCAACTGTAAGTATATATCATTCGTGAGGGATGGCCTAAACCTTGGCAAGCATGGTTACGCGGTCAATGTGAGCGCCATCATCTCGGCCGTCGACCCGAACAAATGCGACACACCCCTGCTGGATTGGTGCCTTCGGAAAGGGCACTGGTTGCCAGAGGACTACAACAAGAAGTGTGTCCGGGCACGAGAAGCCCAGAAGAACTTGGACGAGGAGTTCCGCCGACGTACCCATAGGCTGTCCATTGGGGACAGGTATGCTTCGTGAAGATGCTGATTGCGGTACGATGTGGGTCAGTCCCCATCTGTTACTTGCGTCACATCGACACTGTTTCGGTGGAACGACTTATGTCATGATTTATATTCATGTGTCCAAGATGATTGGATGTGTACATGGTTACATATTCCGATGACTATGACGCTCTGGATATTCATGGATGGAACTATTACCTTATAGATGATATCTTTTCATTATTTATGTATTGTCCATGGTATCTGGAATGGCTATGATTTGCATTGATTACTCACCGATGTTTCTTTGCCGGAGATATGCAGACCGATCACAAGCGGGCGCGCATGGTGGACATTTGTGGCCAACCCATTTATGGATGACAGCTGCGCGATGCGCAAATGCGGCAGCTGGAATGTTCACTGGCGGTCAAGTGAAGTGGCCACAGTGTATTATATACACCTGCATATGGATGAGTGCTTCGATTGGAGGATGAATGTTTCACTTTTCGTACAATCGAACCCGGCATGTTTCACAGCGAATGAACGGTGTAGTGATAGCAAGTAAAAGAGTGCACGACACGATTTCGTAGTTGAAGCCGTGGCCAGTGGAACGTTTTGTGGTGTTTGGACCGCATGATGAACAATGCGACCCAAATGGGGGATGTTAAAACCCTCTAGGCCCCGTGCCGAAATTGGGTAGCTGTTCTGAGGTCCTTGTTGGTGTTGCTTCCCAAGTTCCATTGATCGCCATCTGGCTCAAGACACATTTGAGGTTCAAGATCCGATGTGTGACTGCGGATCTCCGTGATTGGCACAAGAGCAAAACAACCGCTTGCGCCGCAGGGTCAGGACTACTGCTGTGATTATCATTCCTTCTTCCTTACAACGTTTACACGGGTTCGGCTATAACGGCATCGTCCGTATACACCTTTCTACGTGGTTGGTATTGAAGCTTGAGGGTTCGGTGCACAGCGTCCCACGGGACGTCACCTTGCCGTCTCTTGACAGTTCATAACAGGGGTTCAGATATGGACGTATACATTCAGCCTTTCATTGGGGACCAACTCCTCCAAGACTGAACACCATCTACAAGGGGGTCCCCTGTTTTGGGGGGTGGGGAGTGGCGGTGATGGGGCAAACCCGCATATACACAACTTACACAACGATCTCTTTCAGCAACGCATTCACATCCGTCATCCACGCACTTGACGTGTTGTTTCACGTATCGGCTGGAGAGGTACGCTGCCCGGTTTTTTGTGCACATGTCAGCGTGCCATTGATGTGCAGTGCCAAAGGCGGGAGGCTGCGCCTAAGCACAGCAGTCTTTGCAAGAGCTGCATTTTTGACAGCTGATGATATTACACAACATGAATCAACCTGTGAGAGGATTCTTTTGTACCAGTTGTCCTTCATGATGGGTTTTTCCTACTGCACCCTGGGATTACGCCCTTTGGGGAATCACCCTAGTTTAGCCTACTTCCAGAGAAGACCTCTACTGCACCCTGTGATTGCGCCCTCTGTGGAATCGCCCTATTTTAGCCTATTTCCAGATAAGACCTCGTTATTTTGGTCTATTTGGGATTATCTGGGGTGATTTTTCCAGGGTGGCATCCCAGGATGTAATAGGAAAACCCTTCGACCGAGTGTTGCCAGCTGAGTCTCCACGCTCCCCGCAGTTGCTGCGTCTGTTTCGGGGACGTCGGGCGCCGAAGTTTGCGTGAACATGAAAGAAATGCGAGAGGCAGCAGGCACTTGAGGCACTCTCGTTGGCACGTTGGTGCAAGAATTGGGCTGGGCGGATGCAACTGGGGTCTTTTCAGGAGCTCTTTGACAACAAGATCACCAGCATGCAGAACTTCAAGTGGCAGCAGCAGCTCAGGCTGGGCGCGTCAAATGCCTGGCACGCAGGAAGAGCAATGCGTGGTGTACGTAACGAAACCTTAGCGACAAATTGGGTCCTTGCATTTGAGGAACTCTTTCCTTTGGTCCAAATCGAACGGGCGCCCCCAAGCCTTCCCAGTTGAGGATATTTGATGTCGAGCCCAGCGGGAAAGCTCTCACACGTGTTTTCACTACGACCTCCAAACTTAAAACGGCTGTGGGTCAAAACCAATGGTACCATTTTGGGGTAGGTGCACCACCCATTTTAGTTTATTTTAGTGGGGATCGGGATGTTCAATGGGACGGGATTTTGACCCCTGGCCACATCTGAAACTATGAGGCAGATGCCGTGAAGGACATGTCATGGCTCGGTTGGCCCGGTTGGGGTGACAGTCGCACCCCATGCCGGCCCGGAGCTGGAAAACCGCCAATCCTCCAACCTTACAAAATGACTGTCTTGCTCTCGTGAGGTACTACTGGGATCCCAAGCTGGATGGCGACCACGGCGATTGCTGTATCCGGCAGGCACGGATCGATGTCTTGGACAGCTTGGGACTTGTGGAGCTTCAGCTTAGGATTGGAAGTCGCGATGTGGAAACCATGCTCTGGCACAGGCTTTTCTTGTCAACACAGATGTTTATGGCGGCCTTGTCCCACTATCAGACAACTGGTGGACTGCTTTTGCTATTTGATATGCTGACTGGTGCTGTTGATTATTTAAACAGCAACAAGTTCATTGGGCAGTGCGACAAGGCTGCGGCGAAGCAGCGCAGCTATGCTTGAACAGCTGAGCCACAATCAAACCCGGCCAGTTGAAAGATAGTAGGAGACGGCCCCAGCCAGACATAGGTGTGGCCACCTATTTGATTCTGCACATGGTTTGGGATAGCCAGACTTGTACCAGGCTTTGTTTTTGACAGCTGAAATGGTCCTCCAAGACTCCGAGCGTAGGGACTTCAACCGGCCAGAGCGGGGAGCCGCCGAGCCCCCCAAACGCGTCGAGGTGTCAAATGTGGGTGTTGAGCAGAGCTGCGGCGGGGAGTGCAGAGTCAGGTTAGACTCCTGAATGAATGCTTTTAAAATGAGGAAGATGGAACACCGATCTCAAATGAAATACAAAGCTGTGTGTGTGTGGTGCGTGTGTGTGGTGTGTGTGTGTGTGCGCGTGTTTCTTGCCGTTGTTTCCGCAACCTCCGAGTGACTGACAGCCAGGTAGATGCCTTCATCATGTATGGCCACGAGTACATGGGAGCTTGGGAAGGGCGGGACTACACAGATCCGTCATCAATTGGAGACGTGTTTTCCGTCTACAAAATGGCTTGATTTTGGTTTCCAGGTTTGTGGAAAATAGGGTTTTATGGCAATTTTTTGTACTACTACACACGGGGAATCCTCTTTGAAATTATTAGGGTCACAGAGCGGGCTATTTTTCTGCAACCGCGTTAGTTTCACTTTGAAGCACCCCCATCTTCAAAAAAAGGGCCAAACCGGACTGTTTCTGTCCAGAAACTTTGCTTCATGTGATTAGCCATGGTTAATATCATCATCAGGGACGTCGCGTTAGTGACCGACCTGTGGTGTTTTGGCTCAAGTTTTGGGTTCCGTCGCGCCTCGAATGGGCGTCGCCGAACCCCTGCGTCGACCGACGGCATCTCGGGGGAGAAAGAGACCTCGGGCCGCCGCCAGGTTGGTAGGGACCAGTCGTGCGGCCTGTTGTCGACCAAGGTTGCGGGTTAACCCTTTTCTTGTTTGGTTTGTTTTCCTTTTGGTTGTTGTTCTCTGGTGTGTGGGAAACCCTGATCTTTGGGACCGGGGATTGGTTTGCTTTTGGGGAACCTTTCTTTTGTGGCTTGTTTACCCCAACTTACCCATTGCCTGGGCACAGGCTCGTGCCCGAATCACAGGTTATCAGCCGTAGGACTTTCCTACGCGCTTGAGACCATCAACTACAAGCTCTATGTCGACCCCACGATCTCGAAGGAGCGTCGTGGATGAGGAGGCCATCCTAGGGGGCCTCCGCTCAGGTGAGGACCTACCGGACTACGACTACGAGGATTTCGAAGCAGGTTCGACAGGTCAGGATCGCAGGGGTGAAGATCCCGGTAGGGACACACCCAGGAGCCGTGGCAGGTACACCGACGATGGAGACGATCGCATTTTCCGTCAGGCCACCGATGATGAGCAGACACGAAGGGTTCGCTCCGATAGGAGCGGCTCTGAATCAGGTCACAGGCGCGGACAGTTCGACTTCATCAGCATGGCGATGAACATGGCCCGCCCCCATTCGGACGACCCGGAGGCTATGCCGACCCGACCCCCGAGATCTCTTGTTCCAGGTGAATCGCAGGTCTCGGATGAGTTTGAGGGCAGGCCGCAGGGACCAGGGACTATGGTTTTGGCTCCGAGAGATATCTCGGGTCGATCCACTGGTTCTCAAAATCCAGGTCAGTTTGATGAGCACGAGGAGCGGAAATTCTCAGACTTCGGATACGATGCTCTGTTGAAATCAACCGCAGGTTGGGGCAGTAGCTCAAAGCAGGGATCTGAGGCCGGTAGGCCCAACCCTAATACTGCCAAATCTGAGTCCTATGATGGCGAAGATTACAATTTTGCGGATGAGGAGGAGGACCGATCACGCCGAAATGCTAGGATCCGTGATGCTGCGAGGCCCAGGAGCCTCTCTCGTGGAGCCGCCAGGGACCTTCGTGTTGACAGGGACGCCCGAAGCGAGAGAGAGAGAGCCAGGGAAAGTCGGGAAGTTCTTCGGGGATTGGAGGCCATCCATGACCGTGAGGGACCGATAGGTCCCCCAGCGATTGGTGATACCCCGAATGTTCCTCCTTTTCCCAACATTACATTTGGAGGTCCGTTGAATCAGAGAGACGTGAACTCGAACCGGGTTACTGGTTCGCCAAGGATCACTGAGCGGGCTGCCGATATCGTTAGGACAGGTGCCAGAGATGGTCGACTTGCCGATGCACTCGGGATCGAAGATCGTCCGTCGATCGCAAGCCCGTTAGGGCGAGATAACAGTGACCTTGAAACGCTAAGGTCTAGTAACGAGTTCACACCTCAATGGGGCTCGACCGCCAGGGAACGTAGTGTTTCTGCAAAGAGGCCGTCGCCCCTCGCCATTGAGACCGATAGGTCAAAGGCGAGGAGGGCTAGCCCCTCACCAATGGGCTCAACTCCGCAGGATGAGGAGATGCCCGATCCTGCCGATGTTCACATTCACTCTACTCCCGAGTCTCGTGCATCCAACGTTGATCCCCGATCTGGCGATAGCCGGAGAAGGGGATCTACCCCGAGTAGGCCACCCAGGATTGATGATTGTCCTGTAGGCGACCCCAGAAGGCATGCTGGGGCTAGTGGGGCTCCTGAGAGGATCGAGATATCGACTCCTCCTGCCCTCAGATCCCAGTCTTCCGGCGAGTCAGGTGACGCTAGGGCAAAGGAGGTGTTCGATTTGCACATCCAGGAGATGCTCGAGAGGGGTGAAGTTTCTGGCTCAGTCGCGAAGGCGTTCCATATTTTTGCTGACCAAATCAGGTTACTGAACGGTCAGGTGAGTTCCATGCGTAGGGAATGGAGCGACGAGAGTCGACAGACGAAGGACAAGGTCGATCGCCTGGAAGCTGAGATTGCGACTCAATCTGATGCCGGTAGGATGCGAATGATAGTTCAACGGTTTGCTAGGGAAGTTATTCCTGACAGCAAAGCCATTGTGAGGCAAGCCATCGACGAACAGGCTGAGGTCGTGGAACAGAGGATCAATCTGCTTTCACACGAGGTTCATGAATCTGTTAAGGACAATGAGGCCTCGACTGATCGGCTTCGCCAGATGATCCAAGAGAATCGTGAGGCCGTCCACAGGAGCCATGCTGCTTCCGAGGATGAGATCCTCAAGGACCTGGACAAGCTCGAGGGACGGATGTTCTCGGTAGAGAAAACCGTCGGGATGCGGACGCCAGCAGGTGAATGGAATTTGAATCCTGTCGCGCAACCGCCCGATAGGGCCAGCAGCAGCGTTGTGAACGCGAATTTCAGAGAGTTAAACCTGAAGCTCGAGAAGGCTCTCCTTGAACACGAGAAGTTTGCTAAGTGGGCCTCCGAATCTATTGGTGGCATTAATGAAGAGCAAACCATTCTTGCTAATCGGATGTCGAGGCTGCAAAGTGGAAGGGGGTCACAGGCGGTCGATAGATCACCAGGGCCTGTATCCCCGCAGGACTGGCATGAGGCAATTGACGAAGTCAATCGAAAGGTCCAGGATCTATCTCGTGGAGTTCAACGCCACCATGGGGATCATGACGATGTCCTTGCAAGGTTCGAAACCTTGAAGTCCCGTGTTGAGCAATACGAAGCGAGTTCGGGGATTCTGAATCAAGTTCTTGATGACATCAGAAGACAGATCCGCAGTCTCCCTGCGAATAGTGATCAAGCGCGGTCTGCCGTTAGGCGTGAAATTGACTCATTCCGGAGTACGCTTGAGGGCGCTATGCGGAGAATCAGCACTGTCGAGAGTAACATGCGTACTCTTAATGGAATGAACAACAGAATCATGGCTCAGCTCTATGAGATCGAAGGGCATGTTGATGAGGCTGCTGGCATTATCCAGGGTGTCCAGGACAATCAGGCAAATCCTCCACAGCCCAGAGAGAGACGGAACGTTGGATACGACGCTTTCGCGGGGCAGGGGCACAGAATCAGGTCTCCAACCCCTACTCCTGGAGAGGGTAACGGTCGGGGTACTGGCCTTCCGGTGAGGCCGGGCGGAGGTGTTGGTTTGGTTGATCACGCTTTGCCAGGTGGGCCCGGTAGGGTCGATCCTTCTCACGCAGGCAGGCATCCCGTTAATCCCGATAGGGAGAGGGCTGACAGCAGAAGCAGGAGGGCTCGGGGACTGCCTGACAGGTCGCATTCACCGCCAGGCCGTGCGAGGGGTGGCCCCCGCGCACGCGAGAGAGGGGACATTTCTGTTTCTCCCAACAGGGATGTGGGTAGGAACAGGAGCCCGAGGCCTGCTGCCGTCCCCGATAGGGGATCTGAGGTCCGGAGTCGGCAATCGAGGGGGGAGAGGCCGATCCGCGATAGCGGGAGTGTCTCTCCGAACCTGGATAGGCCGATCCGCGATAGCGGGAACGTCTCTCCAAACCCAGACCGTCATCCAGGAGGTGGTAGGGGTAATAGGGCCCATGCCGACATCCAGAGTCCCGGCGATAATTGGAGGACTCCTGGGAGTAGAGCTAGTGCCGATATCCAGAGTCCCGGCGATAGCTGGAGGACCTCTGGAGCTCCATCTGATCGTGGACAGGCCTCGGCACCGGCCGCAAGAGGAGCTCCCGGTACCGGTGGCCCAGGTGCGCCAAAGATTTGTGCCCTCGATAATCCCAACGACCGTAGGCACCCGGACGCTGAGTTCTCGTGTGTTACGTGCAATCGTGAGTTTTGTCGGCTTTGCCGGGGTGACGACGGGGACTGTTGCAATTGTCAGTTCTTGAAAATGAAGTGTTGGGCATGTCGCAAGAATGCCCAGGAGGTCTCAATATATTTCTGCACGGATTGTGGGAACCACGTTTGTGAGGATCACAGTTATTTTGGCAGTGACGGCCTCGAGCGATGTGCGCGCTGCAATATTCGGCATGAACGTGATATCGCTGGACCGCCTCCTCCTCCCCCTCCTGGGAAAGGAGGTGGGCAAGGCGGACCACCCGGTCAAGGTGGGAGCGGACGCGGTGGTCACGGACATGCTCCATTTCCACCACCAGGTCCTGGACATCCTGGCGGAGGCCAAGGTGTCGCTGGACCTCCTGGAGGCCCGAGTGGAGGGGCTCCTACCGGGGGTTACCCTGGTGGAGCACCTGGGTTTTATGGTAGTGCTGCTGATGCTCAGGGAACTGGGAACAATCAGTGTGGTTCCAGCTTCTATGGTCCTGCCTACGGAGGAGGCGTTAGCCACCACGGGGTTGGCGCTGGCGTTAGTCAGCCCAACGATGCTGTAGGTTACCCCTCGAGTGTTGCAAGTGGTGGTAACCTTGGGCCAGGTCTCAGCCTTGGCTACAGCGTTAATGGGGCCGGTAGGCAGGGAGATGGTGGTCTTCTCCCTGAAGCCTTGAGGGGGGATGATGGACGGGACAGGTGCACTAAGTGTAGCAGGATCCCTGAGCCTGGCTTCCCTCTTGTTCCTTGCGTCGGTTGTGGAATGAGGGCGTGTGAAGTTTGCTGCCCTATGCCTGCTAGGCTGTGTGAAAGTTGCAGGATTACCTCATGTACCCCGATAGGGGCTCTGATTTCCACTGTTGTCGACAAGGATCGGTTCCATCATAAGTGCAACACGATCGTGCTACCTGCTGAGCCGACAGCTGATAAGCTGCGGGAGTGGCTTTCCGAGATAAAGGAAAGGGTCAGGAATGCTTTCAGCTTTGATTCTGACTACGCGTTAGCGTGGATTTCAGAGACTGAGAGGCTTGACTATGATGCTCTTGGTGGACCCTGCAAGTACCCGATTTTAGATTCCAACTTCACGAGTGCTATCAGGGAGTGTATCAAGACCAGGGCTGTTAGGGACAAGATGAACCGCCTGACCGAAGCCGCTCAGAATATGAATCCTCCCCAGGGCATCAAGGGGAGACAGATCTTGAAGCTTCTGCTGAATCACCTGCAGACTGGAGTCGAGGATGACCAGACCTTCAAGATTGCCGAGTTGACCAGTCTCAAGTGTCGGCAAACAGGTCACTCCGACGATGAAGCTAGGCTCCGGAGTTATCTGAGCACCTGGGACAATCTCATTTCTGGGATCAGGAAGAAGATCGATGATGGGGTACTATTAGCTGTGTTCATTGAGAACGTTCGTCATCTACGCTGTATGCGGCCTGACATCGAGAGGTGGGATCGCGATGTGACCGTTAGGTCTTTCGCGTGGCTTTATAAGGCTTGTCAGGACTGTGTTGAGCGATGGCAGAAGCGACAGAACACGCTTCAGATGTACCAGACGTTTCATGAGCAGAGGTCACGATCCGGCTCTCACTCCCGTGAGAGGGATCGGCATCCCGGTGCTCCTGGTGTTGTGCGGCGGTACGACCCACTTGCCAGGAAGAGTGATCCGAGCCCTTCAAGGTCCGTTAGGTCCGGAAGGGATGGGAAATTTGAAGGGAAGCCAAGATCATCTTCGCCCGGAAGAAGCAGTCAGAGAGACAGAGCTTCTCCTGGAAGAGGCAGTCAGAGGGACAAGCGCACACCGTCTCCCAAGTTGCCGAGAAGACAGTCCCCCGCTGGGCCTGCTGATCGGGCATGCTGGGAGTATACGAAGACCGGGAAGTGCCAGTATGGCCGGGAGTGCAGGTTCGAGCACGACAAGAGCCCAAGGAACCCCGCTGCGCCCTCTACGCCGAGGAATGGAGATAAGCCCGTTAGGGACAAGCCTATGTTCTTCGGATACTGCTACGACTGGATGTATGGCAAGTGCACAGCTCAGCCGTGCAAGTACCTGCATCAGAAGCCACCACCAGGTACGAAGCCCATCACGCCTCGTACTACCGCTGGTCCGGTTGTTGAGGATGAAGAGGGGGATACCCCTAGATCGCCCACGCCTAGTCCTCCCGATAGGGAGGCGAGGCGTCTCGACAGCCCCGCTCAAGGATTGACGGATTTTTAGGCGGGGCGGGCCGTTACCCTGAGGCCAACCGTATTGTTGTGGCGTGTCCAGCTATGTGGGCTGCTGCCCCAGCTACCGGTGGGTCTGCACCGGGTTGCCTCCCTCCTTGCGTTAGCAGTTGGGAGAAAAGGGAGCTAGACGCGTTTTTCTTCTCCGGTACTACAGGTGGGGGTCCTAAATGGGACCAAGTCATTTGGAGAAGGACCATTGACGCAAATGGGACCGTGATCGAGGATGTCGGGGTGAACTCCCGTGATCGCCGAGCAACCTTGTTCAGGAAACTCCCAAGACGAAGTGATACCAAGACGACGTTTTGGTACTGCGATGATGCGGAGGTTGTGCTGTCCTGGAGGAACAAGTACTTCCCGAAGGGTCCCGATAGGGAACCTCTCAGGGTCAAGATTCCCGATCTCCCTGATGTGTTTGTTGTTTCAATTGAGAATGACAATACGGGCAGGATCGTGAATCGTTGCCGAGAGGCTGGATACAGCCATCCAAGTGCGATTAAGTTCCCATCACGCAAGAGAATTGCTAGGGAGGTTCAAAGTGCTCTGATAAGAGCAGCGGCTGTTCACGCCCAAGTGCTCTTAGACGACGACGAAGACATCGACACCAACCCTGGGGATGTGCGGGGACATCACGTTGTTCGAAAGCCGAGATACACTCAGAAGGTTGCTGCACCTGTTGGATACGGCGGGGTGAGGTGGCTGGTAGATACTGGTTGCCCAATGGATCTGGTTGGTCTTGGCGACTTGAAAGGACCCGATAGGGCCCTGATTGCCAAGGGCGGGCACACTCACGCGCTGCACACTGCCAACGGGGCGACTTGCACCGCTGGTCGTGTTGATGCTGATGTCGGCAACTTGGACGAGGTGATTGAGGCACACGTCCTTGAGTCCACTCCATCCATTATATCCGTTGGAAAACGCTGTATGGACATGGGATACTCGTTTGAATGGACTGCAGGTTGCAAGCCTACTCTCACGTGTCCTTCGGGCCGTACGGTGACATTGGATGTCATCAACAACGTGCCATATCTTCCTCATGGCGACACTCAGTTCGTTTCTCCCACTCTTGATGATGCTGAACCACTTCCTGCTATGCCTGCCCCCGGTGCGGCGTATCAAGGGCTTGAAGCCAGCGAGGTTCCGCCGTGTAGGTCTGAACTCACGGCCAAGAGTGAGCTGCAGGACACCTGGCGCACTGAGCGGTCGGGCCATGTTGTGAAGGAGCACCGGCTTCCGCGTAAAGCAAAGTTTGTGCCGACAGGTGATGATTGTCCCGTTGGGGTTGATCGATTGGACAACTACAGGAAAACCGTCGTTCACCGAAATGGGGTTACCCATGAGGTGCTGGTTGATAATCTACGGGAGTTATCTGAAAGAGATCAGCATGCGATAGCATCTGATGTCCCTTGGACGGGTGAAACGTGGTTTCAGGTCAAGTGCGAGACCGTTGCTCTTCCCGGAAAGGCAGAACAGGGGGGTGAAGGCGATAGCCGCTCACCACCCTTTCCTGGCCCAGGGGAAGGGGACAATGATGACATTGTCGAAATAAACTTTCTCTCCGGACTACGCACAGAGGCTGAGTGGCGGGCAGATGCTAAGACGCTTCGCCATATGCTCACGCATCTCCCGAAGAACCCCTATTGCCCGCACTGCCAGCGTGCAAGAATGGAGAATGTCAAGCTTCGCCGCAAAGGTGGTGCTGCTGCGCATGACGTGGTAAGTTTCGGGGACCTAACCACCGCCGACACCGACACGATGGTGTTGAGAGGATTGAAGGATCGAGGCTTTCATGGCGAAGCAGACGCGATCGTGTTCTATGACCTCGCTACTGACTACCTCGAAGTCCTTCCTGTGCAATCCAGATCCCGTAGCAATACGCTGGAGGCATTTCGCAGGTTTGCAGGGGGGGCAAACTCTGAAGTTAGTGTACAGCGACCAGGCCCCAGAGCTGAAGAATGCTGTCACTACGCTTGGAGCATTGCACCGGCTTTCTACACCGGGCATGCCCAAGACCAACGGCCTGATCGAGAATAAGGTCAAGCTTGTTCTCCATGGGGCACGTGTGCTCCTGCGTCAAGCTGGATTTGAACCTCGATGGTGGCCATTTGCCGTTAGGCATTTTTCCATGGCAAGGAATATTGAAAATCGCGGTGAGGGATCACCGTGGATGCGACGCCACGGTGACGGGAACTTCAGCGGAGTCATTCTGCCGTTTGGTTGTCTGGTCGACTTCTACCCCATTGCTCCCAAGATTCGCAGGGATAGAAAGGGGGGGGTTCAAAACGCCCAAAACGACTTCAGACATGCTGGAAAGATCGACTCAGAGGACGTTGATGAAGGAGGAGACCACTGGATCGCAAATGAAGACGAGAAGGTTCTCACTCGCGTCCACGTTGAAGCGCGAACCGAGCTCTTTATCCCGATAGGGACGAGCTGTCCAGTCAAGATCAAAGACCTTGGCAGGAGGCGGAGCACAGTCCTCAACTATCTGGACGGATCGACCGAATTTGTTGTTGACGAAAACTGGCTCCAGGCCGAGAACGACCGTGGAGGTAACCACGAATGGACTGGAGAAACTCATTTCGACTGTGATTTTGATCAGATCGATGAGGACGAGGCCGAGATCTATGAGGACGAGGAGTATGAACCCGAATGCAACGACGGACCGGACTTTATTCCTATTGATGAGGTAGAGGTTGAAGAGACAAGCGTCACTACTGCCCTGCCCGCCGAGAAGAAAGAGCGGGACTTCATCAAGATAGAGGAGGATCCGAAGTTCGCCCCATCTTCCAAGCCAGGCCTATTTCTGGGCTATCGGTTAGAACCAGGGGGGCTGTGGAAGGGCGACTATCTCGTTGCTGATCTCGAGCACATCCAAAGGGGTCTCAGGAAGCCAAGTATACACCAGGTCAAGCGCATCTGGAAGAACCCTGAGGAGCCCTACGTGTTCCCGATGTTGGCATCCTATGATGCTAGGTTCGGGAGGCGTTAGCTGACCGAAGGGCCGACCTAAAGCCGAGTAAGAAGATCAGGGATGAATTCGACTTTGATGAAGGTCGTTTTGATGATCCTGATGATGATGACGATGACCAACAGGACGAGGGGGGCGGTAGCTCCTCCAAGTCTGATGGGGCCATTCAGAGTAAGGCTGTCCAAGGGAGTGGTGACGCGTGCGTCTCAGATTACTGGGAGCGGCACGACGAGGACAGCGCATGGTATCGCATCCATGTTGAGGTGCGGAAGAAGTTTTTCGGGACAGCGAACGAGGACCTTCCTCCAGGTGGTCCTTCGCATGAGGAGCTTGACACCGTTAGGGTCACGCACATGCGGGGGCTTGATGCCGTTGGAAATTGGGTAAGGGATGATCGTCATCACGATGCTCCCAATCATCGGCACTTCACGCGTGGATTTTGGACCGGCGTGACCATCCTATTTGATAAGGGATGTGCTCCCCACGGTAGGTTCAAGCAAAAGGAAGAAGGAACCGAACCCGCCGGAGGTCCGAAGAAGGGTCATAAGCTGCACGGAGACAGGATCGACTATGGCCAATCCGCCGATAGGCGTGAGCGGCCATACGCAGGCACCGGAAAACCAAATTCAATTGATGCGGATAGTTGGAGACAGATGTCTACCCGGTCTCGGGAGATATATGTTCAAACCGAACGGGAGTTATCCCTAAAGGAAGAACGACGCCGCGAACATCCTGAGAGGGACCCGGCTGCTCCAGCGCCTGGCCGCAAGCTCCTCATCGAGTTTGCGTGTGAACCTGACTCGCGTTTGTCCGCAGTGATGATGGAGTGTGGAGGCGATGCAATTCGCGTTCACGTTGGCTCATTTGACATCACCAAAGCCAAAGACGTTAGTCGGCTTATTGGGATCATCGAGGATAATCCTGGGTGTGACCTGTGGGCGTCAATTCCGTGCGGACCGTGGAGTACATGGCAGTATGTCAACCTTTCAATCCACGGTGCTGAGTTTGCATCACACCTGAATGATCTGAGAAGAAATTCTCAGGTGATGTTTGCGGCATTCCTGCGGGCCTCCCGAGCCGTTAGGCGAGGAGGGGGCAGGGTTGCATTTGAGTGGCCTAGACACTGTCTTGGATGGAAGCAACCGTTCATGCAGAGGTTTCTTGCTGATCCTGATGTCGAGACCGTAGATTTCGACGGCTGTGATTTCGGGATGCAGGATAAGGACGGTGTGCCAATCAGGAAGCAGTGGAAGGTTGCGACGACCTCCAAGGAGCTCATTAACGAGCTGTCAGGTCGGAAATGCAAGCACGAGAAGGGATACCTTCATGCGCGCATTGAGGGGTCGGTCACCCCAACGACTGCTCTCTATCCGAGTGCGATGTGCGAGGCAATCGTTGGAGCTTGGTACCCAAACGGCACGTTCAAGAAGGTCGCGAATGCTATGCCGGTCGAGGTTGACCCGGTTGAACAGCGATGGAAGAAGAAGCCGAATACCTTGTACGTTAGTCTTAACAGTGAGACTGCCAAGATCCCGACGCGGGCTACTTCGGGGAGTGCGGGTTTGGATACCTATGCCTCTGAGGGAGTATGTATTCCCGCAGGGGGGTCAGGCTTGGTCAACACCGGAATCTCGATAGAGATGCCCGCTGGGGTATATGCTAGGATAGCTCCCAGGTCAGGACTAGCCGTGAAGAACAGGATCGCTATAGGCGGTGGGGTCATTGATCCCGACTACGACGGAGAGATCAAGGTCATCCTCTTTAATCATGGGGATGAGGACTTCGTCGTAAACCCTGGGGACCGCATTGCGCAGATCGTACTGGAGCGTGTTATGCTCATCGACGCGTCGATCGTCCCTAGGAAAGCCAAGCGGGGAACCGATAGGGGATCCGCGGGTTTCGGAAGCACCGGTATAGCTGCTGCTGCCCCTACGATTGGATCTGATGGAAAGACCTTTGAGTTCTCTATGCCCAGGGGGGAGATATCCCTCTCTCATCGGCCAAAGAGCTCGGGTGTTTTTCGTCCCTTGTACGCTTGTGTCGCTAGGCCAGTGAACAAGAAGGAACAAGCTGGAAATGCCAAGGCTAAGGCCGCTCTGCAGAAGGAGTGGGACAAGTTAACATCGCAAGGATGCTGGGACTTGTCGACTGTCCAAGAATGGCATGATGTTGCGGCCAAGTTAAGGAAGGGGAAAAGATCCATGTTGGTAGGATTTTTGATATCTGTGTCGAGAAGAATCACGAGCTGCCGGAAGACGATCCGAATCGCAAATATAAAGGGCGAGTCGTGTTCGAGGGATGTTTCGTCCGTGATGAGATCGGGCATTGGGCCCTGTTCTCCGAGAACACCTCCTGCCCCGCTACTATGGCGGCGGGTAAGATGGGTGATGCTCACGGGTTACTCCCAGGGAATCTTCTGGAAGTGAGTGATGGGGAGTCTGCTTATACTCAGGCCCGCTTGAAGGGAAAGAAGACTTGGGTGAGGATTCCTCGTGACCAGTGGCCACCTGAGTGGTTCGACGGCAGCGGAAATCCCAGATATAAGGATCCAGTCGTTGTCCTCGTGCTCGCACTATATGGACATCCGGACGCTGGTACCTTTTGGGAACAGCACTGCGAGGCAATGCTGAAGAAAGTCGGATACGTCAAGGTGAAGGACTGGGCCAGCGTGTTTAGGCATGAGGAGCTCGACCTCTTCCTTGTCGTGTACGTGGATGACTTCAAGATGAGTGGGCCGGCGAAGAACATCGCAGAAGGATGGGCGCTGATCTCGAAGGTCATCAAGATGGAGGAACCAAGGCAGCTCAAGAGATATCTTGGCTGCGAGCACGAATTCACGCAACAGGTGGTCAAGGGTCACTTTGACCCGAGACTGGCGTGGACGGTCGGCAATCCTCCTGATAAGGAGCAACCCGACTTGAGGTTTGGTCCAGAGGGGTTACTCTCTAAGGACATCCCCAAGCCGGAAACCACGATAAGGTTCATCAAGTACAGCGAGAGCAGCTTCATGCAGGCGTGTGTCGATAGATACATTGAGCTGTGTCAGGGAAAGTACCCGAAGAAGCTGCAGAAGGTTGAAACTCCGTTCCTGGACGAGAGCAAGCCGGAGTTTGACGAGAATTCCGTCAATCCTGAATTTGACAAGCTCTTCAACCAGGCGATGGACATGGAGACCGTCAATGCGCAGCCAGGATGCCTCGGAAATGACGCGGCGGCGGTGCTGATGAAGGTTCTCTACGGGGCTCGGATGGGCAGGTATGACCTGATTCGTCCCGTGCAGGCGTTAGCCAGCCAGGTCACGAAGTGGAATCACCTGTGTGACCGAAAGCTCCACAGGCTAATCTCATATGTGAACTCTACGCTCGACCTTCATTTATACGGATGGGTGGGCGATAGCCCGGAGTTCATTGAGTTGGTTGCCTACTGTGATGCGGATCTGGCTGGGGATCGTACTGATTCCAAGAGCACGTCGGGAGTGCTTATTTGCCTTGTGGGTCCTAGGACCTACATGCCCATCACTGGAGTAAGCAAGAAACAGACTTCCGTTTCGAAGTCGACTCCTGAAGCTGAGATTGTTGCTCTCGACCATGGAGTGTCCAAGGAGGGAATGGCATTAGCTACCCTCTGGCAGCACGCTATTGGGAAGGGAAAGGAGACTCAGCCGTTCATTATCAACGTGCTGGAGGATAACGAATCGGCGTGCCGAATCGTTATAACTGGGAATAATCCCAACATGCGCTATATGTCGAGGACGCAGCGCATTGACATCTCTTGGCTCAACGAACGTTTTAGTTGCGTGCCTGTCTCACTACCAAGGTGCAGACATTTTCACTAAGGCCTGCATTGACAAGGTCGTGTGGAATAGAAATCTGCACACCCTTGGTATGTTCCTGCCGGGATACCTGCAGGAATATTTGGCCCCACCCACCCAACCCTGTCTTAAGCCCCCTGCCGCTCCTGGACTGCCCCCGCTTAGGGGGGTACGCATGGAATCAGGTGCAAAATCCGGTTTCAATCGGCTCATGGAGAGGTTACTCTCTGAGTACGAGGGAATCGTGATTGACGAGGAAAAAGGAGGGAAAAGATGCGAGAAAACTATTATTGCGGATCAGGCGATAGCCGGTGTTCTTGCTTATAGTGATCTTTGCAGGGTTGTCACGCTTCAAGTTGCTCCTGGTTACAGGAATCACATCATACGATCTGGTAGGATTGAAGGCGATAGCCTTTGTTATGTTGTGCTTGTTCTTAATGATCTTGCACCCGATAGGGTTGATTCCAGGACTGGGAAGTGGGGACAGACCAGAGCTTAGGGATAGGACTGATGCTGCCGTTAGGCAAAGGTTCAACTTGGCTTGTGATGCTCGGACCAGTGGATGTGTTCCGATCATTCTCTATCGACCCAAATGCAATATCTTGAAGGAAGGTGAGGTTGAAGGAATCGCCACCACGCATGGGTTTGATTGCAGGTCTGTTTGCGCATGCCAATGTGGTCTCAAGAGACATGGGGTCGTGTTTAGGTGCTTTTCTTCTAAGTCTTTCAATTCGTTTTGGAGTACTTGTAAGATGCGAGGAGGGGATACTCTCTCTCAGCACGACCGATTGCTTGCTGTTGGGAAGTGGTTGAACAACTTCGTTGCCGCGTAGCTTTTGCTTGATCAAGCTGGCTCAACCCGCGGGCAACCGCACCACATTCACAGGCGACTCAGTGCGCTTACTGACCAGAACTAAAGCATGAGGCAGATTTGCCTATCACTAAGGTTTTCTTCTGCTTCGTGAAGGACGGATCCAGTCAATTATTCATCTTCTAGGTTCTTGTTCTAGGGAGAGGGTCTCTGGCCGATAGGCTGAGCCTTCTGAAGGACAGGGGAATTCTGGCCGGTAGGCTGGGTTCCCGGTTCCTCCGTGGTTCTGTGGCCGGTGGCCCGAACCTGCTGACGCATGGCGGCAGCTGGCGGAATGGGCCTGGGGCGCTGTATGGCGACGCCTCCGCGGCCGTCCTGGGACCTGGCGATGGGGCTGGGTATGGAGAAGCCGAAGGCTGTGGCCGGTTGTTTGCTTGCGGGATACCGCGAGTGGACGGTTAAGGGGTTTAAGGGACAGGATCCGAAGCTCACCACGATTGATCCAGATATGGAGAAGGCTGATCAGCTGATTGAGGATGATAGTGCCGCGAGGTTCGATGAACTGGTTGGCAGAGTGTCCCACATCAGCAAGGACAAGCTCGACAAGTGGCGTTGCCGGACCATGAAAAGCTGCTCCGGTACCGAGCGGTCAGGACTGCTGCGATAGTGGCGGAAATGAAGCGCCGGGGAGTGGAGGTTACGGAGATGAACGCCGTGCACTTGGCGGCCATCCTATGCGCTGCGGTTCCGACGGACCCTGCTTTCTTGCTTCCTTACCATGCCGCATTCGTGTTTGAGGAGAGCATTGAAATTGGCGCAAGTGCGCTACCCATGGATAGCAGTACGGAGCCGGCGGCTGAACCCTGCGGCGGGATGTGGGTGGGAGACCCAAAAGCCTGGCCGGAGTGGAAGACGGTTCACCCGCAGACTGCCTTGGTAAAGGCGGTCGCTGATCAGGCAGAGGCGGCATTCGGAGATCACCCTCTGTATAGCGGAGATGATTTCGGTGATGCGGAGCACCATTTCAACGCACTCCGTGCCTGGATGAGCGAGAGGCCGAACGCGTTGTTCACTCCTCCGGAGGTGGTCGTGGACGCGATGATGCTGACGGAGGGGAGAAACAGGGAGGAGATCGTTAGATGTTCCTCGGGACGGAGGCTATCATCGGTCCCGTCGGTCAAGAAGTTCGCGACGGCTGATAAGCCAGGAATGCGGGGTTACCTGCACGCGATGGGGCAGATGTCAGGTGTGGTCACTTCCTTGCATGATGCCATCGACTGGGACCATAGACAGGTGTTGAGGATCTCGCCTAAGAACCCGGCGAGTGCCACTGATGTTGAAATTGGTCCCGACGACGGATGGGCATTCTTTGACTTGGCTGTCAATTTCAAGGGCCAGACGGATACTGAGAAGGTCCTTATCCATGGAACTTCGCAATCCTCATTGTGGAGCATTCTGGGTGGTATGCAGGTTACTGCGTCCACCGCGAGCGATGAAGCGGTGGGTGTGTGGACATCTTTGAAGGCGGTTGAGGCCCTGGGGTACAGCACCCTGTCGCACTACGGTCAGAACACGTGGGCGAGGGTCGCGATTTGCATCGCGCAACCGGACGAGTCTGAGAACCTGTTCAGCGACAATCCCCACCTGAAGGGCGTCAAGAGAGGAGCTCAGCGAGTGTTCCCGAACGCGAGGCTGGGGATCTGTGGAATCTGCGTCAAGCTTGAGAAGCCTGCGGCAGACTCACAATTTGTGGAGCTATGCAACTCAGGGGGCGATAGCACCCTGCAGTACTACAACCCGTTCGTTGAATGGAATCCGCATGCTCCATCGGTCGTGTGGGCTATGCACAAGTTCTTCCCTGAGAACTACATGGGACCGATAGGTCTATCCGTTGAAGAGGAGAACATGCGTGCTGCTCCAGGGACCCCTCAGGCTGCCGAGGCGGAAGGTGGGGCGCTATACGCCAGGATCGTGCCGAAGTCGAACATGCTTGAGGCCATCCGGGGTGAAACGTTTGAGCTCACCCTCACGAAGGGATACCTTACCGAGATCAAGGATGAGGCAAAGGCCGTTGGGCGGGGAGCGCTCTTCCCGAAGGAGCTTGAGTGTTTTGAGCAAGCTAGGAAGGTGATGCGCCTGATCAGGAGTGGGAAGGTCGTCCCGCCAACAGTGGAGCTGCCGAGGGGAGGATACTCCCGTGTGGCGGTTGATTCTGTGCAAATGGAAAGGCAGTGGGACGCATGGGCAGCTGCCATGTTAGCGGATGTGATGCTGTCTATCTACCCATCCATCGTTCTGCACGAGATGAGTCGCTACCAAGACAAGATGGTAATCTTGCTTCGGTGTTTAGCGGCTAGTGGGACAGGCGCTGCGGTGAGGATTGCTGCGGCCTTGGCGGCCGGATACGGTCCTCCGGTGTTCAAGGAGGAGTCCGCGGCTCCGGATGCGACTGTGTTCTACCTGCTGGATCAGACGTTCAACACTGCATCCACGAAGAACAAGAAAGGAATGGACCCAGCAACGTTGGCGGAGGACATCCTCAAGTGCAGGACAAAGAATGATCGGTTGAGGGGTTCCCCAGATCACCGGCCGTTCAAGAACTATGAGGTGCATTACGTGACCAGCACTCGTGATAACGAGGAGACATCCCTTCGGATGATGGTCGACAAGGCGTACGAGCTGATGGACGAGCGGACGGACGACTGCGTTCAGAAGTACGGCAACGCGGATGCCGCCAAGCATGACCTGTATGTCTTTGGTCTCCGTGGCTCCTACCTGTATAGGTGGGAGAGGAACGCATGGAGGGCCAGAAGCGACGCGGCAACCGTGTGGAGTAAGTCGCTGGTCGCGCTCAACAACAAGGTTAAGGTGATGGTTTGCGGCCCGGGGCGATCGTTAGATCGAGAGGGCGACCAAGGTGTTCACATGACAAAGGAGATCCAGTATAGGATGGGCGATCTGAATTTGATCCCAGTGGTTTCAGCAGACGCTGTGTCATGGGGGAGTGAAGTTGACAGCTACGGCAGGAATCGGCCAGTCCAAAGAGCATGGGCTGTGGTACCGCCATATCTTGCGGCTGTCCCGGACTTTTTCTCCCTGACTAGGACTACGTGGCCAGGTTCTGTCACGTTGTATATCAGGGACAACATCCTCAAGCTTCTGAAGGAGGGTACTTCTTCGAAGATGGGTGATGGCGGATCGATGTCTGAGTCTGAGGATGTCGACATGACAGGTGCCGCTCTGGGAGGACCGCCGGTAGGCGTTACCCCTGGTGGGCAATCATCTGACGCAGGTCAGCATGCGGAAGGTCAGACCGCTGCCCCGAAAGCACCTCCTAAGGCGTTAGTCACGAAGGAGATGCTGGCATCGGTGAGACCAAAGTCTCCGCCGAATCCACCTCGGAGTCCGAGGGTTTCTTCACTTCAGGTCACGGCAACCGAAGTTGGGAATCGATGGTCATCGAATCTTCGAACGCCTAGAGCAACGATTGAGGAGGAGAACACGGGTGGCTCCACCGAGGTCGATGATCTCCTACCCGATAGGGAAGGGGTCGATCTCCCTACGGATACCTTCAATGATGGTGAGGATCCGACCGAGGCTGAGGTGTTAGAGCCCACCGGAGACGTTGGAGAAGGAAGCCGAGGTTCCCACTGTAGGTGAGGAGGAGACTCCCGGTAGGGAGGCTGAGGTACCTCAGGCCACTACGACTACGATTGAGCCGTCGGTGGAATCGTCTGCGGCAAAGCGAGCGGCGTCGCCCGTTAGGGAGGAACGCAGGGCTCGAGAACCTGTTGGTACTCAGAAGAAGGAGGAGGCGTCGGGTACGCTTGGCCCAGGTGTGCCAATCTCCTATGCTCCGAAGTACACGGACGATGACGGGGACTTGCGGGATACTGCTGCGACCCCGAAGGCGGCTTCGACCCAGGAGTCTCGAGGGGGCATACACAATTATGCGAACACGCCGTACCCGCAGCATCCGGGAGAGGCGCCCGAGCTGAAGTCAGCGGAAGTTCGGCATCACCGTGAGCATAGTTCCTATCAATCCACGAGGGGCTCACGGACCTCGGCGAGACCGGCGGAGAGCATGTCAAATAGGAGGTTCATCGTTCAGCACATCCTGGCCAGGGAGGCTGGTGAGCCCTTCATCTATGCCGTGATCCGGAACAAGGCAATCACTCAAGAGCGGGTTACCGCGGAGGAGTGGAGGAAGGCGAACGAGACTAGCCACATTGTGTTCCCGAATCGCGATAGCGAGTGGGGTGCGGTGTTGGAGAGAGCCGTGCATAACGATTACATGTACGGAGCGTTGGATGCGTCCCGAGCTGCTGGGAGGATCGATCAGGAATACATCAATCCTCGAGATCGGAAGTCTACGCCGTGGGGTGATCAACAATGGAACATGAAGAAAGTGGCGTCCGAGGCTGCCCATATCCCGTTAGGGATGAGGCAGGACATTCAGGCGAAGTACCATCATGGACGAGCACCTCCGGGGGACTGGGCAGATATGCCCGATCGGGATGATTACATGGTTCGTGGTGTCGTTAGTGACCCGAACCGCAGGGCGTATGATTGTCTTCGAGCGCCGGGAGTGAGGGCTACCTTGCTGAACGCGCAGACGGGACAATGCATTCCTTTGGACGATCCGACTTGGGTGCCGGAGATTGCATCATCACACCTGCTGGTAGGGACGATCACTACGATCGCATCGCACGTGGACTGCGCCCTTGGGCGCGCGTGGCGGATGCCCATGTTCCATCCTCAGCTGATGGCGGCGACAGCGATGCTGGAGAAGCTGCAGAAGTACTTCAACGCGCTGAACGAAGCGGTGCTAGGCAAGCGGTTGGGGACTGCGCCATTCAGCATGATTGCCGGTCACCTTGCTCCGGAGTTGCGGACTATCCCGACGAGGGAGCAGATGCCCGACACGCTGGCGCAATCAGCGGCTGAGATTATGCTGTCTCATGTGTCGGCATTGTCCCATTCAGGGTCTACTTCCGATAGGAAGGAGATCCTCGATAGGGATGGGCTCCCGTTCGGGAAATCATGGTTCGAAGATGACCCTGAAGGAGCCACTTGGCCTGGACACCATATGGCTGGGGGTGTCGCTGTTCCGCTGAAGCCGAAGACGAAGATCGTGTGGGGAAAGAGACCACATGTGGATGACGAGGGCGACGTGGATCCTGGGGCGAGCTCTTCGGGGCAACCGAGGACCGAGCCGGCCCCCGATAGGGGCGTCGGGTCAGGAAAGGATGAAGATGTGACTCTTCCTGACATTGGGAAACTGTCCGTGACGGAGAAGAAGAAGGACGACATGGACGTGGATCAGGAAGGTTCCAAGAAGGATTCCACCGGGACGAAGGAGCCCACGCCTCGGGGTACTGAGGCTGGGAAGGCAGACCCGAGTGAGATCACCAACTTCAAAGGGGCTACCTTCGAGGAGTACCGGAAGACTGCTCCTGACTATGAGTACAGCGGGGAGGGAGATGATCGAAGGATCCTTCCCAAGAACACTCCAATAGACATGGAGAAGTCGTTGCCAGCCGAGGTAGCGCTCTTGATTCCGAGGGCAGTGGCCACGCAGAAGGAGGCTGAGGAAGCCGAGAGGGCCGCGATGGAGGCCATCCGCGGGGACTATAGGCTTCCGGACGTGGGTCAAGAAGACAGGGAGAAGGTTGACCCTTACACCGTGACGGATGAAGACTTGGCTGCGTCGGTAGACGCGTTGACTAGGAGGTTGAGCAACATGCCTGAATGGTCGGGCAATCTGATCGACCCGGCGAAGTCTGCTGAGCTAGTCGCGGCGAGATGGGGCGGAAAGGCGAGTTATGACAAGCCTGAGGCTCCTCTGACTGAGGCTGGGATGAAGAGTGCGTCATTGGAGGATCGTGCCTATGCCCTGTCGCAGCTGAACCAGATGGTGAACTTCCACAAGAAGCACCTATGCTCTGGGCGAGGAGCGCCTATGGTAAGTGCAGCTGCTCCCAGTGGACCCTTTGCTCCTGATCAGCTGGATGATAGCAGGAGATTCACAGCAATGCGGACGAGAGGCGATGGTGTCCCTGAAGCCTTCTGCTGTCTTCCAGAAGGCGTAGCTGCGCAGCCGCACTGAGTAATGCGCATTTAAGGCTGTGAAGGGTAAACGAAGATGCCTCGTGCTGGGTAACCAGCTGACCGCCTTCCGATTTCCACGGCAACTGTATGGCCCAACGAAGGCAAACCAGTGCCTGCAAATAGGACATCGGGCGCGAAAGGCTGGGGGACCTAGTGAGGCGGCGAGCAAGATGACCTACAATCTTGTGGTCCTGGATGGGAGGAAGGATTATCTTGCCGATAGGCGGGAAATCAATCCAGAGTTGAGGGAAACTGGGGTTATCCCTGATGAGGCCGCTACATGCCAGATTGTGGTTCCCTCGAAAACAAGGTTGGGGGACTACCTCCCGAACTACGAGGAGACCGCGGGCACCGTTGCAGGGCGGGAGGCGGCTAAGGAGTTGATGAGACTGCTCTCGTGCGATTTCGAGGGTCTGGTCATCAACTCGAAGAGAGTCTCGGAGTTATTCGAGGAACGTGTGCTGAAGGAGACCGGGCGTGAGGCTGGAAACTGGGTGAAAAGTGACCAGGCCATCTGGTTCCTGAAGGAGATCTCGGGTATGGAGAACGCCGAGATGTCGTGGAAGTTCTTCATTCCGACGCTCAAAGCTTTCCCGATAGGGCAAGTTGAGGCGATGCTCATGGTCATGTATGACGGGAATGGTGTCCTCCTCAAGGAGAGCACTAGGTTAGTGGCCATCAGGCACACGCGGATCGGGCGCGACATGAGTTACAGTGCCGTTAGGCAGAGGTACACTCAGGAAGATGCACCTGGCGGATCTCTGATGTATGAGATGCATTGGAATGAACTCCCCATGGTGGGGTACGTCGTCATGAAGTTCTCGGACTTTAGGAAGGCGGTTCAGCTCCAAAGGGTGAGGCGAAACGGAAAGGCCATGATCGAGATATTGATCACGAGGCCCGACGTGTACGAGACCATTGGAGATGGTAGGCAGGATGAGGGCCTGATCCCACTTGTGGGAGCCATGGCGCCGGATGCCGAGGTATCGCCTTCGTGGTACGTCAGAGACAGGCTGCGGAACTACTCGGGTAGGTACGTGGTGGTAATGGTGGACCTTCGGGTGCACTGGTCCTTGGTTGGGCCCGTGTTTTTGACGAGAAGGAAGACCCTAGCCGTTCGGAACGAGATCCACATGGGAGCTTGGAAGGCGGCATACATGTACGATGATTACACGATAGTGTACCATCGGGCATGGGACTATGGTGACTTCACCCCCGTTAGGGGGGAGCACAGGCGATCGCGGGAAGAGGTCAGGTTGAATGTGACCACCACGTTCTGTTTGAGGTGCGCGGAGATGACGCCAAATGGGATGCATTTGTGCCCTGGGTGTGCGCTCCCGGTCTTTTACCCGAACTTTATCCCCAACGCGGAGGAAAATGGATTCGAGAGGTGCCTCATCGTCCCGGAGTGGGTGAGGACCATGGGGCAATTCAAGCCCAGGAGGATTCCCTCCGAAGTGGTCGGAGTCATCAAGAGGAACTTGATTTCCTATTCGATGGCGTCTGATCTGAGGATGACGGTGCAGAGTGGCATCAGACTGCCCCCTTATCTTGGTGAAGACAAGGGAGGAGTTGACACGGCGTGGGATGAGCTGGCGAAGGTGCTCTTCCAATTCTCCTATGTGTCGGGGATTTCGGCCTCAGATGCGTTCGTGGAGAAGTGGGTGGCGAAGCACCTGATTTTGACCAACCAAGTCGATAGATTTGAGTCGGTCACGGAGTACTTCCGGGCTAACCCGAGGCATGCTGCTCAGTGGGGTAGGCGTATGACGACTTCCGTTAGGAAGTTCGCTCGCCATGACACGTACTTGTCCTTCTATATTCCGATGGCATACGTGATTGGCTCCGCGGCTGGTCATCTGACCCCATTGTATCCGACCCATCGGAAGGACGTGGACATCCTGGAAAGTCATGCATTGATATCGCAGCTCAGGCAGTACATGGTGTCGGGGACAGGGTATGATGAGGAGGCGATAGCCAAGGTGCAGAAGGCGATCAGTGCCGGACAATCGGAGTCTCCCGCACCCTTCCGGGACCCATTCGTCTACGGTGACGAAAGGGTGAGGACGGTTCTTGATGGTCGTCAGCCCGAACCATTAGACGTGGACATCGAGGGACTTCAATCGGTGCATCATGCTGCGCCGGGTCCCAAGCAGGAGCCGGTCACCAAGGGAGGAAAAGGAAAAGGAAAGAAGGGAGAAAAGGGCGGTAAGGGCGGTAGTCCTTCCGGCCCACCACCGAAGTCGGGTGAAGTGCCAGGTAAAGGATCTGGGATGGGCGGTAGCCCATCTGTCCCAAAGGCAAAAGCAAAGGATGATGCTGGACCAGCTCCGATGGAGGTTGATGCAGCAGCGGCTCAGCCGAAGAAGACTTGGGTCGCGATAGCGGTTGAAGGGGCCCGGCCGAGTGCAAAGGCTAAAATGACCCCGGTTCCAAAGGCCGAGCCAAAAGGAAAGGTCGCTTCAGTGTCTGAGGCGAAGAGTGCTCCGGCTCCAAAGGCTGAGGCTAAGGAGGCGAAGCAGGCCGAACCGAGAGTTGAGGTCAAGAAGGAGAAGGTAGGCGGAGACGACGCTCCTGGCGGTAGTCGGGGGTCGGCTGAAGGGCAGAAGAGAGAATGGAAGTCCCGTTGGGATCCTGACGAGACTGTGAAGGAGTCAACGAAGCGAGAGGCATCGACGAGGCCTGATGACGTTGACAGCAGACCAGGTGCGGCAGCAAGAGAAGCTAGTGGGGATGATCTTCACTCCGCACTTGGCAGATCTTCGGCAAAGGACGCGGTAGCGCCTTTGACGGCCTCCAAGGCGATGGCAAAGAAGCCTGAGGGCGGTGAGATCAGATTGCAGTCGGCTGAGCGAACTGCGGCGAGCCCGGTGGAGGGTCACTTCCTGGTGCTGCCTGGGAGTTCAGTGGTGGACGCTATTTTGGCGGTCTCCACCAACAGAGTGCTGAACAAGCAAGTCAGGGATTTCATTAGAAATGGTGAGGACGCGTCAGCACTGGAGGCTCTCAACCAGATCGTGACGAATTCTCGCTCCACGAGAAGACGTAGGGAATCGGATGTCTCCCGCACTCCTTCTCGGAGGTCCGTTAGGACCGTGGACACCAGGGATTCCAGAGAGTCGAGAAGGCGCAGATACCGTCCACGGCGCGAGGATGATCGAGACCGGAGGAGGGACGATGCTCGTGATCGTCGTGATGATGATTCACTCGATCGGGAGCGAGATCGAAGGCGAGATGGTCGCAGGAGGTCCGAGAGGGATCGTGATAGGGACCGTGCGCGGGGCGGAAGTGACCGGAGGAGACGTGACGATAGCCGGTAGGCTGAGTCACGAGGATTGCGGCCGATAGGCTTGCGTCCATTCTCCAATGGTCGGCGCGGTGCGGAGGTGGTGATGTTCCTCCCGGACCGCTGAGGCGCGGAGGTCATGTCTCTCCCATACCGCTGCTGGGCTGCTGGACGTGTTCATCAGGAAGCAGTGTGAGTGAGAGGGAAAGCAAACTGATGGGGGGATACTCCCGGGTTTGCGGAATTCAAGCATTTTTCAGGTACGCATGGTCAGGAGTACCTCTTGCCGTTAGGCGAGGGTACTAATGGACATACGTTATCTTTTATTTCATGGCTTCTGATAAGAATTAAACTTCTTGCATTGTTGATGCAAACAGTTGTGATCCTAGTGTCGTCATGTGGACCTTTCCACAAGGTATGTTGGACAGCGTTACCCCGATTAATTCGGGGTGGTGGCGGGAATTTAATGCCCGGGATGTCGCGCAACTGCCTTTGTGGGTTTGCTCCACCGCTGACGGCGGTAGTGTCCAGCTGTTTGCGGACGCATGCGAGCAGTTAAATCCTATCAGTAAATGGCACGCTCCACCCGTCATATGACGGGCTCCTCGTGAGGGGGGTGTGATTAGCCATGGTTCATATCATCATCAGGGACGTCGCGTTAGTGACCGACCTGTGGTGTTTTGGCTCAAGTTTTGGGTTCCGTCGCGCCTCGAATGGGCGTCGCCGAACCCCTGCGTCGACCGACGGCATCTCGGGGGAGAAAGAGACCTCGGGCCGCCGCCAGGTTGGTAGGGACCAGTCGTGCGGCCTGTTGTCGACCAAGGTTGCGGGTTAACCCTTTTCTTGTTTGGTTTGTTTCCTTTTGGTTGTTGTTCTCTGGTGTGTGGGAAACCCTGATCTTTGGGACCGGGGATTGGTTTGCTTTTGGGGAACCTTTCTTTTGTGGCTTGTTTACCCCAACTTACCCATTGCCTGGGCACAGGCTCGTGCCCGAATCACACTTCAAAAGAGCCCGTGCTGAAGCTTTTCTCGGGGAAGTTGGGCATTTTGGTATTTTGCTTTTCGCTGGTAAAATGAGGATATTTCATTCCCATTGTCAATTGTCTCATTTTCCAGAGCTCCCGCGTTCCCTGTGAGCCCTGTGGGTCCGAAGTCCGCGGAACGAGTTGGATGGTCGGGTCTTGGCAAGACAGCTTGAATATCTCTCCCTGAGTTCATGGACTTTCACTTTTTTGGAAAGACCAGTTTATATAGTGGCAAACAGAACTGTTGATAAAAAGAAAATAGGGTTTGGGCAGGGCTGAGCGTAGAAAAGCATTGTGATGATTTGAAGGGCAGAAAGGTTTTCGGGAACCAAGATCCCCCCTAGTTTGACTATCAAGCCTGTCTACATGGTTTTGTCTCTTTTGAGTTGGTACCCTTTTCAGCTTGGTGTAAAGGGAAACCAACAGCACCACCTCCGTTGTTTGGGGCCCTGGAGGGTACCACAACCCAACATGGATAAACAACAAAGCTGTCCCACCACTAGTTGCTTGCTGGAATCGATCAACTCACACCTCGAGGGAGAAGCTGGTTGTTGAGTTTTCATTCAAGTCTTCAAGTTGGAAAGGTTTGGACACACAGCTGGCTTAGGTCACTAACATCATCTAACATCACGAACAGCTGCTGCACTGATTTGGAGCTTTCTCTAGGAGCCTTGTCCCGACTGGTCATCACGCCTCTGACTGACCGATGCTGGATGACCATCACGGGGGTCCGGGGTTCCCAGACGCAAGTTTTCTGCGGCCGCCCGCGGCAAAAGCACTGCAAGAGTCCAAACGGTTTCAATTTTCCTTCTGGAGCCTCCAAAAGTGGCCATCGTTTCAATGGAACCCGCCAGTAAATTGCAACTTGTGCAGGGGAGATCCAACCTCTGTCCAAGTACCAAGTACTGTTGACCGTTTCGGAAGACTACTTTCCCCGTTGGGGAAGACCCAAAACGATTTTGGACGGTGGACCGTCTGATTTTCAAGACCTGCCTAGCTGGAACTTGATCAGAGACGAATGCGGGCTTTTGGCGACATCAGGCTCTGCCTTGGGCAGCTTTCAGGGAGGGTTGCGGGGCTGTTGGGGGTATCACCTGGGCTTAGTTTTCTCTCCAGAGTCCAATGTCAACTAGGGAGGTCAAAGCCATTGGTGGATGGATTTCCTTCCGCTGTCAGCATTGTTTCTAAGCCAGACTTCCAACACCATTCCATGGTGGCTTATCAACACGCAGGCACTCTAGTGAGTAAAGCAGCTACCCGTTTGCATGGTACCGTACTTGAGGTTGACACTTCATTTGGGTGTTTTCAGTGTTTTGCTGTCTGAAGTGTTGTTCATGTTGTTTGAAAGGAATGCCAGAGCGACAGTTTTGGGGGACATCTTTTGTTTGTCATTAATCCGGGGTCAACATAATGTCACAATTCAGCGAAACCAACTGGCCTGCGACCAAACCTCGGAGAGGCTCGGGCTCCCTCCGATTCGGTATGTGTCCTAATATCCTCCCAACTGGTTTGCTTCATGCCTATCTTACTATGTCCAAAGGGCCCCTGAAAGGGTTTTTAGCCAAGTTCTGACAAAGACAGGCCCTTCCCTTATACTTTTCTTCCTGCTTGAAGCATCAGCTAGTACATTTTAGTGGTTTTAAGGTGTGATGTTTTTTTAATGGTGAGGAGATGTTTCTTGGTGGCTCCCAGCCATCCCCTGAGCTTTGTAGATTTTTTAGCCGGTTTAGTGGTTGGGTTTCCGTATTTCACCCACTACGTATGACTTTTCGTCAGTTTTCGCGCATCCCAAAATGGGCAGCCCAGTTTTTGTTTTCTTCCTTTTCCGGTCCTCTTGGACTTCAGGCCACCTTCCTTCCAGCCCCCCCCCCCCCCCGCTGCTTTGAGCTTCGAATTCCTTTTCGGAGCTGGAAAGGCCTTGCACATCAAGCTGGGCGCCGCGCCGGCGGGGCCGGCAGGCACTGGTAAGACGGAGTCCACCAAGGACGGAAGACGGGGGAGCTGGGAACACTTTCCCAGGTTTGGCGACGGCCCCCACGCGTTTTTTGTGTGCTTTCTTTTTGTGTGGGTGCGCGCGTGCGCGTGCGCGTGCGCGTGCGCGTGCGCGTGCGCGTGCGCGTGCGCGTGCGCGTGTGTGTGTGTGTTTCCTGTTTTTTTGTTGCTTTTTTTTGTTCCTTCGGGTCACTCCCTACTGAGCACCAGCAAGTTTCCAGTGATTCGGGTCTGCTTGTTTTGGAGTTGGTTCTTAGGCTAGGGAAAATACAGATACAAGAAAGACTCTGTGAATTGGGGTCTGCATGTTGTTGAGTTGGTACAGAAATCTTCAGGTGGGGGTAAAGGTAAAATGCTTCAGAAGGACTCTGTGAATTTGGTGGGTCCTTCCTGTTTTACAACGCACACATGTCAACATCCAAAAAAGAAAGCTCCCCAAACTCGAAAGATTCGCAGTTTCGATTCAGAGAAATGAGCACGCTCTCTACACCCCCTCCCCCCAGAAAGGTTCTCGGAACTCCTTCGAGAACCACTTTGCTGGTGCCTTTGGCCTTCTGTCCTCAAATGGTTGGCTGGCACGAGTCCTAATCTGAATGAGGTCCACCAAAGGGTCGTCTATTCAAAGAAAAAGCATCCGAGGGTGTAAACTACTGTTGATGCCCTAAACGCTGCGAGTAGGGACAAGTCATCCAGACACATCGGTGCGAAAGCAGCAACACTCTGACGCATTTGTTATTTGGGGCTCATGAGAGTGGACAAGTCAATTCAGGTTTCAATTCCGTTGCAGTGTGTTTTCTTTTGATACGCATTCCATCAGGAACCGTCATATTTGCCTGGCCGGAAATAGCGCGCATTCATCAGAATTGTTGCAAGTTGCTTTGAGTTGGCCAGGTTTCCTTATCTGTCTCCAAAATTGGATGCTGTGGAGATGGTTCGGTGCAGCTTGCCTTTCTGCTGTTCTTTGTCCATTCTGGGATGGGTACACCACGAATCCACCATAGGCTTCAACTCTGACCCCATGGCCAAAATGGAAGAGCCAATCTGAGCAAGCTTTGGTATGGTCATGGTGGACAATCAGGGAAGGCCACTATCTGTGATACCACAGAAATCCCCGCAGTGATGAAGTAGTCGTGGTGACGGCCCACTTTGGTACCACGGGGATTTTCTACCCTGGGTATCAACCATGGCTAAGCCCACTTTACTATCCTTGGGGATTTTCTACGCCCGCTTTGGTATCAATGGGTTTTGCTACCCATCAAGGAAAGGGGATTTTCCGCACGCATGGACGCTTGTCCCATGGGTGTTTGCATCTTCCCGGCGGATTTTCCCATCGCTTCGGCGAGGACTTGGCCAAGGGCCTGGCCAGGCAGTGCGTGGTCTTCAACTGCTCCGACCAGCCTGGGGTCCCGAAAGGGTGGTTAGCATGGGTGTCCTTTTTGGTTGTTTTGCTTAAAAAGTAGAAGGCCCTGGTTTACCTGGTTCAATCCCCTACCAGGGCCATCTATTTTCCAACAAGGACACCTATGTTAGGGTGCAGTAGGATTTCGGGGGTGACAGGTTGATGGGTTCAGGATGGGTTTGGCAGACGCGTATGCCACTCAGAAACCCCGAGTTGTTGTTTGACTTTGGCCCCCGCTTCAGGTCAGGTCAGTTCGAATGAATTGGGTACAGGTTGCAGGGGGTCTGATTGGGACATCCTGTTCGTCTCTGCCAGGAAGAAGGGTCCTGGTTCGGGAAAAAAACGTGGGGTCGTTTGGTACAGATCGACAACCGCCGCGGAAAGCAGGTGACAAACAAAATCAGCAGAACACAAATCACATCCCATTTCCATTCGTCAAAGCTTGTCCTTCTTTACATTCAATTCATAGGGTCTGAGCTGTGGCTTGCCTTCGCAACCGGCCAGTACTAGGTGAAAGGCACTTGTCGAAACTCAAGTCACATGTGCGGGACACATTGGTGCAGGTCCGTGGGGATGTTCAGGTTGCTTTTATGCTGCTGCCTTTTTACATCAGCATCTCCGGGCTCAGGATCAACTACCAGATGATGGGCAAGCTTTACAGTGGAGTGGTCAGGCCATTCGTGGTTCCGCGTCGCTCGCCAAAGCCGGGGCACCCTCAGTCTTGTTTAGGGTACCCTGTTGAGGTCGCTTTTACTAGGTTTGCTTAGAAATAGATGGCACGAGTTGAGGCTGGTATTACTCCATTCACCAGGCCCATCTAGTTTACTTAGAGGACACCTATGAGTATGCTGCTATGTTGCCATTAGTTTGGCGGTTTTGTACATGTCAAAACGATGGACATGGCACGCGCCAGCGAATGCATCTCCTGAAAGCACTCGAAGCCTGAGAAAGACATCGAATGGTGAGTCCGATCCGTTCAGGATCCCGGCAAAAGCATGTCTGCCTTTTGACATCCTTTCTGTATCACAAAATTTTCCAAACTCCAAACTAATTGTATCCTCACTCCCTGAGCTCCTGGGGCTTTAGTCACTTTTTGGGAAGACCGTGTTAGTGATCAATCGAAAGTTCGGCCTATGTTTTATGCCAATCCACTTAGGAAGTGAGTATCCCTGGAGTTGAGAACTTCCCCAATCGCCATGTTTGCCAAGTCCCCAAAAGTGTCCCTTGCCCGCGGAGCAGCGGAGAGGGGGGGTGAAAAGGGTCAAGTCGACGGTGAACACTCCACGAAGCCGAAGCTGCCGGAGAGAAAAAGGGGCTGACAGCTTCTGATTCCCGCGCCGGCGTCTCACCGGGTTCTCTGCGTGTCGCCTTTTTGGCAATCGCACCAAAGGGAAGCTCTCCTAAACCTGGTCCAAAAAGTGAGGTTAACCCTGCCCCCCCCAAAAAAAACAAAGAAGAGAAGTCCTTTAAAGGAAGCAGCTGGGCCGGCTCAAGAATCACCAGGGCCAGCTGATTTTGGGAGTTTCTCTTGAGCGCTTCCTTGGAGCCTTGAAGAAGGCAAACAAAGATGCAGGCCACAAAAAGAGCCCTGGCTGAACTCAAACAAATGGTTGAACCCATGGTTGAACCCTGGTTTTGGATGGACTCCTCCCTGATCTACCCCAAGCGCAAAAGTCAACCAACAGCCCCAACCACACGCCCAACCACAGAGCCCTCGTCCGAGCAGCAAATCAAAATCTGTGTTTGCCCAACCAAAAACGCCTCCTCCTGGCCCCAAGATTCTACTAGTACCAAAGTCACCCAAGTGGTAGGTAATGGAAACCAGCAACCAGTTTCTGGCATTAGGGCCCCAGACATGGGTGTGGCTCAAAATTAAAGAGCTAGGGCAAATCGCAGGTGTTAGTCCTTGTTTCCATTTACTATGCCATTTTGGTACCGCTTTTTTTGAGCCACAGCCACACGATCAAAACAAAGACCCCCAGTTCCCTCCCCGCAGCTGCAGCCGAATTCGATGTCCGACTTCCGACGTCCGAGTGCCGGCGCCTGGACGTGCCTCGACGAGTTCAACCGCATCTCCATCGAGGTGCTGAGTGTGGTGGCGCAGCAGGCGGGGACCCGGGGAGCGCTTGCGCGGGGGCTGGCATGTGGGTGTGTCCCATAATTCAAGAGCTGGGGCAAACGGCAGGTTTTCGTCTTTGGCTCCATTTACCAAGCTGCTTTTTTTGTACATTTATTTGAGCCACAGCCATATGGCGTTGGGTCAAACATCGAAAACTTGGAAACTGGAACCATGGAGTAAATCCTGCGGTTTTCTGGTGGCTTTTATTTTGCCCCATACCCATGTGGCTTGTGTCAGGGGGACCTCCAAGGATGGGTGGGTGTTCCGTTTGACCACCGAGAAAGGAGTCGCCTCCACAAAAAACGCACCCACACAGCTTTCTGCCGTGGAAGTTGACTACTGGGATGTTCAGCCCACGCTCCGGAGCCATACCAAGAGGACTCCCCAATGAAAGGATCATCTCCCCAATCAAAAGGGAAGCCGCTCCGGGGTAAACCGCAGGGATTCATCAATCTGCAGCTGTGCCAACCGTGTGCACCAAAGCATGGCTTCTCCACATGGTGTATCCAAAGGTCTGGTTGTCCCCATTGAAAGATAGGCTTCCTTCCCTCTATCTTGATTATACTCCAGCAAGCTACCACTATTAGGGCCCGCACTACTGGCATTTGTGTTTGTGCGTCAAACATCGTGCAAGCGCTTGTTTGTACTGAAATGAAGCCGCGGGATGTGAGCCCGGTGAGGGGAGAACCCTCCCCCCCAAAAAAACACCCCCAAGCCACCGGGCTCCAAATCCCCGGATTGGAGGGAAGCTGGCCCCCAAGGAAGGGGTGTTGCCCGCCAGGTCTTGGAGATCCGGCAAGCGCTGCTGCAGGAGGGGATCCATCGAGTTGCGATCCGACGGCAAAGTGGTCATGCCTCTTGCTAGGGGATTCACCATAGCACATCTTTTTTTTTGCGGGTGAGTGTCTTTGTTTTGCTTGTCTCGTTTTAGGCGGGTCAACCAAGTTTTGGGTTTTGTTCCTCGTCTAGGTCTTCCAGTAGTGCCCTTTTACCCTACTAAAATAGACTACAGAAAAAACGGGTACCCCTACTCTATCCTCTCTACTGGAGGACCTAGTCGTACAAACAGCTCTCGTGAGAGCTTTCAAGCTTTGGACCTCTGTGGGCAGACGGCGCCCTCACGAGGCTTTGGGGTGCAACCTCGAGTGTTTTGCATGAGCCGTTTGGGGTGGGTGAATTGTTGCGATTCACCCAGAGGATGCCACTTGATAGCTTCTAAGTTCCTACCTATGCATTTATTGTCATGAATTTTGCTTGGCGCTGTGTGAGACACGTCGGTGGCTTTTCTCACTGGCGTAGCGCGATCTATTTGGGTGTGTCTTTTGTTGAGGGTAGGGTGGTTCCCTCGGAGAAAGAGACAGACAGATGTTGGAACATCCCCGTCCCCCAGAGCAGCACGACTCCGCACTGAAGGCTGCTGAAATACGGTGGGTGGGTCGCATGTTGGGTGTTCCGGACTTGCCATTCAACAAAAGAATCGCTTGTGGGCTGTACTCAACGCAACTTAGATGGGATGCTTCAGGTTTCTCATGCAGACCGGATCGCAAAAGGGTTCCTTAAGACCTCAGAATCCACACTGTTGCTTGGGAAGAGTGGCGAATTCTTTCGGGTTCTTCCGACTGCATCGCTAGTAACATTGGCCGCAGTTGCCACCCGAAACACGACCAACCACTGGAATCCCAAAGGGGGCCATGGGCCATGACTGTTTCCCTAGTCGACTTGAGCAAATGGAGTGTATCGAATCCTTGAAGGACGGGATTCCCTTGATGAGATTCCCATACCGGCCTCATGAGAAACCCAAGCATCCTTGGCCATGGAACGGCTGGTCTCGCAGGGCCCAAGGGCCTTTGGGGGAAACCAAGAGATGGGTGCTTCAACTCCAGGGGTTGAAAACATGCCAACCGAAGTTGTCTCCAAATAGAACCTTTTAAAGTAGCCAAAATGGCTCCCCGCCCCCTGAAAATGAGATTTTTATGTTCAATCCCAAAAACTGGTGCTCTGCCTGAGACTCACAGGGAAGCCCCCAGATTGGAATGGACAACCCTGGTCTTCCATTTCGGGGTGGGCAGCTGGAGCTTGCCCCCGCTTCAATTTGCCAAGCCTTTCGAGCCCCAAGAGCTGGTACGGTTTTGGGTACGGTGCCAATTCCCAAAGGACGGCTCGGCGCGCGCTGCCCGTCAGGACCTCTCAGACTTCGTCTTCGAGTCCAGGCAGCTCAAGGCGCGCGAACCTTTTTTTTCCCCACGAAGCACTTGTTTTGTTTTGTTTTGTTGTTCTTTTTGTTCTAAAAAAAAGAAAGGCGTTTCACTTTGGTGTCGTGTTTATCGGAAATACCCAAATTCAAGAGTCGGCGTAGCCGCTTGAATTAGACCTTACCAGCTTGAAGGTTCGGTTTTCTCCAAGCGTTTGGAGTTGCAAGTTTCAAACTGCTGGGGCTGCAGCGGAAGGTAGGCAAGGGCAATGCAACGACAGAAGGAGCAAGACAAAAATGATGAGGGCACGCCAAAGCATAGAAACACGCGCTGCACAGCACGGCACTGGAGGTTTGGATTTGGGAAACCATGGGACCCTTCAAACACACCACCCGGAGAGGACTGGCCCCGACCATACCCGCAGGGTTTCGAAGTCCAAAACGGGCAGGTCCTTTCACACCATATCTCGAGGCAAATTTCAACGCGCTAGGAGTAAACAAATCTCACCAACGGGGCATCCCTGACTTGTGGGTTTCCCTTGTTTCCAGTTGTGAAAAATGGCAATGTGCACATTTGGCCATGGTTCAAAACCAATGGTACCATTTTGGGATAGGTGCACCACCCATTTTAGTTTATTTTAGTGGGGATTGGGATGTTCACTGGGGGTACAGGGTTTTGACCCATGGCCATTTCTCCCAAGGCCATGGATTTTTGTTCCCTGGGAGTGGTCCGTGTTTGGCGGCATACCACAACAGGTGAAGAACACCTGCGGCATCTTCATCACCATGCCTTTGCCTCAGAAGAGACCGATTTCGAGAAAATTGAAAAGCAAAGGAGAAGCCCCCAAATACACAAATCCTCAGAGAGGTCCTTTTTTGCGATTGACTTGGGGTGCTATGGGATTTGCAGTCATTGGAATCTGAGAGGACTTGGAGATTTGTTTTTCAGGAGACCATCGGATTTGCAGTCCTGATGTCATTGGTTTCGGACTGGACTTGGACTTGTGTTTCAGGAGAATGGCTCACAAGTCTTGGCCCGCGACAAAATCATGGCCACCAGCCGAGCCACGCTGACAGGAATCCCGGCTATGCTGGGCGTACCGAGCTCCCGGATAACTTGAAGGCGGAAAATTGGGTCGGGCGAATGGGGGCGATCAAAAGGTCAGCCGTTACATGGGGTGTCCGTTTGGGAAACCAAGAGCAGATTCGACTTAACCTGGGAAAACTTACCCATCATTATTGGGGCCAAAGGGAATATTGATCAAGCCGCAAATGGGCAGGCGGAAGGTGCGGTAGATATCTGGCTTGCCTTTGTGCAAAGCAGGGCTTCTCATTGTTTTTACCACAAGCTCCATGGCACCTGACAGGGAAATGGTCCCTTGAGAAATATTTATTTTCCAGGTAGTGCGGCAGGAAGGGTATCTATTATACCACGAAAAAACGAGCAAACTCCCAACAAGCAAAGAGGTCTTCCATGAGAGTTGTGCATGGCAACCGTTTCACTTCCCCCCCATTGCTTCGTTGGCAAGAGGACGAAACTCGCTATGAAGGTGCTCTGTACAAAAAAGGGGCAGACGCAATACTTGAAGTGCCCTGAAGGACGAAGGCACGCGTGTCTTCAACGGATCATGCCAGTGTTCAGTGCTGACAACATATGGGTCAGTCTTTTTTGGGAAGGGGAACCAAATGGACAACTACGATTTCTGGAGATGACATCTCTTGCATTGGCGAGTCGCTGGCTTGCATCAGGGATCAGATGGGGCGGTATCCGTTGTCACGGGTGTCAGCTCATCACCACGGATGGCAGGCTTGTGCTCGCACCACCTTTCTTGGTGGCTCCCAGCCATCCCCTTAGCTTTTTTAGCCGTTTAGTGTTTAGTGGTAGTTTCCATTTAACCCACTTAAAAGTTAAACTGTTAGCGGGGGATGTGAGGGCAGCCCAGCTTTGCAATTCCTTGAGAATTGCCTGAGTGTCGCAGGTTTACTTCTATTTGCATTGCGGTTTCCAAGGTCGGCACTCCCTATCAACAAACAGAGCGTGTTTAAACAAATCGGCAGGAAAAAGGGTGAGAGATGTTTCAAATGCTACACTTCAAAGGTTTTCCTCTTGGTTTGCTTTTAAAGCCACAAAGTAGGGGTACCCTCAAAAGAAGAACACTCAGATGTTACTTTTGACGACTGCAGTTGTTGCAAGGCCGCAGACAAAAATCCCAGATTGACATCCATTGCTTGCGAGGTGTTGTTCCGGCCTGTGGCAATGATGGTGCCGGACTATACGCTTATTGCCGAGATCATGCTCTACGCTGAAGGCGGGAGTTGCTCATGCTGCTTTTGGCGCCTCTCTCGGTGTGCTGAGTTCAATCAGCTTGACAGCTCTTCAGGCTTGGTCTGACCTGTTGAAAGATGTAACCGTTGTCTCCCTCGAAGTTTGGCATGCTGTCCAACCCCAGCCTCCAGACTGACAAACGAAAGCTGGGAGAGGAAAGGACCTTGTGATCGGATGGTCAAACTGCACTTGTGGGGTAGGAATGGTGATCGGCCCTTGCTCTCATCATGAAATTAGGGCCTGAAACAACGAGTTCATGTGAGGGAGACACATGTGTAGTCAGATGTGAAATGTAATTATTTTGATATACATCACGTACACGCGATATAAACGTCTTTTGGTGCTGGCTTTCATCTTAGCTTTTTGCCTGGCTCAAACATTCTGTGCAAGCAAGCGGAATTGCAAGCTGACAAGCCAAGCCATTGGGGCCGAAGGCAATCCCTAGAAAGAAACTTCAAACTCGATCCACAGGAAGGTGTGGATTTTTAAGCTTGATTCCCCCCGCAAACAAGCAAAGTGTCGGAGTTCTTTCTTTCCAAAAGGGAGGTTACTCAAAAAAGACCCCACAAAGAAACCTCTCAGCTTAGACCTGAGCTTTCGCAATTATGTCAAGAGAAAGGCTCACTTTTTTGCTACTCGCATGTGGTTTTCCCAGCCAGATCAGCCAGAGGCCCTCTTCGCCCGCTGTCCGCCGTTGTCTTTGTCGCGCGAATTCGCGCGCAGTCCGCGCCCGCCATGGCGTGCGTTTTGCTGGCCAGCGGCCTCGAGGTGATGAGCGAACAGGACTTTGCCTCCTGGTGGGAGGCGACGCAGGAGAGGCGGAACGCGGGCGAAGGCGCATCTCGCGCATGAGACTTGCGGCTCGAGAGCCTGTGAAGAGCGGTCGAATTTTATACTTCTGGCGGGCAATGCGACGCTTGGTGTTTGGGAAAACGAATCTGATCTAATTATCAACCGCTCGAATTTCGATGGTTCATTTAGCGGCCTCATAAGCCATCGCGTTCGTTGTTGGCACCTGTCTACTGGATTCATCAGCTACGACGGTCGCATATCCATTTGTAGGGGAAAGCAGAACTCGATGAATTGTGCTTTGAGATGATAGCAGGAGCCGATATCGAAGCAACCTGTCGGCAGCTTGTTTCGATTGTGACACGGCACACTTGGTCGTGTTTCAAGAATGGTCAGTGGATCTATTTCCCCGTATAAGTGATGTCCACCAAAGGGTCCCCATGAAGCCTTCTCTAGCAAAGAAAAGGCATGTGTGCCAAGGAGGGCATTTGTTCTTCCCCATCCTCGAAATCACTCCCCTGGGGCCCTAGGTTGGCTAACATTCTCGGGGGGTCTTCGCTTGAAGGTGGCTGTTGGACAAACCTCCTGTGAGTCAACCAGGCGTACCGATTTGTCTCAAAATGGGCACCCCTGCCGGAAAAGGGTGGTCTCCTGCAAGGTTTCCCTTCAAACAGCCCCACTCCAACAACGCCCCGCCCGCTGCTGGCTCCCAACGCTTTTAGTTTTTTCTGGAACTCCCAGCCTTCAAAGCACCGCAACATCTCAACTGGGTTCCAGTTGCTACACGGCATCGGTTTTCCTTTTGTTGTTGGGTGGGCTCCCTTAAAATGGTCAACCCAAAGAGGTTTCCCTTTTTCCATCAGGGTCACTGGGCTGGGTCAACATCCTGTATCGAAGGGCGGGCCGCACAGGTTTCGTGGATTTCCCTTCCAGCGGGACCAATGGCCCATGTTATGTTCAACGTCAGGTGGGTTACCATAGTTACCTCACTGCCACTGTTTGGGAAGACAATTTTAGCACGTGTTAAACAAGATGTTCAGCCTATGTTGTAAGCCAATCCGCTCAAGTGAGCACAAGTCAACCACCCTTGCACTCACCATGGTTCTACCTACCTGACGTAGAGTGACCAACCACCGACTTCCATGCTGGGGTCTCGCTGGAAGGCTTCCTGGACGAGCTGCGGAAGGAGGTGGCGAGACGTCTGGGGATTGTCAACTTCCGGCAGCTGGCGCTGATGGCCTCGGCTGGCTGGACGAATTTTGGTGAGCTCGCGCGCGCGGGTTTCAAGTGGTGGTGGGTCAAAACCGTTTTGGGATCCCATTTTGGTTGGTAGGTGAATTCACCTTTAGAACCTATTTTACTGGGGATCAGGATGCGCGACTTTGACCCATGACCAAGTGGCTGTGAGGTTTTAAGAGACCCCATCCCCACCGAAATGATGTCCACCAAAGAGACATTCATGCCCAATTAGGCGGGGTTGGGCTCATCTTAAGGGAGACCAAAAGGAAACCAACCGTCCGCGCTTACTTCGGCTGCCCGGCTCCCCCCAGAGGGAAGGCAGAGGCGGACGTCCGTGTCTGTTCATATCAGCGCCATTGTGTGAGGAATGCGAAGACTAGGGCGAGGAACAACGGACCGCACGCCACAAGATGGCCACATGGGCCACAAAATGCGGGAGCAGGCGCAGGGCCCCTACAAATTTCCAACAGATGGCAGAGGGATACCGCAGAAGGCTTCCTGGAAGCTCAAGGCGATGGCTCTGGTCCAGACACAGGCTCAGGTGGTGCAGTTAAGGAGGTAGACGTGTGACCTTCGAGGAAGACGTGCAAACTCGGGTGTCCGAGATTTGTTGCTACTCTTGCTCGTCGAGCCGCAGACAAATGGCATCACAGGCCGTGTAGGAAGCGCAGGTGCCTGCGCGAAGGCTTCAGCTCCCAGAAACCAACTGGTGGAGTAAGACTGCTATATCGTGGCTGGCCAGCCGGAGGCTCGGATGTTATCACACGACACCATTGCTTCTTGATGAAGGCCACTCCAATGAGGTCCAACGACATAGCATACTACAGGCCCAGGCAGAAGTGTCTACAAGATCATTTCCAGCTTTAAGAAGGCTCCTGCGACTGACCCGACAAAGACCAGGCACTGGTAGGCCGCCAATCACACCGCGACTCAAGCATCCTGCTTCCTGCTTGGCATAAGCGCGTTGGTATACCCGTCAAAGGTTGGCTGCAGTGGCATATGTTCACTGGCATTGCCGCTCCATCAACATCCTTGCAGGCGAAAACTGGAAGCAGCCCTGCTGGCGAGAGACAGGAGCTCCATGGACCATCCCCTGCAAAGCAGTTCAGCTCGCTCCACGTTTGCGTCTTCCGAAAATCACGTGCAAAGACTGCTGAGATTCAAGGGGGGGGGGAATCTTGTTTGATGTCTGGCTTTTGAGAGACAAACTCCTGAAGGCTAGAGCCAAAGTTCCAGAAGGAAACCAACAGTTCTGCTACCTCCGACAAATAAATTTTTAAAGCTCATGTTAAAAGGGAACTCGCGTCAGAGTTTGGGGAGCCTGCTTTGGGGCTTGTGTGGGCTGGGGGGGGGGGGATTGGGCCATGGTGTTTGATGGGATTTTTGCATTGGGAGGGTGCAAGCCTTGGCCAGGATGGGGTCTATTCAGCTTTTGAATTCAGCCAGCTGAAAACGAGATGGCCTTCATTTTTCCGCTAGGGTTTCCTGCGGCTCTAACTGAATTGGTGAATTGGCAGATCGATGGTTTGGATTTGGAATGGACCCCGTGGCTCTTGTTTTGGGTATGCGGGCAACCGCCACTTAAGCTCCAAACAAGCAACCCAACCCTTCGCCGAAACAGGTGTCCCTAATTCCTTCCAAAGGCAGCATGTCACTTTTGCCCTTGTGGTGGGTTGTTTTCCGCGGAAACGTTGGGAGCCCTGCTGAAGGAAAACCGAACTGAGGGCAGCAGCGGGCCGATGCGCCTTGAGCCAACTAGCCCCTGGACCGCCGCGCCGGTCACGGCCATCGTGCGGCAATACGTGGGAGGAGAAGGCCGGCCTGGGTGCGAGGTTATGGGCCGACCCACTTCTGTGATACTTAAATGGTCTGGGACTTAGCTAGTTGGTTAGTAACCCTACGTAGTTGCAGGACTTGTAACCATTGTACGTGGGTTACAACCAGTCCTTTAGCGAACTCCCAGACCATCCAACAACCCCTCCCTTCATTCGGCAAATCGACATGTGGACGGCCTTCCATTGCATCACCACGGCTCCCAAACTCAGTCCGACCGACACCCTCCGGCGCGACCTTTGGAAGGAACTGGGTCAACGCCCGCATGGCTCGGCTCCCGCGCTAGGGCAAGGACCGTTTCCCTTTATATCCTGGGGCTTGCCCAAAAACCACTGTTTCCCTGCCACATTTTTGCCGTGGGTGAAAGACCAAGCCATGTTGAAACAAGTTTAAATCATGTGTTAAAACAACCAGGAGTGGGTTGTTTAAGCAAACTTTGCCAAGCCCTGGTCCGGAACCCACTTTCTCACCTTTCAAATTCCGACGTTCGACCTGTTGGCCAGTACGGAAAGGTAGTGGGAGAAGGCCAATCTGGCTACGGTTTTAAATATGGGAAATCCTCAAACATGTTCGTGGGTTGAGTAATTTCCGCTGTTTGATGTCCACCCAAAGGTTCCTCAATCAACATCCACACCAGTTTCAGTTGTTTCAACCAGACCTTTGGACCTTTGCGGTTTTCACATTTCGGGATTTGTGGACAAGCACGATCATCGTCTTGTTCAGGTCCTGCTCTTAGACTTATTTTCTGCCGGCATTCATCTTTGAAATCCAGCCCGAGCGCGTAAATTAATGTAATCACCGGATTGGCTGTTGACGGACCATAGTCGAGCTGTCTTGGTTGTTCCTCCTTTAGTGGTTTGAACACCGAAATAATCTGCTGCTCAGATGGACAGATACTTTGTGTCTTAAACGTTTCCAGCACTCGCCTCCTCATAGCAGGTTGGCTGGATAGCGTCTGGCAAAGATGAAAGCAAACCCAAGGACCTGCTTACTCCCCTTCAAATTCGCTTGGAACCCACAAAAGGGGCGCCCCAAAAACTGCTGAGTTGCATGTTAATCTGCAGGAAAGTGCACCACCGAGACGTGTGCGTGTGTGTGTGCGCGCGCAATGGCTTAGAACAGGCATTTCTCTTATCTATTTTGGCAAACAACTCCCATGAAAAGCATGGGGGATGGCATGCGGGGAGCACAAGATTGGATGAATCAGGAGGTCCTCTTCCAGTTTGCCTGGGATGCATCGTTTGCTTTCCTCTCTGAGCTTTCAGCCTTCAAACTGAGCGCGCATATTGTCCCTGCTGTGTCTGAGCTTCACCTTGCTAAAAGCCTATGAAGGCCGGAAGCCCCGAGGCAGCAACAAATCCCAAACAAACTTAGGCGCGGCACCCTTTGAGTACTCGACAGAGTCCTTGCCTACGACGTCGTGCGCGGAGCTTCTTGCTTTCCACGTTTGAGTGATTTGCGTGCGTTGCGTGTAGAATGAACATGTACAGTGCGGCACCTTGCCTGCCAATTTGGAAGCATTCCGGTGTTCGTGTTCCACCAAATCCCCCCCAAAAAAACAACACGCAAGCCGGTTGTGTTAGCTTGTTTCATTTCTGGAGTCGGAGCGCAGTGTGAGTGACTGATGGTGTGAGTGACTGATGGTGTCCCTGATGAGGGTGGCCGATGGCACGAAATGGGTAGCTCGGGACTGGTTGATGTTGGTTGTCAGTTGTTCGACTGTTGCTCGTCTATCGGTCTTCTTTGCACTGCATCTCTGACAAGCGCGTGACATGTGAGAGCCCTTCGAGAATTTTCCTCTTGATAGTGTGCGTGTGCGCGTGGGCGCACGCTGCGTGCGCGTTCGCGTGTGTGCCTGTGTGTGTGTGTGTGTGTGTGTGTGTGTACGTGTGTGTCGGGTGTGTGGGTGTGGGTTTCATCTGACATGAGCTAGGGGTGGGGGGCTAGCAAAATCCTTGGTATCGGGTCATGAGCAGGGACTATGCAGTAATACATTTGCTCAGCCAGGCGTCGACAGCAGACCAAATTTCCACGTCGGGTTGGTGGCTGGGTCGTTGAGTCGGTGGGTTGGGCTGGGAGAGCGCCGGCTCCTCGCTCAGGCGAGACGCTGCTCAGGGCAGCAGTTGGTGGCGACGCGGAAGCGGTTCTGAGATTGCTGGAGAGTCCACAAGACCCAGACGCCTGGGCGAAAAGACTGGGTGCAACATGCTGGGTTCTGGGAAAGTGTGTCAAAATAGGTAGACGCCAAAGCGGTGATACTTTAGAGCCTCCGGCTCAGTCCGCCGACATTGGCATCTAGCTTGTCTCCTTCTTCCTCTCGCCCGTGTCCCCCTAGTATGCTCTTCTGTCCTCTCTGGTTCCCCCATCCTCCCTGACACGCCGAGCAATGTCGGCGGAGTGTTGAGTGCCACCAAGAGGGTGCTCCCAAAAAGGGCGCCGAACCATGCCTCCAAGTAAAATGTTGGGAAAGGGTGGCGACCAAACAGGGCGTACAATTGCGAACAGGAAGGCTCGCCGTTTAGGGCACCTTATAGTGCTGGGTGGTATGTCATGGCCACTGCATGTCATTTTGGCGGGGTGCGCGGATAAGCTGATTTCTGAGGGGTGTTGAGGTTGCCCCTTGTACGGCATTCTTGCTTGCGAGAAGCGTGGCTTAGCATGGCCCAAGTATCCGACACGAAGGACATTGGGGGCGACACTTGGAAGGAAGCTGGGGTTGGGGAATTTGCCAGGACATTTGGGGGAAACTGGGGGGGAAATTGGGGGGAAGTCGGATGGAAATTGAAAGGAAAGTGGGAGGGAATTGGTGAGAAAGTAAGGCGCAATTTGCGGGGAAGCATTGGGGGAAATTAGGGGAAATTGGGGGAAATTGGTGCCAATTGTCAAGGAAATCGGAAAACACTATGTTTTTTTCAATGGTGTCAGCAAAGGAAAAACACCGAACACCGTGTGTCTCAAAGTTTTCCACAAAGGGCAGCGCAAAACCTCAGCCGGCAGAAAGAGGCGGCGGGAGGATTCGAGCCTGGGACCCCCGTTTCTCCAGACCCGCTCCCCGAAGACTACGTTTAGTGGAACGTCAGACACGCCGAACAATGTCGGCGGATTTTTTCCTTTAGTTTGCCCTTTACACAAACCCGAGAAGGTACCTCCAGAAGCGACCCCCTCCTCCCCACGGAGAGTTGTGCGTATTCCACATGTCTGTTTGTTTGGGCTCTGTGCGTGTTTTGAAGCTCCCGTATGCTACGGCCGATGGAAAATTGTATTCTGCCGGTTCGAAGCTCTAAAGCCAGCGCATGTACACACACACCATACAAGGAACACTTGGACACCTGCGTGGGGATGAAACAAACAGGAACATCGAAGCTTTGGACGAACGAGACGGTCCTTTTCCAGAGTCTGTATGTTTTCGCTTGTTCGTGCGCAGATGTAGAGCTTTCATGCGGAACGCCATCGTTTTGCCCCATGTTTGGAGTTTCCAGTCATGATGGTTGGCAGGCATGGGGCTCAGGGAAGATTAAGCTCGAAGCTTGGTCCTTCATGTTTTTTATTCCGATGGGAAATTGGACAATGGTAAGCATTCCTTGACCACGGCGCAAAAGGAGTTTTGACCATGGCACGCATGGAAGTTGCGCATTTCGCGAAGGACATGTGGCATTTGTATTTTGATAAACTAACTTGTTGAAAGGGATTCCAGATCTGAACTCTGCGCAACGGGTTGAAATTGGCATCATCCTGTGAGAATGGACTAGTGCCCAGTCTTCCTCCATGGGCCACGTGGCTAACGGGCGCAGCGAGTCATGTCAAAACCGCTGCGTGATGTACATGTGTTTGTCTCAAAATAGGGGACCCGGGGACCCCCAAAATCGTTTTTTGTTTTTTGCTTTCCCTTTAAAGCCACCGTGAAAAGGGGGTTCCCTCAAAAACTGGGGTCATTATTTTGACGATTTCTGAGGGTTATCAAAGTCAGAAAATGGTGTTGTTTCCACCAAGGGACCGCAGGTTTTAGTCATTGTTTCCCTTCATTTACCGGGTGCCATTTTGGGTACCTATTTGTGACCCACAGCCACATGCCGTTTTTCCTGCCCGGCTCAGTCTCAGGACAGCGCGCGGCGCTGCAGCGGCCGCGGTGCCGTGCACTCGGCCGCGGCCAGCGGGCACCCAGAGGTGGTCCAGCTGTTGCTGCAGGCCCCGGGGGCGATGGTCGATGGTCCAAGGGCTTCGAGGGGTCTGACAAGGTGGGTGGCTTTAAAGGGACACAAGGGAAACCAGGCGTGTTTTTTTTCTTCTTTGTCTTTCTCCTTTGTAGTTTCTCCTTTTTTTTTGCGGTTTTACCACCTTTAAAGGTTGGAGCTGATGTGGACCCCATATTCATCAACCAACCCAGTTATCAACCAACCCAGTTCATAACTAGACTGGGGTTGATTAATATGGGGTTAACAGGACCTCCAAGGGGTTCTCTGAAATGGTTCAGATGGGGTGACCCCTTTTCCCAGAAAAATCCACGCCGAGGCAGCAGTGATGGATGAAACCCTGTCCTGTTGCCCGCGGAGGGCACGATCGGAAGTCTGTTCGAACCCTTCTTCGATGTTTGTGTGACAAGACCCGGTAAGTTGGTAGGTAGTCTCTCCCACTATTCAGGGTTGCGCCCACCAGCCCAGGCCTAATTCCTGCCATTCCCATGTGTTGGGCATGTTTTATGGGAGGGGGGTTAGGGCAACACGTAGGGTTCGCTTTACGGCTGTATGCCGTGTTGCAAGAGGCGCCCCACCCTTGTTTGTTAGCTGTCAAACAAGAAGAAATATTTGGCATGGGTAGAAGCTATTGACAGGGACTCTGGAATCCATCAGTTTCGCATTCCTCGTGTATCAACAGGACAGGGAAAGCGCCGGGCAAGCACAGTTTCCATTTCAGAACAGTTGGGCCTAGTTTTGTGTTGAGGCTCGGCCTTTGCAGGTTGGTTTGCAAGGGAAGCCAAATTCGCCCCGCCGTTGTTTGGGTCCCCATTTTTGCCCCATTCCCGTTTTTGGTTCTACCAGGGAGGCCAAAAAAAAGTCAGCCCGCCGATTGTGGGCGCCAAGCCCCGAGGCAGGGGCCGAGAAGCACAAGGCCGATGCCGATGGGCTCACGGCGATGCATTTGGCCGCCTTGATGGGTCAGCGGAGCGTCATCGAGGTGTTGTGCCACGCAGGCTGTGACATGGACCAGGTGAACAGGTGGGGTTGGGCCAAACAGGCGTATCAAGGAAAGCCGAAAGGGAAAAGCAGCAATGGGAGATTCCTATGTTGAAACCGGCTGGGCAACTGGAGTATTGGTTACCAGGCAGTTCAACGGGACACTCACATGAGGATGGCGCACGGACGGTCCCAGCAATCCGGTTCCTTAGCTTTTTAGTTTTTTTAAAGTTGTTTTAGTGGCAGTTTCCGTATGTAAGTCACACAAAGTTCGTCACTTCTTGCCGGGGATCGGATCTGCGGACAGCCCAGTTTTCGGCCGAGCGGCCCTTGGCAGGTACGGGCGCACGGCCCTGCATTTTGCTGCCCTGCAATCGCGGGAGGAGGTGTTGAGCTGCTTGCTCGAGGCAAAAGCGGACAAGGCTTGGTGGCTTGGGAGCTCGGGGGCCGCAGCCGGGACCAAATTGCGGGTTCAACCGGCGAATCCTCCGGTTCAACTTAATTAGGTCTTTGGTGGTGTTTTGCGGGTGTAAGTGGTTGGGTGTCCGAATTTAACCCGTAAGTTCAGGTTTTAGGGGATCTATGAGTTTATCTTATTGTTCAGGAATAGTGGGGGTTTCAGGAATAGTGGGGGTTTCCATTTAAGCCACCAAACTTTTAGTGCGACTTTGATCCTTGAATTTTCTCATGGACATGTGTTTGTCTCAAACACCTCTTTGTCGATCCACAGTGGCTGCGTAATACTGTGTGTAGCATGGAGTAGCCTCTTCAGCACGCAAACATGCACGCCTGCACGCGCGCATGCGCACGCACGCATGCTCAAGCGCGCACGCGCTAGGGGTGGGTGGGTGAGTGGGTGGGTGAGTGGGTGGGTGTGAGGGGTGGGAGGGGTGGGAGGGGTGGCTGGGTGCTGAGTGGGTGAGCAACCCCGCAGCGCAGCTGGTGATGGCGAAGTGCTGGGATATAGTGACCCCTGCAGAAAGACTCTCAGGACAAGTGTGATGACGAGGGGCGTTCGCCCATGCACGTGGCGGCTTTGGCCGGTGCAGAAGGAGTGGTACGACTGCTGCTGGAGGCCAAAGGTGATCCGGACAAGACCGGCAACCCAGCTGTATTTGGGGTCTCCTCCACAACTTCATAATTTGGGGTAGACTCTAAATGAAACAGCTTCCGAAAGTATTTCTGGAGCACCAATGATGTGGGCCAAGGTATGGGTATGTGTCAAAACCGGGGTCTGTTGAAACCACCCAATGTAAAAGCAACAAGACGAAATCTCCAGGGCAACAAGCACTAGGGGTTGGAATCTGCCATATGGAGGGTCTAAAGTTGTCCCTCAGCCCCCAGCCAAAGGCAAAGACGGGCGCACGGCGCTACATGCGACGGCCCTCGCCGGCCTGCTGGAGATCGTGAAATGCTTGCTGGAGGGCAAGGCGGACAAAGACAGGCCATACAAGAGCCCAGTAGATTTCAGAGAATAGATGGCCCTGGTTGACCTGGTTGTTTCATCATTTATCAGGGCCTTCCATTTCCCCAAAAGGACACCTGTGTAACAGGCGGACGGTCAGGGAAGGGTCACAACACGTTAATCTTTTATCTGTAGGTCCTTTGGGCAAATTGAAGCTAAGTGGGGAGAGGTAGCTGTTTAAGGGCATGGGTATTTGTGTAAGGGGTTGGGTTTCTTTTTGTTCTTTCTCAGACCTCCCTGCAGAGGAGTGATGTTCAGGGACGCAGCCCTTTGCACTTGGCGACTGTTACTGGCCGCGAAGATGTCGTGAGATGCCTGCTGGCTGCTGATGTTGACAAGGACAAGGCCGACAAGGCCAGCGTGCCCCAAAACCGGCCGTAACATGTTTCCAAGATGCTTAGCTCCACCCCTCAAATGTAAAACCGGGGAACCGCAAGACCCATAGTTTCCCTTAAGATCCCGTTGTATAGTTTCTCATCTCTTTAAAACAATTTACTTGGGTACGCGTTAAACAACACACCCATAACATACTCCTTGGGTCCCTGTTTGTGTTTCTTGGTAACCCTTTGGGTTGCTTTGGCGGACACCTGAAAGAAAAGCCGTCCAGTTTCGGGAGTCCCCCTTGGACGACATCAGCATGTCGTTTTGGAGTTGCCACCTGGTTTTGGATGGGGTTCAAAAGGAAACCAAGAGAGGAAGACCGTTGCGCCTTCTTTTTGTTTTGTTTTTTGGGGGGGTTCCAGCCTTAAAGACGAGCGGCCCACACGGGTGTGTCTTAAAATACGGGCTTCCGCAAACTGCTGGGTTTCTTTTGGCTCTCTAAAGCAACCCAAGACAGGGGCCTTCCGAAACGTGCCCACTTACCTTCGAGCCACAGATGTCCGCGCCTCCGCCAGGAGGGGCGCGCGCCTCTGCATCTGGCGGCTTTGGCCGGCCATGTGAGCGTCCTGAGGCCTTTGCTGCAGGCTGGAGCTGACCAGGACAGCAAGCCGAATGCGTCCGACGTGTCGTTCCCAATTCGGCCCGCACGGGCAACCCCGAATTCCTCATATCAGGCAGTGGGTTGGTCAGATTTTTCCAGGTTCTGGACAATCGCAAGCCACTGGAACATTTTTCCGGGCTTTCTTGGTTACTCACAACGGAACAGGTCGAGTGTGTCTTGTTTTGGGGACCCCCCCCCCCTTTCCTTGTTTGGTTCTCAAAACAAACCCCTTCCCAAAAAGAACCAACCTGGGGTGTGTAGTTCTTGGTTCTTTGTTGCACCTTTGATATGTTTTCACCTTTGGGCAATACTTTCCCAACCAGCACTAGATTTAACCTTTTTGGGGGATCGACCAACCTAGAAGTTTCTCTTGAGGACAAGATGGATCATTACGGCCGCACGCCACTGCACGCTGCTGCCCTGAGGGGCAACGAGAAGGTCATGCGCCACTTAATGGACGCAGGCCTTTGCAAAAGTACCGCTTCGGTCATAAGGCACATTGGTGTGTGCATGTGTGTTTGTGTATTATTCTTTGCGTATTTGTGTGTTTGTTTGTTTGTTTGTTTGCTTGCTTGCTTGCTTGCTTGCTGGTTGGTTGGTTGGTTGGTTGGTTGGTTGGTTGGTTGGTTGGTTGGTGGGTTGGTGGGTTGGTGGGTTGGTTTTTCGGTTGGTTGCTTGGTTGGTTTTTCGGTTGGTTGGTTGGTTTGGTTTTGTTTTGTTTGGTTTGGTTTGGTTTGGTTTGGTTTGCTTGGTTTGGTTTGGTTTGGTTTGGTTTGGTTTGGTTTGGTTTGGTTTGGTTTGCTTGGTTGGTTGGTTGGTTGGTTTGTGCGTGCGTGCGTGCGTGTGCATGTTTGTGTGTTTGTTTGTGTCTTTTCACGTTTGTGTCCGCGCTTGTGCGCTTGCGCGTGCGTGTGCATGTGGGTGTGCGCGCGTGTACATCTGTGTTTGTGTGTTTGTGTGTTGGTGCGTTTGTGTGCGCATTTGTGCGCTTGCGCGTGCGTGTGCATGTGGGTGTGCGCGCGCGTGTGTGTGCGTGTGTATGTGTGTTTGCTTGTTTTGATTGTTTGTTTGTTTGTTTGTCTGTGCGTTTGTGCGCGTGTGCTATTTCAGGTCGGTTTAAAGGAAAAACCAAAGGACAAGCCTCTGCTTGGGGTACCCTATTACCCTGGCAAATTTCCGCAACGGAGATTCCACCATGAGGATTTCTTGGTTCCATGTCCAGGGAGTGTGAGGTTTGGTCAACGTAGCCTGACGTGACTATGGGGGGTCTGCCTAAATGTCCAAGAGAAGCCAAGGTGCGAAGGGATTGAGACCTGTGAGCGTGGGACCGACTTTGTTGGTATCTGAAGAAAACCGAAGCCAAGCATTTGAGGAGGGTCTCAAGACTCCTTGCCATGTCAAATTTCCTCTGGTTCGCCGGTGCCCATGCGCGCCTGTCAGGCGCCGACATGGACAAGGCCTGCAATGACAGGCGGACGCCTTTGTGCATGGCTGTCCTGCAAGGCCACGAAGACCTGGTGCGGTTTCTGCTCGAAAACGGCGCCTGCCTGGACATGGCCGACACACAAGGGCAGGCTGCTTTGCATTTCGCTGCCTGCAGAGGCCGCGTGGGAGCTGTTAGAGCATTGCTGGATGCGAAAGCTGACAAGAACAAGGGCGACAACATGGGGCGAACACCTTTACACTTATCCGCCTACAAAGGTAATGAGGGAGTAGTACAGTGCTTGCTGCAAGAAGGAGCTGATAGGGACAAGGCCAACGACCAGGGACGCACACCATTGCACTTCGCAGCCTTGAATGGCCATGCGGATGTTGTCCGTTGCTTGCTGGCAGCGGGCGCGGGTAAGGACTCAGCAGACAATGCTGGGAACACAGCTTTGCATGCAGCTGCCTTGAAGGACCACGAGCAGGTTGTGCAGTGCCTGTTGCTTGGTTTGCAATGGGGTTGTAGACCCGTCAATTGCGCCAGCTTTCATAACAAAAAAAATCCACCTCTCCTTGTTTGCTCGCGGATCGCATTTCAAATGCGTTGGGGACGGAACTAGGAAACCAAACTATTGTCGGGGTTCACCATAAGCAAGTTGCCGAGGCCAAGCAGGCAGGGATTTCCGAGGCCACTAAGATTCTCGAACGACTCTTGCGCTCTTCAGGCAGATGGGTGCGTGCTTCTTTTTTCCCCGCGGCACACCACTTCTTGGGTGGTGTCCAAATAAAGGGAAGCCAAAAGGAAACAACAAATGGCTGTGGGTCAAAGCTAATGGAACCATTTTGGGGTAGGCGCACCACCCATTTTAGAACCCATTTTCGCGGGGATTGGGATGTTCACTGGGGGCTAACCGATTTGGATTTTGAGAAGCCCATGGCCACATCGACGTTTGCACGAAGGACCCGTGGCGCGGCGACTGAGTCTCCCGATTTGGGGTCCGTAACCGCTCGAACTCCGAGGCTGGTGGCTGGCAAGGACCTCGCCAACAAGGAGGGGCTCGTGAAGGGGAGTCCGGAAGAAAGGGATCCACCAGTTGGATGTTTTTTTTTTGGGGGGTTTTGTTTTGTTCTCGCTTTTTTTTTCCTCTCGTTTTCTTCTTCTTTTTTTCGGAGTCATTACTTGCCACCAGATGGTTTGTCTTGGTTTGTGTGGGTCATTACAATTCTGCTTCCCTGAGCGCCAGCAAGTTCAGGAGGCGGATTCCCTGGCTGGTTTTTGTTGGGCGACTTGAAAGGACTACGCGGCTTCGCTTTCCAGCCCTGGCAGAGAAAATGCTAAAAAGAACATGTTCAATTCTTACCGTTTTTACCGCGCAGGTGAGGGACCCGGCAGGGATCGAGCCCGCGACCCTGCTCTGTCGCGTAAACCACACACCAGCTCGCAAGCAACAAAAGCAACAAATCTCGCGCGGGACGGCAGCGAGAGTGGTTTGACAAGCACGATCCACGCAGAGGGTTGCTCCGGGATCGGAAATTCGCATAAAGCCCTCAGCGTTTTGCACATCGATTTGGGGCGCCGTTGTTTCGAGACAAACAGCTTCAACCGCGCCGCGGTTCAAACCTCGCTGGTTGCGTTTTGCGTGGCTCATCAACCCCTTTGGCTGAGACGAGTTCAAGGATTTCTATCAGGGACTCAGGGAACCATGATCACGGCCCAGGTGTTTGGAGCATGACAATTGTGCGTTTGTCTCTTTTTGAGGCTACCCCTGATTTCTTGTTTTTAAAAGGGAACCACAAGGAACAGCGCCATGTTTGGGGGTCCGAAAGGGTACGTTGAAGAAACTGTCAATTCCACTGGTGGCAGTTGACACATTTTGCGAGCTCAAACAAAGGCTCTTGGACGGTTGTTTTTGGGTACGCCCTTTTGGGGTTGTTGTGAGGGGGAACCAAAAGCAAACCAGTTCCCGAATTTGACACACACACACACAGACACGCGCAGACACCCATTTGTCCGCGCGTTTGTCTATCAGGAAATCCACGAACCCGTGTTTCTCAATATCGCCCCCGAAGATGGTTGGTTTCCTTTCAGCTTTCCTTTACCAACCAAAAGGGGGTCCACTATTTGGCGAAACCAGCACGTCAAGTGACCCAGTAACCCTTAGTTGGTACTTGTATTGGTTGGACATTTGAACCCCTTGACTGCGTAGAGGGCAAATGAGACCCACCCCCTACATCCAAACCAATCCCACCCACCAGCTAGAGTCAAGTTGACTTTGGTGCATTTTGCTTGGATGTTAGGACTTTATAACTGTTTGCCAACTCATGGGTTTTCCGTATTAAACCGCTAAAAGTTACACTTGAGGAAACTAAACCAAGAACTTTTCCATTAAACTAAACCACTGTTTTTCCCTTAAACCGCAGGGGAGCAGAAGGCAACCAAGAAGTGAAGGACGGGCGCACGGCCATGCACGCAGCTGCCGCCAATGACTCCCAACGAGTCCTCAGCGTTCTGCTGGCGGCGCGGGCCGGCCTGGAAGGCGACAAGGACGGGCTGACGCCTCTGCACTTTGCCTCCTTGAAGCTTGGCCAAGGCAGAAATCCAATCTTCTTGCCCATGACTCGCTTGGAATGTATTGTGTCCGGTTTTAGAGACTATTTTGTTTTGGTGGTTCTGCTGGAATCCGGTGTTTTTCAAACTCCCAGGGCTGTTTTGTTTTTGTATTTTTTTTTCTAGGGGTTGGTTGGTTGGTTGGTTTGGTTTGGTTTGGTTTGGTTTGGTTTAGTTTGGTTTGCTTTGCTTTGGTTTGGTTTGGTTTGGTTTGGTTTGGTTTGGTTTGCTTGGTTGGTTGGTTGGTTGGTTGGTTGGTTGCGTGGTTGCGTTGTTGCGTTGTTGCGTTGTTGCTTGGTTGCTTGGTTGCTTGGTTGCTTGGTTGCTTGGTTGCTTGGTTGCTTGGTTGCTTGGCTGCTTGGTTGCTTGGTTGACTTAAACTTAGGGCTTGTCTAGAAAGGGGTGCCGTCAAAAGGAAGGGCCTCTATATTGCTCCTTTTTGACACATTTAAGGTGAGTGTTTTCCGCGAAGCACGGAAGTGGTCGGTGGACCAGCGCTTACTGCATATATGATGTCCACCAAAGGGCCCCAGCTGGAAACTCAATCCGCTTATCAAGCGGCTTATCATTCAAGCGGCTTTTGATTCATACCCAACTTGCGCATGTTGATTAATTGTGCCTAAAGGAACATGAAACGGTATGGATGTTTTTTTTTTTTTTTGTTTTATTCACCCTTATTCAGCACCTCAGAACGTTTGACCTGGCAATAAGCAAGATCCTTGAGTTACCATGGGTATTTGGCTTGGTCGCTTCTCCAGTTTGCACAGCCCAGCCCGGCGTCCTCGATTCCCTCAACATAGCAAGAGGCCGAGGAAAACCCAAAAGCAAAGCATGGCTTGTGGTTGGTTTACTTGAAGCTCAGTGAATCAGTTCAAATGGTTTAGTGAAGACCCTCTCCATTCGTGAGGTAGACTGCCTTTCAAACGAGTTCACCATTCTCCTCTGCACGGAGCACCAAAGCGATGCTAGTAATGATAGTCAATGAGCCTGAATGTGTCTGCATGATCGAGGACTATGTTGTTGCTTGCGCACTCCGGCCCCGTATGCGGGAATAGGTGTAGTTGATCTCGAAACATATTATGTTTCAATTGGGTTCACCAACAACAAACAAATAAACAACAAATGAAAAACTCAATAGATTCATAAATAGATAAGTACATGTATAAAATAGATGGATAAATGATGCGTAAAATCAATAAATAGATAAATGCATCAAACAACATGCGATATGCATATATATATATATATATACACAATAAGATGAATTAAGTTTCGAAAACACAAAGAAAACCACTAACCACACAAACAAACACAAACAAATCAGAACATGATTAAACAACACACACACGCACAATATGCACGAACAAAGCAGGCATCTATAACAAAACAACTTAAACCGAACATACAAAACAAATACATGAAACATGGGCGGTGTCCTTTTGGCTTCCCTTTGAACCAACCCCAAACAAGATGAGCCGCCCAATTGCCTTTCACTTGGTGTTACTCGCCAAGGAATGGCCATGAGCAGGTCGTGCGTGCCCTGCTGAGGGCTGGCTGTGACAAGGACTTGGAGAACTTCCTGCGTGTACTTGTTTGTCCAATGAAGCATCCCGGCAACAACCATTAAGCGGGGCAACCGGGGTTGACTTAGAATATCCCGGTTATAGGCTACTTACAAAGTAGGCTGGCCATCCCAGATGGACGAACCGAAAAAAGTGTTGTGTGACCGATCTAGTTTGGCCACGAATCTAAGGGTAGCTTCCCCATTCTTTCCAGTGATCCTTCTTCTTAGAAAACCACAGAACACCATGGGAAACAGCTGGTCTTCGAAAACAACGATGGTTGAAAAGAATGGGGAGTCAACCCCTAGAACGAACCGAACTTTGAGGGGCGTTGCTTTCCAGCAGGAGAAGGCCACCCGCGACGGGAGCACGGCTTCGAGCCTGGCTGCTGCCAAAGGCCATCAGAACGTGGTGCTGTGCTTGGAAGGCACTCAGGTGGATCCGGAGCTGTGAGGCACATTTTCGGTTTCAAACGCAGCGGAACCGCGTTGCACTGCCCACGGGCATTGCGCAAGCTGACAGTCGCCCCTTGGAGAATGACCTGCGAGAACGCGGGGCCTGCTATTCGTTTGCGGAAGGGGCGTGTGCATAGCCACGGCGATGCAAAATAGTCAAAGTTTGGTATTTGCGCTGCTTATGAAGTACTTATAAGACTTATACTTTTGAGCCAAACAGTTGATAGACAACTTGGGAGTATCAAAATAGGGAGTGTCTCGTGGTGGCCATTCGGAGTAGCGGTAGGAGTAGTAGTTGCAGTAGCAGTAGCAGAAGGAGCAGTAGAAGTAGAAGTGGAAGCAGAAGCAGAAGTAGGGACAGAAGTCGAAGTACAAGAATAGTTGCAAGTTTAAGTATAGCTACACGCAGAGGCAGAGGTAGAGAGTTTTCAAAGTAGAATCATTGTTAGAAGTACAAGTAGAACTAGATGCAGAAGCAGAAGTAGAGACAGAAGTCGAAGTAGAAGAATAACTAGAATCACAAGTAGAACTAGACGCAGAAGCAGAAGTAGTAGTAGAAGTAGTAGTAGAAGTAGTAGCAGTAGTAGTAGTAGTCGTAGTAGCAGCAGTAGTAGTAGTAGTAGGAGTAGGAGTAGTGGTAGTGGTAGTAGTAGTGGTAGCAGTAGGGCGCTGGCGGTGCCGGCGCTGGCACTGGTCTGGTGCAGGTGGGGGTGGCAATGTTTAAGTGTTGGAGCTTCAAAGATGTAGTGGCATACGGGAGACTAGGACGTTTTTGTGCAAATGAGTTGTTTCACTTTTGTCTTCAACCCTTTCCAAACACCTTCCCCAGATTTCACTTTTGGAAAGTAACAGAATGTCTGACTACACCGGAGGTGTATTTTGGTTGGCCAGGCTTCGGGCAGGCAAAGGTTTTGAGCGGCAAGTTCACCAACCTCTACAAGCTCTCCTCGGCCGGGCGATGGGCCGTCACTCGTGGATTTGGGGTGCGAGGGGCACGAGTGGGTCGAGTGACCCATCTTTGGCCACCAGTTTTGTGTTGTATCTCTATCTTTTGCTCTTTTACGTTTCTGAATGATTCGAGCTCAGAGAGGACCATGACAATTCCCCCAACGTTGATTGCCCGGTTGGCAGAAAGGGAAGGAAACTTGACAAGCACCAATCTCTGGGTGTGAGTGTGTGTGTGTGTGTTTTGTGGAGTAGACGATGCCTGACATGGTGCTCTTTGTTTTTTCGACAGCGGAGGTTCTGTCCCATTTCGTGAATCCAACAGGAACGAGCCCGTGCCTTGTCTTTGTCACACATATTTCCTGCCAGTCTTCAAATCAATGCAGCAGGTACAGGTACGGTCATCACTCGCATCGCTGATGTGCAGTGGCGACGCTTGTGTTTTCGCGGGTTTCAATAAGCACAAAAGGAATCTGGATAGATTTCAGCATGTATCAGCTTATTCAGTGCGACAAGCACTGGTAAAACGAGCTCGGGGATTCCGGGATTCCCTTTCTCAGGTTTTGAATGTTTGATTTTTTCTTCGCCGAAGTGTGATGCTCCTTTTGCCGGGAGCAAGAAGCATGGAAACCTTTCTGGAATGTATTGTGTCCGGTTTTAGAGACTATTTTGTTTTGATGGTTCTGCTGGAATCGGGTGTTTTTCAATTTCCTAGTTTGTTTTTGTTTTTTCTAGGGCTGGGTTGGTTGGTTGGTTGGTTGGTTGGTTGGTTGGTTGGTTGGTTGGTTGGTTGGTTGGTTGGCTTCCCGCATCCCCGGCATCCCCAGCCTCAATTGGCCCGGGAGTTGTGTATTGGCTCTGATTGGAAGGCACTTGGGAGTTGCTGGGGGCTGGTTTAGGTTAAGGGGGGTTTAGGCTGGCTTAGATCTTGATTTGGGTTGGTCTTGTTGTGGTTGGGGTTGATTTAGGGCTGACATCCAGGCTTCCGTTGGGCGGTTGACTTTGGGTGGACTTGGGGTTGGCTTGGAGCTGATTTGAATTGGGTGTGCTGCTGGAAAAAACGATGCGTTTAGGGTTGCTTTAAGAATGTTGCATGAGTTTTGGTCTCGTTTAGGATTGGTTTTAGAGCCAATAGGCAACCCCCGGCTAAGTCTGGCTGTTGATGCTGGGGATGTTGCCAGCCCTGCCGAAAACCAGCCCTAGGAAAAAACAGCCCTAGGATATTTTTTTAAGCACACCTCTACCGGTTCTGCTGTTTTCTACGCACGAATCCTCCATTTGCCTGAGGACATATATAGACTAGTTTTCTTCGCGGACCAATCCGGAGTTGCCTTCATGATTTTGTTGCACAGTCGTTTCCAGCGCTGAGTTGCCCAAAACCGTTGAGATATAATTGCGATGCCGAAGCAAAACGGAGTTGAACCTCCGGGGCCATGTCAGGACATGCATGGGTTGTCGCTCAGATGGCCATGGGTCAAAACCCTGTACCCCCAGTTAACATCCCAATCCCCACTTAAATAGACTAAAATGAGTAGTGCACCGACCCCAAAATGGTACCATTGGGGTGAGATCTGGTTCTGCTTGAATTGAGAGTGCACGTTCTTGTCCACTGCTGCGCATGCCAGGAGCAGCTCTCGAAACAAGACCACTACGACTTCGGCATGCGTGCTGTGAAGTCGGGCACTCCAGGAATAGAGCAGTCACATCAAGGTCCCCATGTGGATCTTCTGCCTCTCTCTGGTCCTCTCTCTCTCTCTCTCTCTGTCTCTGTCTCTCTCTCTCTCTCTGCCTCTCAGAGAATTTGCTGGGTTGCTTGAACGTCTGATAACCATTGTGCGGGTGACCTCACATTGTCGTGCCAACCAAATGCGTTTGACAAGGCCATGTGCCATATCTGCCATGGCATGACTGTTCGGAGCCAATCTTAGAGCACGTTTGTTGGAACACCACCGGGCCGATGTCGGCAACGCATCCATTCTGACCCCTGCCGGCGAGAGCTAGGCTGTTTGAGATCATCGGCCTGTTGCAGCTAGGTTGGTTCGGCGAGGCAGGTTGCCTTGTGTCGGCCAGAAAAGGAGAATTGTGTATCCGATCGTTGACATTGCGAATTAGAGAGTTTGCAGAGAGTAGGTTATATTTTCCAGCATGCAAGGCCCATTTCCCTTTCTCTCCCATCCTCCCGTTGCAAACACTCATGTTTGCCCATGTCTTTGGAAGCAACTCGTTTTTTACGGTTCCTGTGTGGTTGAGTTTTAGCTTCAGCCCTCTGAATATCTCTTCCGTTCTGCTGCTCAGTCGGTTTACGCACGCGGATGATGGTTGCGAGCTTCGAACTGATCGCCATTGACTTCAATATTTCGCCCACGCATTGTGCCCTTTCACCCTTTGTTGGGGGAGGGTTCCCCTACTAAAATAGACTACGGGAAAAAATCGGGAACCCTTATTCTAACCTCTACTGGAGGACCTAGGCACCACGCAAGCCCAAATGAACTTGATGCAAAGCGCGTGCCGAGCCGTCGGGCTTGAGGTCTGTGCTAGTCATGGCGGGCAGTCTGAAGCGCGCCGATCCCAACGAGGCCGCTTGCGCAAGCGCCCCTATGGTGTTTTCCCCCCAAAACCACCTTTTAAGCATGGTTCAGGGCTCGTGTGAGGTAACAAGAAGTTGTTACGCCGTGCATCTTTCTGTATTTCTTGAGTCATCTTCGCACATCCTTTCACGTTCATTTCATTTGGGACCTTGGTTAGGTTTTGCGCTTGCGCCCAGGCATGCAGCATGAAACCTGGGCCACTTTCCAGTTTTAGCTCGATCTGCAGGTTCGACAAGCACGAGTCCTTGGGTAGCTGAACTTCTCTCCATATTCTATTGGCTGGATACATGCATCTGGCGATAGCAGGGTTGAAATGCCAGGTGCGAGTGCCATATAATGGTTTTGTGATTTAGAAGGAGTTACTTAGCCGGGAGGAGTTCTTTTTGGAGGCCATTTATGTGGACACTCAACACCATCTTGGGCAGATGTCTCAAATGGGCGTTGGCTAGATGTTTACAGATTCTTAGCAGTCTCCCAAGGTCTGCCTATGGTTGACGTTGCTTCATTTGACATGACAGAACTGGAATGAGCAGCCTGGGAAAGTTCGATATTGCCAACCCCGCGGCAGCTGTTAAAGCAGCGGAGCCGAATGACATGTTGTCGTTTCTCCAATTGAGGCAGTCAGCGTTTCGGTTCCTGTTTGCTTTGTCTTTGAAGAATGTTCCTGGTTTTCCCCGAGTTTCTTCAAAGTTGACTTGTTCTACAACAACAAGTTTGTCTCAAGCTGTTTGGGTGGCCCACATGTTGAGACCGACCTACGTCGTGAGTGGGGATGTACTTGGGTCCGAAGAGGACGAGAACATTCTGCTGATCCGGGCCATGCGCGACTCCAACGCCGGGAGCTCGGATGTGAGCAGCCACATCCAGTGGGTTTCTCTGCCTGTTTCTGCTGGTTTTTTTGGGGGAGGGGAGGGATGGGAGGTGGTTTCCCTTTGAAGTCAACATGTTTTTTGGTCCGTGCGGCCAATCGCGATCACGCTGTCTGGTTTCCCTTTGAAGTCAACTAACGAACTCAGTGATCAAGTGTTTTCCTCCTTAGAGGGTGTTCCCTTTAACATCAGCAACCTGTTTCTTCCCGCTTTCTGCCAGGAAAGTTCAACTGTTTGTCGGCTTGCCCATTTTACGTGAGTTTACTCTTGGTACAATGCTAAGAAGCAAGGGCTGCGACGATGTAATAGGAAACCACCTCAACAATGGTTGACAGACATGAAACTCCGGCATGTCCACACCAAAGGGTTCCTACCCTCTCAGCAATTCATTAACGTGGAACCTGACAGGGGGGGTGCTGGAAGACCATTTTCCTTTTCAAGGGACCCTCTGTCAGGTTCCATGTGGTGGGAGGGTAATTCAAACTTGCACCCAAATCAGAGAGGAAATCTGGTTGAAGCTTGGGGGTCACTATTCCCGTGTCAGAATCCATGCTTTCAGGAAACCACGGCCCTGCCGGCTCGGGCGCAGGGGGTTCCGAAGTTCCGGCTCAACCACTGGCCTTTGGTTAGTGTCCTTGCTTTCTGCTTGGAAACCAAGGGCCCAGAAACAGACTTCAGTCACTTCAGAAGTTGTTGGTTCAAATGCCCCTTATGAGATCACGTCCTTGGTTCAATCCAAATATCGTTTCGGAGTTGGACAATCTCCAGGTGTGGCGCTCGGAGAAGTCTGATATTGCTGTGGATCTTTCGTTTGGCGGGCCTGCACGGCAAGAGCCTTTCGGTCACAGTCTCCACTTTTCTTTTCTTTTTGAGAAGAGATGACGAAAACAAGGAAGCGTTTGCCACGTGCTAGGAAAAAGCAAGAAGAAACAAACAAAACAGAACAACACATGCATTCCGCCTTGGCAACTCTCAACATTTAGTCAGCGTTTTTTTCCTCTGTCAACACACGAATGTATAGTCAATGATCCTTGTGCTCACTTCGGATTCCGACTTCCCGAGCAGCGCCGAGAAGTCTTTTTCAGGATGCAGGGTGGGCACATGAGCCACAAGCGCAAGCTGGGTAAGTGAAGGTAGCGACACTCCCAACCATAAATGGGGCTCATGTTTTCCGGAAAATCAAAGGGACAGAGCCACATTCACGACAGTCTCAAGGAGTGCGGATGTCCGTGGCTCAAGAACATGTACCAAAACGGCACCCTTGGCAAATGGAACCAAAGGCTAAGACCTGCTCTTTTGTTTTGAGCCACACCCATTTGGCTGTGGGTCAAAACCCAGGAAACCCCTGGTGAACATCAAAATCGGTGGCAAATGGATGTTCATTTGCCCCAAAAATGGAGCCATAGGTTATGCCCCATGGCCATTCAAAATTAAACAGAAGGGGTTACGCAGGGTTTGGTCCATGTGTCCAATTACCAGGTTCAATTTTGGTACCACTTTTTTCAGCCACACCCTTCTTCGGCGGTAGGTGCCAAAGTTCCTGTCGGATGACCTGCCCCTCTTCTTCGCCATCGTCAACGACCTCTTCCCAGGCATCGAGGTGCCGTACTACGACTACGGCCGGGGGCGCCAGACTGCTTGGCTCCAGATGGAAGTTTCCGGTTTCCCCTACGGGGCGGTTTCACCCTCTTTCCCCCCCCCCCCCCCCGAATTGGCAGTTTCGAAGAATAGACAATTTCGATAAAATGGGCGCCTCTCATTTAAAAAAAACGGCACAGCAAGCCAAGAACATGGCATCCCAAGAAAAACAAAAAGAAACAGAACCACGGCCGTTTGCCTCTGGTCTTGGCGTGGTCCCCGTGGACCTTTTTCCGAGTTGGAGTGCTTCTTGTGCCGGGCCTCGGGCCCCAGCCTGGCCGGCTTGGGGGGACACCCAGAAGTTGTCAAGAGATTGCTATGGGGTTGTTTCCCTTGAACCTACCACTTGGGGGTTGACATTGATGGTAAAGCTTGATTGCTGGGTCGGGATCTTTAGACTTTGAACTCTTCTTTTTTGGTGGAAATCAAGAGGGGTTTCCCGAATTGAACCCACGACAAGTGATTCGCTTTGTTGCGGAGGTAGTTGCGTTTTTGTTTTCTGTAATTTGCAGAGGGGTCCGTTTCAGCACCCAAGCTGTCAGAAACAAAACCGGTTTGAAGGCTTTTCACCGGAGCTTGGCCGAAGCCTCAGGCTGAGCCCCCACGCCGACTCGTCCGAGGCTCTCTGCAGGTTGAGATCGAGCGAGGCCTTCAGAAGCAGAGCTTGCAGGCGAGAGTTTGGGTCCATCTCCCCTGCTTTTGCTTCCATGTGCTGCAATGGCTGTGGGTGGTGAACATCAAAATAGGTATTACATGGGCTCTGCCACAAAATGGAGGCAGAGGTTATGACCCATGGCCAAACAAGCTTTGTTGGTTTTCCCCTGTTCATTGTAAAGGGAATCTATCACTACTGGACATATTTGTATTGTTTCTAGGAGACTTAAGCAAATGGAGGTCTAGATTCTAGATGTCGTGTGAGTGTGTGCGTTGTTAGTTTGCTGGTCGTGGTTCTCATGGTGTAGCGTGCCTTGTCTTTGTTTCCCTCTCTCTCTCTCTCTTTCTCTCTGTCTTGCACGAGTTTGGTTGCGGGGGTTGTTATCTGGTTTTTCGGTGAAGATCATGCCAGTGTAGACTAACAAGTTCGGACTTCTTTTTATTTGCGCCCAGAAGATGAGACATTTGGCAGTGACTGATGAGAGCCGACCTCCACGATTCATCATTTGGACCTTGCCTCAGCTACTCCTCATTCTATCACCGAGTAACGAAGGCAACCGCGTTGCTTTTTCCACTTCGACCTCCTCCCTGAACCTTCAGAGCACTCGCCTGTGCTTGTTGAGAGGAGGCCTTAATCTGGCACGACCCAGCATGAACAGAGAGGCCTTGATTGTTCATTGATTTCCCTTCTGGGTGTGTCTAACTGTTGTTCAGCTGTTGCTAAGCGCCATGGGATGGTGAAGCAACTCAATCATCAAGGGAACCCGGCCATCGATAATGCGCGTGGCCCTGAATACCCACCCGTGCATGCTCTGGCTAAAGGGCCTGAACAATTCAGCCCAAAAGGTTTGCAGCTCAAATTACCCAACCCCAAATCCCAAGCCAGGCGAACACGCATCAATGACTCAAGCCCTTCAGGTTATATAAGGGAGTCACTTAGACGACAGCATCTCTCAAGCCCTGGGAAAGGCAGGAATTTTGCAGCAGGTCCATCGGAGAAAAAGAGACATCTTGCCAAAGCATTGAAGGCTCTCTCTGGGAAAGGTCATTATATTGAGCATTTCTGGGGGTTAAAGTCAGAACTGGCTGGTGGTTTCCCTGAAACCTGCCACTTGGGGGTGACTTTGCTGGTCGAACAATGGGGCCGGATCCCTTTCCCATCCCCTTTGCCCTAAGTTCATCATTTTAAGCCATTTTGAGCATTGGGGGTTCACGCCAGAAACTCGCAGTTTGTCCCCTTTCCTCAAGGCTCACCTTGCGCCCTTCGCTTTCAACGATTCAACTGCAGCCCATCCCGCAGCCTTGTAACTTTTCGAGTGTCCAACTTGATGGGTCAAAATTTAACCACGAAAAACGCAGGTTTTAGTCCTTGGTTCCATCCAGGGCAACCCATTTTGCGGTTAGCCCATTTTTGACCCACAGCAAGTTGCCAACTGTCCATGGGTACCTTCAATTTCCATTCTTTCCAGGGATCCTTCTTTCTAGAAAACTTCCGGAAGCCCCAGGGAAAACGGATGTTTTTGAAAAGAACGATGGTTGAAAAGAATGGGGAATCAAGCCCTAGAAACTTGTCAGGTGCACGACAAGTTGGTCACCAAGACCATCCAACTCTTCGAGACCTTCATGGTCCGCTTCGGCGTCATGTTGGTGGGCCCCACCCTCGGTGGCAAGAGCGCCTGGCAGCCCAGTCGATCTAAAAGCATCGGTCGTGTTTTTTTTTTTTGGTGATATTTTTTGCTGAAATGAATAGGTTTTGATTGCCCATCTTGGCTTTAAAGGGTTTTAGTTTCAGTTTTGCTAGGAGGCTTAAGCAAATCGTGTAAAGCTTGGGGGGCGGGGGTGGTTTTGTATTTTTACTTCTGTCAGGCTTGAGGACATGGAGGTCTGTATATGCCTAATTTGTGCTAGGGGACCGGTCATGGATGTGCGCTTATTGGTTCCCTTGTAATGAGGTGCATTCTTAACCTTTTGGGTTTGGTGTGGCGCCCAAATACAGGTACCTCTTGCTCTGGTTGTTTAGTAGTGCGCACAAATCATGGCATCTGTTCAAACCGCGTGGTCTGTTTTGGAGACCAATTGAATGCTTTGCCCTCAGACGCAGATGGCCCAACCAACAGGCTTCAGACTGCAGCCGTGTGCAAAGGTCAACTCGCAAACTTACATTCCACAATCAGCTATTTCCTGTACTGCAGGGGCGGTGTGCCGTTTGTCCTGGCAGAGGAGACAATCCTTATTCATGATTTTCATCCATGCCATATCCGGGCAGTGACGAAGGCAAAAACAGGACATTGAACAGGAGTCAAAGAACTTAGAGCAATCGCAGTAATTAGTTCTTTCAAGCTAAACGATTTTGTTGAACCAGCATTGATTCGTAAATGTCTTCTTTTGATATGTTGCTTTTGTAGACTTGGAGTGGGTCGGGTATGTTGGTGGCCCCAAAGCTTCGGTTCTTGCCGTAAGGAGCTGTTCCTTGGCCCTCGTGGCAACCATAGGAACGACAGGTGTAGTTCCATACTGTGGATGGTTGCGAAATGCAGAGATCGCACCACTTTGAATGAAACCATGGGAGAAACCATAACCTTTGTTGGTATTTACAGGCGAATCAAATCATTCCAGGGATTCTCAGGTGGTGCGAAATGGATTTCGTCCATCCACAGTAGATACATGGGGATGGGTGAAAATTCAACCACCAGACCGCAGGGTTTAGTCCATGTGTCCATTTGCAAGGGTTCCATTTTGGGGAGTGGCAACGCAGTCATCTATCCTCCCTCCCACTAACATAGCACCTCTCGGAGGTTGATTAAGCAGTGTCTTGATCTGTTTCAGGATTCAGGCTGGGCACATGAGCCACAATCACAACATGGGTAAGTGAAGGCTAGTATGGGTATAACATTTTACTACAAGGTTTTGATTGCAACTCGTGTAAAGCTCCATACATTCATGGAGCGGCAACGCAGGCATTTTGGTCCTGACCCAAATGTTGCAAAACGTCACCGGCAGTTTTGCGAGGACCGCTCTTAAGTGTATGTGTCAAATTTGCGGCGGACCCAGAATGGAGGCTTTTCTTTTGGCCTTCTTTAAGTCAACCGCGAAAAGGGTACTCTCAAACATCACAGCCTCATGTTGGTGTCGTGTTGGCATGTTGCTTCCTTTTCCCACCAAAGAGAGCCTACGTTTGACAGACGGCCAAAACGCCGCGGGCACTGGAGCTTTCCGAAAAGACCAAAGTCTTCACACACAAGAGCTCTGAAAATCCCTGAATGATATATATTTTTAACATTGGGTACCTTAAGAATAGATGTCTTCATATTCGGTACCATACCCAGAAAAGCCGCACCCGGGTTCCCCATTTGGATCCGGAGCTCAGCACCTAAACCGCTGGATCCGGCCAGGTGGACTACAAGACCTTGGCGATTGCACTGGCCTCAGTTTTCCGAGAACGTCTTTGCTCACTCCCGATCGGGTTCCTGGAGCCTCAGTTTTTTTTGTGGGTTTGGACCGACTCCCTGAGTTCCTGCACTTTAAACTTGTTGGGAAGACCGTTTTAGCGGTATATACAAAGTGCGGTTCTTCTTTTTTGACCAATCCACTGGATCGGAATTGAGTCTGAGTGTGTTTCGCAGTGGCTTTTGTAGCCCAGGAGCATTTTTAGGGTTAGGGGGTTGCCTCTCTGTGAATGTTTCAACTGGGCAAATCCTGAATGTTCTCGGCTGCAGATTGCCGGTGAGAGCGATATTTTTTGTTTTTCACTTGATCCAACATGCTTTGATTGGGATGGGTCCGCGTGAAGGCGAGCTAGACACGACCCGAGCTCACATCAACCTGGGCTCTCCAAGCTTATTCAAGGGCTCTGCCCGGCACCAGCTGCGCTGGCTGCACAAGGAAAAACTTCCACCATATGGGTATGAATCTTAATTAGGGACCCTTTGGCGGACATCATTTAGCCCGGGGATTTGCGTCCAACCACTTTTCAGGGGCTGCCCCATTGCAATTCATAGCCATATTCTCAGGGTTTTGGCTGGGGCCTGTGGGAAGTTTGGCGGCTGGATGCGGTGTGCGTAGCGTGGGCCGCCTTCTCCCGCCTTATCCCGACAGTCCAGTCAGAGATCGACGCCCGCCAACCACTTTTGGCCGTCGTTAAATCGAGCTCGCCGACCCCCAGCTTCCAGAAGCGTGTGTGACTTGAGACCGAACCTGGAGTGGACACTGGCACCGGCCCCGGCGTGCCCCGCCGCCCAGCTAAATCCCGCCTGCCTAGACCCCAGCCCTGCATCACCAGCGCGGCCCAACGTCACACTTGAAACCTTTGTGCGAAAGTGATGACGATGATGATGGCGACGGCGCACATGTTTGTCCCCGGCATCACTAGCGAAGCTAGGCAAGAAAATGATTACGACGCCGACGATGCTGATAGTGACTCACATGATGTTGATCCACCTGAACCAAGCGTCGAAAACGAGCACGTCCTGGTACAGCTAAACACCGTTGATATTTGTTCCCAAAACTTGTCAGTTTGCATCCTCAGCACCACCAGCGGTCACATTTGAATTCTACAACAACAAATATGAGGACGAGGATGATGACAGTGATAGTGCAACATCCCCTGCATCCCCAGCACAGCCGCGCAGAGCAGAAAATGCATCCAGCTGAAAAAAACATGAGCACTCGGCGGATTGTTCTTTTAGGGTGGACTGGATTTGTTATTGTGAGTTGTTCGGCCAGCACTCAACTGGACATAGGATTGTGAACTGGGCTTGTCCAAAATGAGAGGCCCACTACAGAATGTTTTGTTTTTGTTGTCGTTTTTCTTTTTGCTGTTTCCATTCAACTCACCAAAAGCACGGGATCTGAGGACAGCCCAGAACAGCATAGGTTCTTTGTTGGCTTCTTTTCAACCAGCGCTGTATCAAAGGGCTCTAGCTGCATCCCTTCATGTCTGTTGGTAATCCGATGTGTCAGTTTCGGGCTAGTTTGAAGTGAAGTTCCTTTTGATGGGGTCATGTTCGCAGGGTAAATACAGACAGGTTTCCCCACAACAGTCACCAACGTTCTACCCTGCTAGGGTTATGGGTCGCAACCCCTGAAACCGAACAAATCGGGTTTTGTGACTTCACCAAGCCCAGTTGGTCGTTCTCAGAACGGTTCCCCATTGTTTAGCTTCCCCGTGGCTCCTTGGCTCTCCCCACCTTTCCTTTTCCAACACCAACATCTTGATTCTTGGATAGGTTGTTAGGAAAGGAATGCAATGTCCTCTCCCTACTCATCTCCCTTCGTTCGACTGTAAGCAAGCCAGTGTATGAAGATGAGATAGACATGACAGCAGGAACAAAGTGACGGAGGGAATGGACGCTCTCTTCCTTCCATTTCCTTCCCTAACTCATTGCACGGCATAGCCTGTCAATGGGAGTTAGAAGGAAGGGAAAAGAGATCGGGAGGAGGCACTTCTATGATTCGCTCTCCTCCTTTCCTCACTCTAGCATTCCTTCCTCATTACGCTCGGCGAGCGGGATGAGGGGAACGGATAGTGAGGATGCGAAAGGGAAGGGAGGTGAGCGCTTCCTTCCTCGCTTCGCTCGTCCATGTTGAATCTCTGGGCCTCGTGGAAGAATTGTGGCAATTCAGCGCCACAGAGACGAACCAGCAGCGACTCTGCAAGAGAAGGGATGCGGAAGGTGTTTCTGATGCTGGGATGAATAGGCAAGGAAAGGAATGCCATTTGGATAAGCCTGGATATGTTCCAGTCCTGGGTCAGCTGAAAGCTGCAAAGCACTGCTGGAGTAAGAGATGCTGTTTTTCTTCCTGAAATTCGGTTCCCCACTGAAACCTCCGTGTTTCGCGTCCTCTCGATCCAATGGCAAGCCCCTCACCTTCAGGAAGCGAGCTCTGGCTCCATTCTTAGTTCGCCGAGGCCCTCACGCAGCTCCGGGAGGACAACAGCCCGGACGAGCGGTTCCAGAAGACCAAGTACGTCTGCTTCAATCCCAAGGCCCTGGCTGCTCCAAACAAAAACTCTACTGGTGTACTCCCTGGGGCCCCTCCAACTGGCCATACTCCCTAGGTGGCTGTGGCTCAAAACAACTGAGAATCCCAAGGCCTTGGCTGTGGCGCCAAAGAAATATACTGGTTGTCTCCCTTGCACTGGCAATACTCCCTAGGTGGCTGTGGCTCAAACACTAGAATCCCCAAAGTGGCACCTTGGGGTGGATCCATCTTCCACTTAGGGCCCTCAGTTTTGATCATGGGAAAAACATGTCCCGATGGTTGGAATATCGTATCGTTGTAGTGGTTTCCTAACCAATGGTCATCCCATGTAAAGGACCTTTTGATCAACCCCCACCTTGGTAAGTGGAACCAAAGACTAAAACCTGCGTACCCCTAGCTATGTAGTTCTGAGACACGCACACTTCCCAAGTTCCTGGACTGTCCACTTGGGAAGACAACTTTGGCGGCCAATCCACTCATGTCGCCCTATTTCAGGCTTTGGGCCAGTGCTGAGCCGCGTGAAAAGGGTTGCATTTATTTGAGAGGGCCCTTTCTGAGACAGGGTTCTAGCATGCCCTCTTGTACACCAGGCTGCCGTGTTTGTCACGAACAAGACGGGTGGATCGACGTGAGAGGTGTTTGTTTGTTGCCCTTTTTTCAGTGTCCAACTTGACAATCCTGAGCTGTCAAAGGAGAGCTTACTTGTTTTGATCACAGGTGCGCCCTCCAAAGTGTGACTTGCATCCTATGTCATTTCGCTGCGTTCTCATGGGAGAGAAGATGCCGATGAGCATAGGCTTGCTATTAAACGTTTGTTTGACGCGGAGTAAAGGCCTCTTTCCATGTATTTGTGTGTGTGTGTGTGTCAAAATTAGGGGCACTTCTTGGTATCCCGACACCAGGGTCCAACAAGGGGCCATAGTTTTGACCACTCCCTATGGAACATGGGCTGTCAATGAGAAGCCGGGGTACCTGCAGCAACGTGGAGAAACGAACGCTAGGGCATCACCATGGGCGAGCTCTACGGTGAAAACAACGAGCTGACCCAGGCATGGCGGGAACAAAAATAAATAAAAAAGCACAGATTATGTGCGTCAAATTAGGGGGAGCCATTTGGCAGGGTTTCCGCGTTTCCAAGCCGGTTCCCTTCTTGGAACCTCTAGAAGTGGCAGTTTCAATGGACACCAAGCAAATCGATCAACTTTTGAAGGGGAAATCCAGTGACGCCTATTTTGTGGTTTACTTTTGGTTTCCCTTGAACAAAAGGATACCATCAAAGCAAATCACAGACTTGGGTGAGCATGCCATCGTTCATCACCCTTATGATCTACAAAGATCCATACAACATGGCAAAGTGCTAGTGGACGCCTAGTTTTGGTGCATGTTGAGAAGCAACTAAACCATTGAAGGATCGTGATTGTGGTAAGCGAGACAAAAACAATGCGCTATAAGCTTCTGGAGATGTCCAGGGTGATCAGCGCTCGATTGATTTTAGGTTTGCCATGCATAAGCTTCTGCTCCAGAAAGATGATGGGAACACTTCTTCGATTTCCATTGAACCTGGGAACACACCAGGGAACCTTTTGTGTTTCTTCGGAGGGCAGTCGTGCTTATTTGACACAGACATGAATTCCCGACCCCCTCAAGTTGTTGTTGCGCATTTGAGCTTGGTGCGAAGACTTGTACTGTGCAGATCAAGCATGTTTGTTTGCTGCGGGCTAGCGCCTTGGCCGTGATACAAACGTATCCTCTCGTTCTGAGTTTGAACGCTGGAGCATCGCGAGGAGTGGACTGATGGCCTGGGCAGCCGCATCATGCGCGGCTACCAAACCGAGGAGACGTTGAGCTGAGAGGTTGCCCCCGCAAAGCCCTCAGCTGTTCGGCGGGATCATTGAATTCATGAGCTTTCGGCCACTGGTTGCCTGTGACCATGTTGGGGTTCACATGACATGAACTCTGGCAGTGGACTTTTGGAGGTAGGCAGGGATGAGCTCCTGAGACGGCTCGAACTGCTACCCAAAGCGGAACATTATATATATATTATTTATTATTATCATGTTTTCTATAATAATAATAATAATTATTATTACTATTATTATTACTATTATTAGTACTATAATAATAAATTACTATTAGTATAAAAATAACAATAATAACAATTATTATTATTATTATTATTGGTATTATTGTTATTATTATTATTATTACTATTAATATTATTATTATTATTATTGTTGTTGTTGTTGTTATTATTATTATTTTATTATTTGTTTATTATATATATACACACGTATACATGTGTATGTGCATATATACGCATGTATATGTATATCTACATATATGTTTACGTATAAACATATATATACATATATGTCTTCGGTCCAGTTCACCATGTGGGTGGGGTGGAAACCCTCCATGGGCACCTGTCCAAGCATTCCGGTTGCGGGTTGCTCAAAGCCGCGTCAAACGGCCGCATTTTGATATGTAGCATTTGGATTTGTCTCCAAATTTTAGTTTCTGGTTGGTTTCTTTGTGAACCAACCCCAAAAGTGTACCCTCAAAAAAGACGCATCCAGTTGTGTTGGCACGGTTCAGATGTTGCATGCGTGCATCAACATGCAGTTTGGCCAATCCACCCAGAGGGGGCAGGCCATCTTTGCTTGTTCAGGGTGTGCAGGTTGACTAGCCACTTCAAAGAAAAACAGTTGGCCCATCACTTCAGGAGAGCTTGGACTACAAGTGGACGGTCTTCGATGGGCCAGTGGACGCCATTTGGATTGAGAATATGAACACGGTGCTGGATGACAACATGACGCTATGCCCGGGACTGAGCAAAGTGTTCGGAGGGGAAGTCTGATGGTTTCTCATCTGATGCCGCAAGTTCTTGGACGCATATCCCGACAGCTCCGTGGCTCAAAATTCCGGATTGGGGGAAGCGCAGATGTATGATGGGTAGATTTTCTCCGGGGGGGATTTTGGAGCAGCGTGATTCCAAGAATGATGTGAGGGTGGCAGGTGTCACCATGCCAAAGCTTCCAGCCAGAACTCGCCAGGCTTCAAACTCCTGGAAGCAAACTCTCGGACATACAAGCAGCGAGTCCAACGCTGTGAAGGAAATGATTTGTCGGAGAATGTGTTCGACTAGGTTGGACGTGACATAGAAAGGCTTGTTTCGAGCTTGGGACGACACGCAAGCTTTGAAGTGCTTCCAAATTCTCGCGGAGGCAAGAAGCAAGGAGGAGGATAATTATTGGAGTGCAGTAGCACAGAAGAAACATAGAACCTTTGCAACGTGTGGTCCAGCCGAGCGCAGCTCCAAGCTGGTTTGTTTAGTCAGAATTGCTTGGTTTTTTCCTTTTGCTGAGATGCGATTGTGTTCAAAGCTGCGTCTCAAAACATTGCAGTGTTCGGTTTGCCTTCGCACGCTGGTTTTTGTGGGGTTCCCATATATGTTGAAGGCGAGTCCTTGGTTGTCAGCTCAGGCCTTGCCAACGGCGAGCGTATCAAGCTCAACTGGACGATGTCACAGCCTCAGCGTGCTGTCGCTGGCTCGTTTTTCTTTTGCTTGAGACATACCCAGGTGAGCAACAGACAATACTGGTAATTAGTCTAGTATCAACAGGCAATCCTGGTAGCCCAGTATTCATCTGGGGACGAGATTTGGGGGCGCCCAATTTTGCCGAATTTTCGATCCAAAGGAGGCTACTCCAATGAATTTTGAGTGAGTGATGCTGTCCCTTGCTCTTGTACCCAGAGGACGACCCAGCTAGACCAGAAACTCGGTACACGGCTGCCTTTGTAGCTTTTGGGTAGAGTTGTCTTCGCTGTTGTTGGCAGTTTTTGTTTTTTTCAGCTTGGATCCCTCCCGCAGTCATTCTTGGTGGGGGGGGCTGCAAGAAACGCTCTTGGCTACCATACATAGGGTTGGACAGTTCTTGAATACCAGATCTCCGTTACCTACCGCAGCTGTGGGCGGAGTAATACGTTGGGTTTGACGGGTTGGCCTTAGCCTTTGACCACGTGGCTTGATTTCTGGAAGAAGTTGCATTGGGCATACATGTTTGGCGCATAGAATTGTCTACATTACACAGGTCCGAACTTGTGCATCGTATTTGTTGGTCAGCACATATGTCCAAACATTTTGGTAAACTTGCTTTTGGTATAGACATGTATTCGTATATGATCATTCCCCACCCGCTGGTGGGTATTGTCGGATGTTTCTGTTGGTGTGTGACCTGGTGCACCAGTAAATGAAATGTAAAGTGACCGACTGGCCGGCCTGCTCCCCACACGGCGGGGCCAGTTTCAAGACGCGCCAGCAAACACCCCCCCATGAGCTTTGAGTGGGTATTCCCACATCGCCAGAATATCAATAACGCCAATTCTTGGCTCCCGCTACATTGTGACCCAGGGGAGAAGACCCAATACATCCCAATGCTCTCAACCCACTTCCCACTTCCCAGCAACATCCTGCCCCGAATACCCCGCCGGGGATTGCCCGGTCATTTTCCGTGTCAGCTTCCCCTGTGAGGCCTTATATGATATAAATTGGGATGTGAGGTTTGGTTCGGCTTTCCTGCTTTCTATCATCTAGGTTTCAATCTGAGGAGTGCAATGATTATGCCCACGGGCACTGGCTTTCGTCATGAGTTTGAATTGGGCAAAGTCGTCACTTGGACATTTCAAACTCCGGTTGCGACATTATCATCCACCGCAATCATCAAACTAGCATTGCTGGCTTTGCCTTTTGGCTTTAGCAACACCTGGTTGCGCTTGGTTTGGCTGAAAGCGAACCATACCCCACGGATTTCCCAAGAAAGTCTCACTTGCACTGGACGTAGACAGCGAACTCCAATTTGGGATGCATGTCATGTCTGGAGCTTTTCCCGTGAAATGGGGCAAAGCATAATTTTCACATGCGGCCTGGCTACGTTTGACGCGCGTTGCCCCAACTCCATTTTCTCGTTTAGGGACTAGATTCATAGAGTTGGCGGATATCCTCAGCCACCCCAGGTGGGGATCTTTGGAATGATTCTAGATTTCAAGGCTCACTCAATCTAGACCGGAATCAAAACCGTATTTTTTAGCGCAAAAGCTGAGTTGATTTTTGTGAGCAGGGGTCACAACGGACTGCCCGCAACGGAATCGCGACTCGGGTCTCGCAACGCCATTCGCCCGAGGCGCATGCTCTTCGAAGTGGAGGATCTGCGTGTTGCCTCCCCCGCGACCGTGTCTCGCTGCGGCATGGTGGGGCCACCCGACCCGGGGTGTGGGTGTGGCGAGGAGCCCGGGGTCGGTTTCGGTGATGTGGGGGTTGATCAGAGGTCCTTTACAAGGGATGACCATTGGGTAAAGCCACTAAGCAGATGATCATTCCCACTAAATGGGAAAAGTTACCCATTGGTCATTCGGGGCCCAATAAGATTGATCAATCCCCATGTGAACAAGTTCCGCTGGCTGTTTGGAGGACCTCTGAGGGCGTTGGCGCCGAAGGACAGGTCCATTCAACAGGGAATGGGCTTCTATCCGGTATTTGCTCGCGTGTTCGCCACAGAAGACCTGTGAACTCTTTGGTTCTTAAACATGGCAGTTTCATCTACCATTTTACTGAGCAATGGTGCTATAGGGGGAAAAACAAACAAACAACTATTCCGCAAAGCAAGCGCCTTCCAAGCGCGGCAGAAATATGCGTTCTCATGTGGGCAGCATTTTTTTCTGGGATGAAGGCCCACATCTTTGTGGCGACATTTCGTAGACGTTGCGTAGGCAGTTGACTGACAAGGCCACAAGCGCGTAGGCGTGAGTGGGCATTTCACTCCCGCTAGAGTTTTGTGGGAGTGGTCGCTTTTGGCGTAGGCGGCATAGGCATGGCATTAAGCAAGTAAAAATGATAAGGCCGAACAAACACACTGCCCGTCAAACTACCATTGGCAGCTCTCGGTTTTAACCCTGAGCCTCATCTTTCGCAGCGCAGGGTTGCAGGGTTGTTGCAGCCTTGCCGCCTTTGCGGACGCTTACTACATTGCAACCGCTTCCTTCACCACTCAAGCGAGTTGTCATTTTGTGAGATATCGTTCAGACAGCTGGTTGCCGCTGATACCTTCTGTGGGGCTTGCATTGCAGGGAAACCCACAGGGAGCCAAAGGGTTGCCGCGCTTTGGAAACAACCATTGAGTTTCAAGGGGAACCAAGAGAAAGCAAGCCTCTGTGAGGTCACATGAAATGCAAGCCGCCTTTCTCTTATCAAAGTGACCGCATTTCTGGCATGCAAACCACAGAAACCCTTTCGCCACGGGGTGTTGGAAGGAAGCCACCCGAATGGGACGCCGCGGCAATGCTGTTGGCCGTGTCAGGTGTACCTCACGCCCTCGGATCTGGGCTGGGAGCCCTATGTGCGGACCTGGCTCAGCTCCTTGCCGGACCAGCCCTTCTCAGAGAAGGCGCTTCCCGCGGATGTGCGCGGGAGATCGAGGTGGCTTCTTGGGGCGGAGGGTGGTTTCTGCGGCTGAACAATAGGTACCCAAAATGGCACCTTGCTTTTTTTTGGGGGGGGGACCGAAGACTACACCCTGCGCTGTTTCATTTTGAGCCACACCCATGTTAAGGTCTCCTTTTACCATTTGGGATCACTCAAGGTTTATCCACACTGTGATACCAGGCAATCTCCCCCTTTGTACGGGGGGTTTAGTGGGCAATGACCACTTCTGTGAAAAACAGGGTTCTGGGAAGGGGTGTATCCCGACTTCTGTGATACACGAGAATCTCTGCCCAAGATACGGGGGGGAGTCCTTGGGAGGCCCTTTTGGTTGTATCACAGAAGTGGATTCCATGTCCAACAGCCCTACTTTTCAGCCTCCTGCCACGGAAGCCAGAGGGCCCATGTCAAAGGAAATTCCAGGACCGCGAAACGTCAGGTTCCACGTGAGTGGGCTATATTTTGAGTTAGACTAAACAGATCTAAATATGGTGGCCAGAGTCAGCAATAATGCTCTGTGCAACAAGCCAATTTTATTGGGCCAAAGTTCAACCTGACGTAGTGGTAAGGAGGGTATAACCATGGTTCTAAGTCATCCAACCCCTGTTGTCCCCTTAGAACCATGGTGAATTCAATCCTGCTGCCTGAGGTAGGATGAACATCCGAGGGGATCCCCACCGAATCCAGGTCTCAGGGTGATTTTTTCTTTGGGATTATTTTGCTTCACGGGATTAGTTTGCTTCACGGGATTTTTTGGCAGTGAGTTATTCAGAATGGGAGTGGCGAAATTGAAGGGATGCCATTCCCTGACGTCCCACCAATGGAGTTGGAGCTCCATGTATATTTCCATGTTTCCTTTCGTGGGGAAGACTTGAAGTTGGGCCAAGTTGCAGCAACAGAGTTTCCTTTAGAGAGAGGACACGTCGGGACATGGGGGGGGGGTTGTTCTGTTCTGCCCCATGAGATGCGGTCCAAGGAAGCGTGCAGATTTTGCGAGAGGAAGCACCAACATCTGTTGAGGTATGGCAATGGTTCAAAACCAATGGCAGCATTTTGGGATAGGTGCACCACCCTTTTTGGTCTATTTTAGTGGGGATTTGGATGTTCACTGGGGGTACGGGGTTTTGACGCATGGCCGTATAATCATCAAGGTATGTTGAAGCCCTCGCACCTCTCAATTCAATGTGGAACTCAACTACCTGCACCATCAACCATGTGTTTGTCCTCAGCCTGTGGGCAATCTTATTTTGAGCTCGGGGTTTGTAAGGGTGTCGACGCATTTGTCGAGCGGCAGCGGTGTCGACGCATTTTCCGAGCGATTGCACGTTTGTCCAGCAGCCTAGCCATGCTTGAGTCATTGGAGGGCCGTACGGTAGACTGCTGGATTGGGTAGTAGATTGCTCATTTCCTGAAGCCCATGCGTTCATATGCATTGCATCATAGACATGTCCAGAAACGCTCCCATCAAATAAGAAACGCAGGGGGTCTCGCCATTTGCTGTAGAGTGGTTTAGCGTCACAGCCAGGCTTGAAAGCGCTGCTTCCCTGGGGTTTGTAACACTGCAGGCCAACACATGGTTACCAAACCTTTTTGGGCTCGTTGCGCTGAGAGAAGCCAGAGAACTGTTTAGGCGTGGAGTGTTTGACCATGTCCCAAGCCCCGCAGATTACGAGTTGCCTGCTTTCTTGGGCTTCGCGCAGCGCGCATTGCCAGGCCAAGGACATGGTTTGGAGCTACTTCGACACCCACGTGCAGCGAGGCGTGTGCTTGCCTTCGGCTTCTTTTTTTGAGGGTGAACCAACAGACAAGGGCCCTTCAGCTGCGACCCAAGCGTGTTACGAGCAGAGTCGATGAATCTCTTGTGGCTAGTGTTTTGGTTCATGGATTGCCTTGTCTGATGACACTTGTCCAGACCGATATCATAGACATGCCTCGCTTACCATGCTTCACGCGTTCCTGTTTTCGCTTTGGAAGAAACGGCGAACCAAGCAGACGGCTGAGCGAGGCAAGATACGTATTTCATGACATCCAGCATAGCATTGTTCAGGAATCGGTTTGGGTTGGCAGATCTTCGTGTTGAACAATTTGACGATGAGGATATGTTTGTTTTGATAAACAACAATCAGACGGCCATAGGCTCCCCATGTACAGATTCCCTCTGGGCCTCCCACAATCTTCCCCTAAGTCTTCTCTCCCAAAACCGAGGGAGCTGATCTTGCGTCAAACATTTTGCCAAGTGAGAGGGGGTCTGTCTATGCCTGTCGCACAACCGACGTTTGGGACCACTTGACTTAAATTTTAAAATGACGAACAAAGAAAAGATGTACCCTTCCTCCCACTACCAAAGGCACCTGGGGGGTTCCTGGATCAACTTCCTTTTGAAGGGACCCCATGTGTGCCATGGGGCTTCGGGGGAGTGAGGGTACAAATCACCAGAGGGTGCGTCTTCCAGGACCAAGTCCTGAGTCAATGTGCACAGGAGGGATCCTGGGTTTGGGGCTGAACCTTGAGCAAGCCATTGAGACACTCCCTGAGCTCATGGACTTTAATACCACTTGGCTTTGGACCATCTGGGACGCAATAAAAAGCCCAGGTGATGTCCCCAACAGCCCTGCAACCCCCAGCAAATTTGGAACCCTCCCTGAACGCTGCCCCAAGCCACCCCTTATTAGCCTATCGACCAAATTCGGTAAAACAAACAATAGCCTAAACACCAAGAGGTTGCAAAATCGGCCAAATCCAAAGCTGAATCAGCTTCGGTAAACAAACAGTTCGGTTCCTTCCTTTGGCCAATCCACTTTCTCGTGAGGCTTGGACTTCCTGCGGAAGAATGGCTCGGAGCCGGTGACCACGCAGGATCCAAGTCGGGGGGAAAAGCCGAGGCATGAGAAACCCGAGAGCCCCAGCTAGGCCCAAGCCCAGTGGCACGGTAGTACAAAATGCGACCGACAAGCAACCGGAAAAAGACGGGTTTGTTTGTTGTTGGTGATACTAGGTTGGGTCTCTTTCAAAATGGTGGGCCCCCTTTTCGTTGGAAGGGAAACCAAAAGGACACCAACCTCAGAGGGGCCGCCCGCAAGACACTGGGAATTGGGAGGGGGGGGTTACCTGGAATTATTTTTCTGGCGTCACATTTTACTTTGTGGGAAAACTGGATAAATGGAATTGGGGGACCCCTTGGTAAGCCCTCCCTTCGCATATGGGCCATATTCCCTGAAGCAAGTACGGGAGTTCAAGTGCACTGTATGTCCTGTTCCTTGCAATATTTCGGGAACCAACCACACAAAAATCATGGATGGACAAACATATTCTTCCCCCTGGCCTAGAACCGAACAAAAGCCAGTCCAGGATGCTTTCCTTGAGTGCCACGAGCATACATGACACCACGATATCCATTTGAGCGCCGTGTTGGGAGGGCATGCCTGTTTGCCCAATTCGAACGCACCCGGGGACAAATCTTTGGCCTTTCTGTTTCACCGGACTTGGCTCGACTCCACTCGTCTCACTGTCACACCTCAATGGCTTACTTCCAACAACCTCCGGCTGCGGATGGCTGAAAGCTGTTGACAACGGCAACCCGAACTGCGCCAAGTTCCAAGGAGAGGATCCAACGGTAGATCTTGTCCTCGTTCGCGAATCCAACCAAGGCCACAGAACAGGCACACCCAAGATCTCATTTTCAAGTTGCAACACCTCAACAATTGGACGCCCTTCAAGGGGACTCGACTTGCTTCGGGAGTATCCACGATCGAGGACACGCAGCTGGTGATCACGCTGTGCAAGCTCTTCCAGTCAGTGATCAACGAGGAGGCGCTTTCTGAGAGAAACTTTCGCGGCCAGGTCTGGACGATATGTTCGTTGATCCATATTCCCTTCAGCCCCCAAGTTCTGACCATGGAATACTGCTAGCTTTTTCCATGTGGTTGAAATATCGAATCATCTCGTTGGTTCTCGATGGTCGTCCCATTTTTTTCTCGGACCTTTTGATCAACCCCGACATGTTTGCAGTTGCTTGGCAACTGCAATCAATGGAAGTTCTAGCTGGCAGCTGGTCATCGCAAACGCATTTTCTCCACTGCCCGCTGGCTTGCTGTGTGCAAGCCGGGAATTAGTGGAAGATTTTGCAGACCTCAACATGGGGTATGTATCCTTGACCCGAAGGAGAAGCAGAGAGATACGCTCGTGCCAGAGGGAGAGTTTTTGGGGCTCCCTGAGACCTTGGGATTCGATTGGCACGATGTTCAGAAGTCCAGATACCAGATGGAAGTTCAGGTGACTGGGCACTGGAGGCCCACATGCAACAAAAGCTTCATCTTCAGGTGCGCCACTTGCTCAAAACCGATGCGGGTAGTTGAAGGTTAGGGACAGGGACAGTCCCAACTCTTGAAGCGATCGGTTTTTGTACCGATCGGTTCTGATCATAGCTCAGGTGGGGAGGGGCACCGGACGCCGAGCTCGAAATTTCTGGCGCAGGCGGCAACCGCCAACAGCTGCGCCTCCAAGGATGCCCAGGTGGCGGAGGCACGGAAGTCGAATCGCGGAGCTTGGGCGAGGCGCGTGGGTTGGCCTGGGACGCCCCAAGGGACTCTGAATGGGAGCCCGGGAAAGTGTGCCCTCTTGGTCCAAAAGGAGGTTCAATGAGAAGACATGAAGAAAAAGGCTTCTGGGTTCTTTCAAAGTGTTGGGTTACACTTCGAAGGGATGCCTTCAGCTGGTCGCAGGGCCACTTGTGTCCTAGGCACTCGTCAGGTAGAGCTAGAATTGGTATATGTTCAAGCGCGTGAATTCAACGTCATTCCGGTGAGATTTTAGTTGACTTAGATTCCATCCGCAGGACTTTCGCTGCGCGCAGGTTGTCCATCCAGCAGGGTGAACAAACCGGTTTGGGCTGACCATTATTTCGTCCAGTTTCCTTCTTTCTGAGTGGGTTGCACGTCCCTTTCTCCACGCCCTATTTCCCCCTCTTTCACGGATGGGTTTGACTCTACAATCATGCCGACAAAAAAGTCGGATCAAAGCAACAAATGCCTTCAAACAGCCCGGATCAAAGCAACAAAAGCACAGAAACTTACACTTCAGCAGCCCCACGTCCCAGGTCAGTTTTCGGGACTTCGTCCAAAGCGGTTAACCGTTTCGCGCAGGGCGAGACGGCCTTGACGCCAAAGAAGATCTCTGTCTTGGAGGCAGTCGAAAGTCGATGTGTCGCAAAGAACTGGACCCTTAAAAGGGTCATGATGTTGGCCCAACAGACTTACCCCACCTTTTCGCGGCCTTTTTGCCCCCTCTCTTTTGGGTTTCCTTTGGGGAGTTCCGTCTTTTTCACTAAGACCACAGTGGATGTTTGGGCGGGAGTCTGGCCAGGGCCATGCGCCCAAGGTCGCTCTTTTTTGCGCGAGCACTTGCACGCGCGAGAAATTCCGCTGAAGGGATCTGTTTAATAGCGAGCTCACCGATTCTGGGGTATGCGAGCGAAACCCATGATAAAGGTCCTTTACGTGGGGATCCCTTAAACCAGCTTTTGGAATTGTAGTAGAAATTGCAGATGGATTGCTCCCCGAACTTGTGCAGCACATGCGCTTCGTGACGCGAAAGGTCATATGTGGGAGGACAGACGTTGAACGCAATGCTCAGTTTGAGCCCGGCTCAAGCAAGTCAAGCTTCAAGTTGGCGGGTGACGTGCTCATTTCAGCGAACGCAGGGCAAAGCGTTGGTGTTGCCATGAAAGGGGGGTACACCGCCAGGAATGGGTATTCCGTATTCAACCTTTACATATAGTTCCCCAGCGCTGAAAGATCTCTGGGGTATTTGCCCAGATCGGCGAGTTGGGGGTGGTTTGGTTCGGCTTTCAGGGAGGCTTCCGGAGGGTCCAGGGGGTTCCGGGGCTGTTACTTCAATCGTCGCCTTCACAGGCGGGCAGGATCTGGGACGGGTTTGTCGACCGGTTTGGCCCATAAACCAGGTCAAATTCGGAGGTCAGAAAGAGGTGGGATGAGATTCTGTGACACCAAAGGAATTGTCCTGGGAAAGATGAGTAATGAGTTGCAGTCGTGGGGACCAATGAGGTTTGGTCAACTCATCGTCTACGGTTAATTTGGGGAGGTCATGGGGGACTCACCCAACTTCCCCACAAAAACCAGGGGACGAGCCCTATTTTTCCCCATGTCCTCTTGGGCAAACACGCCATTTTGACCGAATTTCAAATGCAATTTTCCCACAATGAGTGTCTTAAGAGCATTGAATTTGCCTCATGGTTGGTGTCCTTTTGGGTTTTCCCTTTCAACCCGCTCCCTTCCATTTGCTTGACTATCTTTTTCACTTTGAGATTCTAAAAGAAACCTATCACTGGAAATGTGTTCTCATTTTTTCCAGAGACCGAAAAAGCAAATGGAAGCTCCAAACGATCCTCAACGACGCGCTTCTGTGGCAGGCCGCAGAGTTCGAGAAATTCCTGCAGCCCCTCTTTTGCTTCGCCTTTACCTGGACCATCGGCGGCAGCCGCTGGGCGAAAGTGGGAGGACATTCTTTGCGAGCGCTTCCGGTGAAAGGAAAGCTGGGCGGAAATGTGTCACTGGTCTAAGCGAGTTTTAAGAAGGGCTTGCTCTTGGTCTAAGTGTAAACCAGCTCCAAGCCCGACGGGCCAGACAACTTATGAGCATCGAATTTCAGCTTTTTGATTCGTGCGTGAGGGAGGAGTTCGGGAATTCGGCATCCGTCGCATGAAGAGTCGACAAGTTGGCACCGGCCGTTTGTGTCCTCAACCCAACTACCCGGCCCCGAACAGGCCGGTACCATGTTTTTCTTGGGGAGCCTTTCTGTCGGGCATCTCTCAATGCGAAAGCTGGTTTAGCCCATGGAAGTTTGGCCAACTTTCCCGGGGGTCTCCAATCTCCGCCTTTTCGACTTTGAGGTTTGACTCAGACTTGCGTCTGTTAGATGTTGGCTTTCCATGGGCTCCCATGCTTGACTTTGAAAGAGCACGTCCAACTTGTGCAGTCACTTCATGACGCTTACGAGGCAGCTCAGTGTTGATGCTCAGGCGCACATCTCCAGGGCCCATTGCCACCAGAAACTGCAGAAGCGAACGTCAAAAGACTGACTTAGCATGAGTGCAGCTAACCGAATCTGACATTTGTGTCTCTGTGGTATCAGTGGCCAAGGCGCTAGGGCAGGCACAGCATCACTGGGTATGGATCAACACCCTGCACGCAGCGAACACAGAAGCCTTCTGATAAAGGGGTGGCTTTACTCTTGAGCTTTGCTCTTGAAGGGGTCATCGGCTTTCCTTGGTGATTCCCGGCCATCCGGTTCCTCTGGTTTTTAGATCTTTTTTACTGCTTGGTTTTCCGAGTTTCGCCCACTGAAAGTTAAACGTTTGGGATCGGAAAACGGACGGTCCAGTTTCCCCAGAACGTGCGGGCAAAGTGGGGCTCGAAGGCCTGGCGAATCAATTTTCAGGCTGTGACGCCAAGACGCGGGGCATGTGGCAGCCCCAGGATGCAACCGAGGCTCCACAAAGGCTAATTTCCCCCCAAATATTACGGTAATATCCCCTTTGCTGGTTTAGAAGATGTTCTTGAGCAGGTGACCTGCTTTACAAGAACATCCTCCAAGCCAGCAAAGGATATAATTATGTTTGTCGCTGGGTACATGTAAATCCTTCAAGGGACGTTGTTGAATGGATGATCGCCTTGCCTGGGAAAGGCCCCAAGACTCTGCTGAGTGCTATGGGATCATTGGCAGATGGCAGTGAGAACTGCAACTCGCCAGACTCACTTCGGCGCGCACCTTTCGGGAGGCTTACCTTAGCCAAGACTGATTCTTCAGGTTTTACCTTGCACATGTTATCCTTAAGCACATATCAAGACGGGTTCCTTCACTACAGCATTGAACCGGCCATTGTTTTTCCAAGGTAAATCACTGGTTGTTTTTCTTGTTTCGTGCATGCCTGGCCCGCTTCATATAACCGTACATATGGGAGTCGTTCTAAATTGCCAGTCTTAAAATTAAGTAAAGGGAGGTTCTGAAGGTCTAGCGCGAAAGGAAAACACTGCATCGCGAAAGGCCGGCGAAAGGAATGCGAAAGGACTTGAAACATAACGAATACATGGTAGAGCCCTCGTTTGGGCTCGGAAACAAGTTTTTCAGGACTGGTCACCGCGAAAGGAAAACATGGGGCCGCGAAAGGACCGCGAAAGGCCGGCGAAGGGGCCGTTTCCAGGAACTTTTATTTTGAACAACCCCCATATACCTGTCGGTTTCCAGCGACAGAGGCCTGTCCTGAAGCACACGGTCGTGAACAGCCACACGGTTGTTTTGTTTGAGGCTGGCCCAACATTTGGGGCCCAATTTGCATGACTCAATGTTTTATTAGGGCTGAGTGTTCGTATTTGGCAGCATTTCTGACGCTCCTTGACTGTCTCACTTCCTGAGTTCCTGGACTTTACTCATTTTTGTGGGTTTGGACCATTTGAGTTGTAGATAAGCAGCTTGGTTGAGTCCGCTGCAGAAAAATGGTCAGGTCCCGTGTCCCTCGGTATGTTTTTTTTTGGAGGCTGCCAAGGGCTGTGCAGAGCTCTGATTCATTGGGTTGACCAAAAGCGTGGGTTCAGAGAGCTGTCCTTTGTCTCGGTTGGGCCATGGAATAGATGGGGTCCTGTGGTTTAGATGACGAACCATTCGCAGGGAAGCCCAACGATTTTTCCAAAGGACACCTATGCACTGATTGAATTTGTAGGAAGCCGGAAGGGAATGGATGTTGACCTGTCCAGCCCTTCTCCACTCCCAGGTTCGGCGCAAACCTGCTCCGTGCCGACTCAGGTTTGCTCGGGAGATCGAGAACTGGTTCCCCAACGTGTCGATGCCACGTGGAGGAGGCGCATCCCGTCGATCATTGCGGAGCGTTGGCCGTACAATCCTCTTCACCTGAAGGCCTCATTTGTGAGTCCGCACTTTGGCGGGCGGATATGGGGGCAAATCTGTTGGAGCCTAGGGGATCCCAAATATTTGCCAGTAGTTAAGTTAGTGTTATTAGAGGATGGAATGATGGGCAAGTCGGTTGGTGTGCCATGCATCTATACGCATTTTCGAAGTCGTATCCACGCCTGCTCGATCCAAAATACTGTTGATCTTCAAATGTCCTGCCTGTACACATTTGACGTGTGGCTTTGCTTTCCCATCAGACAAGCTGTTGCAAGATGACACTGTTTGGGCCTGAGTCCCTGCAAGTCGATGGCGACCTTTAGAGTGTACGTCTTTGCTTGCACAATGGCAACAATATCATTGCTCCCAGCCATCCTTGGGGCAGTTGGGATGTCTGAAAGGGCTGGAAGTGAGCGGAGTTGCCGACTTGAATGAATTTTCGGCGAGGCTGCAAGCTTGTTTGAAAATTCAATTTTCCACGGCTAACGCATCCCATGGACAAACTCCTGCACCAAGGGATGGACGAAACCCGATTTGAATGCTGGTTGCCCAACCACCTACCAAGGGCTACTGTGGATGGACGAAATCCTGCACCACTTAACCACAGGAGACCATTGTTTGTTGGTATTTACAGTGGAGTCATCAGAATCCAGGGTTTCTTAGGTGGTGCGAAGTGGATTTCGCAACCATCCACAGTCTGATTTTGTCATCCGAAACCTAACCTCTCGCCGGGACTGGGCGGGTTTGCGCCGGATCCAAGTCGCGGGCGGAGCCCAGGCCCTTACGACGGCTTTATCAACTTCTACGAGGGCCGGGTCCTCAGAGCGGTGAGACGAGATCCGACGCTGGCAAGATGCAACGCGCAAGTGGGTGGTTTCCTTGGTGGCTTGATTGCTATGGGGTTGTTTCCCTTCGACCTGATTGCTTGATTGTTGTGGGGTTGTTTCCCTTCAACCTACCACTTGAGGGGGTGGCTTTGATGAAGGTAGAGCTTGATTGCTATGGGGTTGGATCTTGAGACTGGAAGTATTTGTTGAAATCAAGGGTTTTTCATTGGGCCCACAACAAAGGATTCACTTTTTGCGGAGGGGGCAACAGCAACCAAGACACCGTCCCCAAAATAGAGTCCCGAGATTTGCAACAGACTCTATTGGCGGGAATTGGGTTTATCTCAAATTGTGGACAACAGAGGCGGTTTTCCTTTGGCTTCCTTTGAAACACGGCAAAAACAGGTACCCTGAAAACTGACACACCGAATTCGCTTCTCAGATAGAACGCTGAGCGTGGGCAATTTCAAGTTGAGCCATTTGCAGCAAGTTTCCTTTGCTGACTTTCCAACCGCATGGCCAAGAAAAGGCGAACAAGGGCAGCGAGACGTTGTTCTTCTTGACCGTGGCTCCACTTGGCTGGCCGGAATGCTGAGGTCCCAAGTGGAAGTCGTGGACAGATATCGTGCCCAAGTTCGTCTTCCAGGAGGGCGTGTCCTATTTTCAGCCGGGATCCCGGCTTGTTACGCCAAGCGCAAGAAAAAAAAGAGGCGGAGGGGGATTCTGGGACCCAATCTCTTCAATGCAGCTGAGGACCCCCCCTACCCCCAAAATTCCCCCCCCCCCTGTACCTCTTGAAGGGAAGCCAAAAGCAGGTTGTCTGAACACTGGTGGTTTGAGCATGGTGTAAACAGTTACCGCCCGGGCTCAGATCGAATATTGCCCTGATTTCTGAGGCCTGAGCCTCCTGGCTCGGGATTGATTCGAAGTGCAAGTGTCTTTGTCCCAGGCGCAAACTGCACAAAACGAAGGGGAACCGTACTGAGTGATACGTAGAAAAGAGGACCAGCAAGACCTTTGTCAAGTGTATGAAGATGTCTATAAGCCATCAAGAACGATGGTCGATCACCGCACGAAGCAGAAAAAGAAGAAAAGGAGGAAGAGGAAGAGGAAGAAGGGAAAGAAGAAGACAAGGAGGAAGAAGAAGACAAGGAAGAAGAAGAAGAAGAAGAAGCAGTTCGTTCCCAGCTGTCCATGCCACGAAGGGTCTCTTTGCCACTCCGTGGCGGGCTGTCAGGTCACTGATTGGTCTCGAGGTGTTGGACCGATTTCGCATTGATTCCTTTGCCTCAAACTCTGACATTTGGGATCGTCTTAAACGTGCGATCGATTCCATAGGAATGGAATGACCCCTAAAACACATCCATCGCATGGTTTCCTGTAAGAGAAAGCCCCTTCCGGTTCATTCCCAGCACTCGGTCTCGGTCATTCCCTACTGAGCAGCGGCAAGTAAAGTAGGGGAACGCTAACAATGGTAGGTTCCCTCTGAATTTGCATACCCCCACACCAAAAAGGGTACTCTCACTCACTTCCTGAGTTCCTGGACTTTATAGTTTTTGGAAAGACCATTTTAGTGGTAAACATAAAGCTTGGACTTGTTTTGGGGGCCATCCACTCGGGAAGTGGGCTCAAGAAAAGACATGCCCATTTGGGCTCACTCAGCTTTCCGCCGCAAAGCTGAGGATAGGTGTCCCAGACCCCTTATTCATCACTTGTCCAAATGGATATACTCATGCAGAATCGGGCAGGGGGGTCATTTCGCCACCTTTTGCGGAACAATGATCGACCCCCGTCGTAGTGAAGGATTCCTTTTTGAGGGGGTCGCCAATTTTCTCAGGAAAGCTGGCAGAAAGACACCCCTGCAATCGGGGGATATTGCGAGGTGGTTGGGAGATTTGTTGTGCCAGTGATGACTTCATGCGCTGAGCCTCTCGGGACTGACATCCTTGCATCCTTTCCATTTTCTGGGCTTGCATTTGAGAATATGAATTTGGCGATCCAAAGCTTCAGCTTTTTGGTCAGAGGGAAGTGAGAATCTGACAGAACGTTTGGACTGAGCTTGCAGGTTGCTGGTCCCGAATCCGGACACCGTGCGCTTCTCCTACGTCATGGCGAGCCCGGGAATAACGGGGGGGAGCATCGGGGTGAAATCTAGCGACCCTCGGGTTCAAGCAAGCTACAAAAGAGGTGCCGTTTTTAGTCTGGTAGATGCCCTTCTGGTTTCAGTTTTTGGCATATGAGCCCCCCCGCCTATTTGAAAGGCAGACTGTTATGCAGATTCGAACTTGTCTCAAAGCCTTCACATGGCACAGGTGTTCTTAGGTTTCCCTCTTGCCAACCAAAAGGGTCCATTTTGAGACTTCGTTGGCATTTGCGGCTTGCGATCCGAGAGGACCGCATGATGACCACCCAGAACTCGGTCTTCCTCACCGGCAACTCGGGCGTGGGGAAGGCGGGAAGCCGAGCGAGCCGTGCGGGCGCGGAAGATCGGGCTGAAGAGTGAGCCCTTAGGACGGATTCGACCGTTTGACCAAAAGGCCTCAATGATGAATTTGAACGGGTGTGTGGCATTTGTTGTGTTTTTGTGTACATTATTGCATGTTTTTCTTGATACTGGTCTTATGGCTTGATTTTAGACCGATTTTCGTCATGATTGTAGGAGTAAGCCATTGCTGATGATCTAGCCCCCTTTATTGCACCAGGCTCCAGGCTTAGGGTGAAACTAGATTGCACAATTCCCTCTATTTGGCTCAGCACGTAACGACGAAGCCCAAACGGGGGAATTCAGTCATCTACCAACCAACTCACCCAACCTTAGCTTGGATGTCAAGCTGCTTTGCGGAAAATGGATGGACACCACGAGGATCCATGTCGCAGCGGTCGTTCCGCAGTGGGGGACAGCCGGGAGGCGCTGTTGGTGGAATCTTGATCACTGCATTGGAGTTTCTCAAAGTAGGCGAGCCACACAATTTGTTGTAAGTCGGTCTGAATCCCATTGTGAGATAGCCAGCGTAGTATTGTATTCATAGAAATCGGCAGGAATTACTACATTTGGCCAAACACCAAAACAAGGGGGTTTCCTGTAGAATATCCTGTCAACAATCCTGTAGAATTTCCGAAACAAAAAAGCACAAAAAGCAACAGGATTATATCGCTGGTTTCTTCGATTCGCACAAGCTGGACATCGTGTTTTGCCGCGCAACCAGAGCGTGAACGTGGCCGCGCTGCTCGAGAAGATGAAGGAGATCGCTTCCGTGGTGCCGGCAGGGCATCCCAGTGCCGAGCACGTGCCGGGCACATGGGTTTGTGTCTGTGTTTTTGGGTGCCATCCCCCGTTAGGTTGGTAGTTATATATAAAGGGAACCAACAGACACCTCACTTATTTTTAGGCCCCCTCATTTGGACACACACCCAAGGCCTCAAGTGTTCTGACTCGCCTAGCGAGTCAGCGCTATGTTGTTTTTTCTCCAGGGATTATGGTCGGAAACTGATTTTGTTTGGGAATTTCATCCCGTCAACCTTCGACTTGAGGCTTGACTTTGATAGTAATAACGTTGCCAGGGGCATTTTGCCAGGGAGGAGTTTTGTGACGGATCGAAACCGGGAGGTGCCCTAGTTCGGTGTGGTTGTGCAGGGAAGCCTGATCCCAAAAAGGGTGTCAGATCTTTCATTCCAGGGGCTTCAACTGCCTTCCAGAGAGATCGTCAGTGTTGACTTCAATCTTGTGAATACAAAGCACCCGCCGTGCCAGCCACGAGATTGTGGAGGTGGGCACTTGAAACTCATGTTCCTTTGACGTAACTCCTAAAGGCTGAAAAGGAAACAGGAAAACCATTTAGATGGTCTGGGAGTTAGCAAAGTGGTTAGCAGCCATGGTCGTGACCCACTTTGTAAGTCTCCTATAACCAGGGTTACCTACCGTTTAGATCGTTTAGCGATTCGTCCCAGACCATCAAACCCGGCTTTCCCGGTGGATGTTCATGACCGCTGGACCTCTTTGCAAGGTCTTCATGACCTTCAGCGCCCAGACCAAGGCTTACGCCACTCGGAGAACTTTGGAGGGATAGCCCTGCCATCCGCGGGTTAGGTGTTTTGGGGTAGACGGCACGTCAGTGGACTGCAATGGATTTGGGCTAAGCATTGCGCATCCGCACCAGGGGGTTGGGAGTGGCTCTCACTTACACCTCTGGGAGTTCATCTGATCATTTTGGGCGGCCTTCAGGCAGAGAAGTGGGTGCCAAGCATGGTGTTGAAGGTGCGGATCCAGGAAGAATGGCCATCTGTTTATTTGAGGGCACCCGATTGTTTGGGACACTCGATTTTGATACATACAAGTACCCATGTAGTGGGTACACGAGTTATTTGTGAACTGCGATCAGTTCTACCATTCTTGCCAATGATAAAGCTGCGCCTGAACATGGAATGTCTTTCTCCGCAACCGCCCAAAAATGGCCAAACCGAACCCAAGTGGAGCTGATTGTTGGGAGCGCTCCTTCCCGGACTTTTGTACAAATACTTAAGCCACTCTCAACCACTGCTCAGCCAGCTAGGTCCCCCAGTAGTGCCCTTCTACCCTTTTTTGGAGGAGGGTTCTAAGTTTCCCTACTAAAATAGACTACAGAAAAAAGTTGACTAGCCAACACTCAATCGTTACTTTGCGGGTAGACCAAGCAAAGCTTGACTCCGGAGTGGTCAGAAGTCTTTGCGGTTGAACGCTTGTTACAGGGAGTGCTACGTTGAGCGTATCGCTCATGGGTGAATCTATTTGGAGGGCTGAAGCAAGAGACCGAGGACCGGAACCCAAAGCACTGGTGTGACTGGTATATGATCTTATATGTAGACACATCTACATCAATACGAACGTATACTATGTTCAAGCACAAGCTGGGGCGGCACACAAGACAACCAAACCCAAATCCAGGCAGCAAGCCTGGACAACTACTCCTGCGCCCTGCTTCATCAAGAGGCCCCACCGAATCGAAGGCTTTTTCAGATGGCATTATTGCCGAAACTTTCATTTAAGAGCCTGACACAGAGCATGAAGTCGTTTTTGTACTCAGTGCGGAATCCTAAGGCCAGGTGTGTGTGTGTGTGGTTTTGTGTTTGTGCTTGTTTTGGGTGCACCCTTTTCGTTGTTAAATCATGTTCCAAGCAAAGCCGAAGGGAACACCAGCATTTGGGGGGATCCCTATGCTACTCAAGACATTCGTCGCGGGAGGCCGGGTCAGCGGCCCAGGAGACACAGATCAATATCGAGAGCAAGTTGGAGCGGAAGCGCAAGACGCTGCTGGGTGCGCCAGTGAACAAGACGGCCCGGGCCGCCAGATCTCGAGCGACGCGAGGGCGAGGAAAGCAAGTCCAGGGCTTGCTTGGGCAAAGCGCATACAACATGTGTACCACTTTCGTGTGTGTAACATATACAATTGCATGCACATATGCAAAAACATATGTAGAAATCATGTCTAATTATACACAATGATACAAAACCTGTGCCTATGAATCAATTGCGAACAATGAACTGGGTTTGAAACCAGCCACCTTTGCATGTGCGTAAATTTTCCGTTTGCGGCCCCACCACTAGTCGCATGGACCCCAAATTTATCAGGTGTGTATAACATGCACAAATGTGTATATATATATATATGTATTATATATATATATATATATGAGCACATATGTGTACGTATGAACTCGTGCAGATGTCTATACCTGCACACAGGTGTACACATAGTTCTTTCACGCTCTTTTTCAGGGTGTTGGCGATTGTTTGGTACCCACACCATGGAGCAGTTTGTCGGCGAGGTTGTTGCCTGTGAAGGCTTAGGGAAAAGCGTTATAGACTGTCATGCGTACAGCTTTTTGAATGCAATCATCGTATATCGGGAGCAGGACTCTGTGCTTGCTGTATATTAACTGTGTCATATCAAAAATACATTGCTGTTGCTCCTTTTGGAAACATGTTGTGGGCATGACTGCTTATGCAGCCATCCTGTCGCTAGCATGACAAGTAAAATCCTAGTGTCCCACTTGTTTTGAAGCTCGCAGGGTTTCAAGGATCATGATTGCGTCATCATTCCATAGTGCCACCAGTGTGTGTATTGCATTTATTACATGGTCTTCTCCGCTTACCATCCTGACACTGAATATCCTGCCATCGTTTCTGAGTGTTTGACCATGCGACCAACTGCGTGGATGTACGAACACCTGCACTATGATGGACACAACCCTGCAAATATTGTAAATATTGGGACAAACCAACCATGGTCTGTCCACAGCCCTGGGTCCCCCCGATTTCAGGTGGTGATCCTCATCGATGATGTGAACATGCCGTTGGTAGAGGAGTACGGCGCCCAACCTCCCATCGAGCTGCTGAGGCGGGAATTGCGCGTTTTTACGTTGAGGCCGCAGCTGGAGTCAACGTCCATCCGGGTCTGTTGTTTATCGGTCCCATCAAAATGATGGGCTTTCCTCCTGGTCTCCCTAAAAAAGCCAACCCGTTGCAACGGGTACTAACTCGAGGAAGTGGAGAGACCCATTTATTTGTTTAGGGGTACCTTCCCCATTCTTTCCAGGGATCCTTCTTTCTAGAAAACCTCCGGAACCCCAGGGAAAACGGCCGGTTTTTGGAAAGAACGATGGTTGAAAAGAATGGGGAATCAAAACCTAGGATTTGGGGCGAACAACAATATTGGGGAAGCCTTACATCAATCGGGAGGTTGGCCAAGCCCACCGACATTCAAGTCACCGGGTGGCAAGCCCAGCCATCCGGCTCAACTTTGTGTTTTTGTTCTTCTTTTTTCAGACAGTAGCTTTTTTGTTGTTGGATTTCCGTGAATTTTACCCACAACCTATAGTCAGTTGGCTTCAACGCGTCATGTTGGGCAGCTGTTGCGCTTGCCGTAGCGATGTTGTTGGAGGGTTCCGGTGACCCCGCCAGGCAGTTCCAGGATCAGCGGGGCTTCTTTGACCGGAAGAAGCACGAGTGGAAGGCTCCGGGTTGCGCTCAAAACCCCATTGGCCATTCTAGTAGGTGGTTCTACTACCTAGTTTTAGGGGGTTTATAGAAAGGGCTACATGAATCATTACAAACCGGCAAAACTGTAAAACATGTTGCCCTTTTGGGGTAGAGCTAAACATAGGCTCAGTCAAAATGAGTTTCCTTGCAGTTGGATGATGTTTCAAGGGGAAAAGTACGGAGCCCTGAGCCAGAAGTCAATGACTGTTGGGCGCTGCTCAATTGAATTGGGAACCTTAGATGAACATATACATATGGATTGTCCACCAACCAGATTGAAGGGGTTCGATGAAAGTTTGATGGCCATATTCTTTTCCGGGCTTCATGGCGACAAGTTCCTCAAAGGTCTATTCTCCCGAGCTTGTTATTTCACTCCCCTTTGGGCGACCTTGCTTGACTAAAATGCTTCTTGGAGCCAATAACGCCTGGCTTTCAGCATTAGCACATCGTCAACTCTCCTGTTGGTGTTCACCAACATGGACGTCCTGTTTAACTTGCGAGCCTCCCGGCTGTCCGCCGCCTAGTTTGAGGTGTACAGCATGGAATCCGAATGCTTGGGCACACGCACACAAACCCTCTGCTGTCTGGCCAGACCATATTACCAGTCAGCAAGCAGACAGCTCGAAAGAATGTGCGCCCGAAGCCGACCAGCGCAAAATCCAAAAGCTCGCTACTTGTTTGCCCTGCCGGAATGTGATCTTCGCTCATGTCGGCGGTATGTGAGACACCAGACACTACTTCCCGATGTTGAACTATTGGAAGGTAGGCGCATGTGTACATGCCCCCCAAACAAGACCCGATCCCGCCATATCTTGTACTGCGGGCAGACTCTATGCATGAGTCTTCCCTTCAGATGGATTGCCTACTAGCAGACCGCCCACCCATAAGACTTGATGGAACGTTTAGCGCTTAGTCGCATCGCGATTCCGGCAAGCGGCCTCGGCTACCTCAAGTGGAAAATCATCTTCCGGGTACCCTCAGCAGGTGCTTTCTGTTTGTTGGAGGGAGGCTATGAATGAATTTCGCAGTACTGGGACGTCTTAGACCATCCGCCCACAGTCTTGGATTCGTCAGGGGAGGAGGATGCCATTGCCAGAAGCAAAACTCACCTCTAAGGGCACTTTGCCTTAAATTTGCTCAAATGAATATGTTTGCTATTTTCCCTTGTTGGTTTTAAAAGGGAAACTGTCACTACTGAAAATATGGTCTTCAATTTTTCTAGTGGGCTTAACCAAATGGAAGTTGCCTTTAGGGGGTTCCTTCATTTCCCCGCTGAACCAGCTTGAACAGTTGTAGCGTTTGGCAGCCGGTTCACCCATTTGGACATGTCAGGACATCGAGAACACTACCTTGCTGCTGTGCGCGGCACCTCCAGGCACGAGCGGAGGGTCGTGTCTTTGCCTAAACAATTTGCTCCCCTCATCTCAGTGGGTTTCAACGCGGTCACAGAGCCATATGTGAAATGCAGATATGATTGATACATTTATGCATTCACGCTGATGGAGCAGCATTTTTCATGATTCATGCACGTGTGCAACCATTTTCTTCCTTCACTGCCTCATTGCAGTAAAGTCAGTCTTTGCCGAATTGACTATATGTATGGCCGTCTCCCTTGCCCTTGTAGACAGCTTGAGCTCTCCCAAAGTGCAAAGTTTTTGTTTCTGCCTTCTGTCTATCAGAGGTAAGGATGACGGAGGCCCACACTCAGAGAGCCCACGTTTTGTCCCTAAAGATAGTGCCATGGCCATGGCTATGGCTGGTGGTTTGTGACCGAATCGCCCCGGCATATTCCATTCAACCCAATCAACAGCTCAACAACCTACCCATGTCAGAACCAAAGGTCAATGGGTTTCGCTGCTCAATTGGTGGCTATTGGAGTTGACTTCTTGAGGAATGAACCGGCAGGCGGCGGCCGCAATGCAATGACGGCGCGGTTCACCAGGCATTCCCAGGTGCCGCGGTGTGTTTTCTCGGGCGGGCGGCGGGGAGGGGGTTCTTGCGAGGTTTTCGCTGGGAGTGGTTTGTTGGTGTGGTGCGATTGTAACATCCCTAAAAACCCTAGTCTATGTGTCTTGAACTCGTTTGACATCTCAAGGTGCATATGAGATGTCTGCTTTGGCTGTCAAACAAAAATGTATAGTCATGGCTCCGCTGGCTGTCAAAGGTACAAAATTAGGGGACGAGGAAAGGCAGGACTGGCTTTCAGGAAAGAAGGATATGAAAGCAAATCTTGCAAGGTACGCATGCATGTTTTTGTTTTTTTTTAGGTACCCCTTTTGTGCATTTAGAAGGAAACCAAAAGGACAACTGCATATTTATTTATTTATTTATTTTTTGGGGGGGCTTAAAAAAATGACACCCATGTGGTTCTCGTCTTTTTCGCCCATCTGAGCGTCACCTTGGCTCGTAGCCTTGGAGCTCCAAATCAACAGAGGCCTCGGCTACTTGAGTGCCAGATGGCATCCGGGGCCCATCCATTTTGCCGAACCCCGAAAGAATGTACAAACACTTGTCACTTCCGCAAAAAAAGAAGAAGAAGCAAACAAGTCAGATCCATCCTTCCCTCCCAACAAAAAGCAGAGAGCGGCACATGTCTTGAGCCCCAGTTTCCTGAGTTTGAGGCCAACTTTTCGAGTTTATGACTCCAAGGTCAGTTCGGTTTCTATTTTGGACCATCCACTCCATCGAAGTGGCCGCGCCATGGCGCTGAAGCAGTTGGGAGCCAACGCTTGGACGGAGTTCCAAAGCCTCAACGCGGGGGCCGTCAAGGAGGCGCGCCCCGCAGGTCCTTTGGGTCGTCCTAAAAATGGGTTCCTGGCCCCAGGCTTTTTGGGTTGGCTGGTTTTGTGGCAATCTTAGAGAGTCAACTGATATGCGTCGAGGGAGACCCAGAGATGAGAGTTGGTGGAAAACCAACAAGCTGAAGGGGAGGGAGAAGTTTGAAGGAGGGCAAGGGAATGAGAGAGCAAGGGAAGGTTGGTATCTACCTTTTCAGGCATTTTTTCTCGCCGACACGCTTGTGATGGAGAAGCAGGTTCGGTATTTACGGCCTCATCGGTGGCGAATGGGGACGCTGGTTGCGCGTTCGGGTGAGGGGTCCCCAAAAATGGTGTTTTGTTCCTTTCGGATTCCCTTTACAACCACAAACAAAAAACGGGGCGGGGTGCCAACTCGACAAACAATTCGCACGCCTGTGTTGCATGCATTTCTGGCGGTTTAGTCAATCGTATCCCACCTTCTGCATGCAGTTCAAGAGTAAACCAGGGGAGGCTCTTTGCGCCAGTCATGCCAAGAAGTGTATAGTTGGCCTTGGGTCAAGACAGTCTTCCAAGCCAAACAGAGAAAGCCGGTAAAACGATTTGGGGGTCAGATTGGCCTCCCCCAAGTTTACAAAATCGGTTCTGTATTGGTTCGTATTAGTTTGGTCTTAGTTTAGTATTGCTGTGTGCTGCCTTAGTACTGTCTTGGCATTGGTTAGTATTAGTTCTTGTACTGGATTAGTGTTGCTTTGTTCTGCCCTAGTACTAGCTTAGTATAGGGTTGTTTGTATTGGTTCAGTATTGCTTTAGTAGTTTTTTGTTCGGCCTGGATAACGGTTTCTCAATCGGATACTCGATTTTTTGTTGAGCGTTCGGGTGGCGCTGTACTACCTCCTAGGACATTTTGTTGGCTGACAACTTTTGTATAATAAAGGATATGTAAGGAAAGCAGCAGTTTAGGAGATGGATGTGGTTTGCGGAGATCTTGTGGTTTGAGAAGCACCTAGTGGACAAGAAGAGAGATAGGAATGACTATAGTCTTGGGCGGTCGAAGGGTTGGAGCTTTGCCGTTGTTTTCCAGACAAAAAGCAAACTTGTATTAGGTACGCCCTTTGATGTTGGTAGGGGACAAATTGGCAAAACTTGTCAAAAGCACAAGACTGGCGTTAAATGTACATCTTATATTTCTTAATTGTCACAACAGGGCACGACCAAACAGCGGATTATATCCTTGTTTTTTCATTTTTTTTGCCGCGTCGGTTTGGCGCCCAGCCCAATCTTCTTGAGAACAAACGGTTATGCGCCGATGTGCAAAGAAGCCACTTTGCCAGGCCAAGGCGGTCACGGATGAGGCAGATCTCTTCGCACCCAAGATCTCCTTGCCCACCGTGCAGCCTGGATCGAGCGGAGCGGGGGAAGAAAGTGCCCACAAAGGTGTGTTATGATTGGTGATTGGTGATGGGTTGGGTATTGTTTGCCAAAATACGGGGAAGGGGTAAACCCAACCAAAGTAGTCCAAGGGCATTTCTCCTGTGCAGTTCCCTGGGCCGAAAGTCAGCTGCGGGTGCAGGCAGTTTGGGCGCTTTTGGGTGCAGACCTGAGACGAAATCCGCCCTACGCTTCGTTCGCTCGGTTGCCCTGTGACGCCCTTTTCCCTTTTTTTGGGTGAAGAGTTCCCCTTTAAACTCAACCAACCAAAACAGTATGCCCTTTTTTCCCCATGGAAATCCACTGGGTATCTGAGTTCATAGGCCTGGCGGAGCAATGATGAAAGCAAACGTCGTGGAGGGTATTGTCAACATCTCCTAATCAGTTAACAGGAACTCGGAGGGCAGTCAAGCGGCTCCGATTCATCTAGGTTCCATCATATGACCTCAGTGCTTATGCTTACATCATCCTCAATCCTCCAACCTCGCAACTGCTGCAGGCTTCTTTAAGATGTAGTTTTGGTCTCATAAAGACGGAATTGGGTGACTTAAAAAAGTATCCCACAACGAATCACCAGACGCCGACTGACATCTCCGGACTGCAACGTTCAGGTAAAAACGCGCGTGCAGTTGTCACCACTGAGCAGTTCTAGACAACGGTTTGGATGTGGCTTTGGAAGACAAACAGGGTGAGCTCCACAAATACGCGAATCCAAACCCGTTTTCTAGAGATACTTTAAAGGTCTCTGGGCAATATATATATATATATACATCATATATTCTGTTGTCACTACTTTTGTTTAGAACACAAGCATATTTCAAAAACTGAGTGAGCAGTGCTGGGCAGGCGGTGCTCTCTGCTCTGCTCGGTGTGGATGTTTTTCAGCGGCTGAGGCAGTGGCATTGGTTCGGAGAGAACCTGCGCGCGCACCACTCCAAGGAGGAGCTGACTGAGCGGAAGGAGATCTACGGCGCTTGGATGGCAGGCGCGCGCGCGCGCGCGACATCTCACGCGCCCACGCGCGCGCCCAGCGGGGTCTTGCGAGGCCCAGATGCCTGGGTTAGGTGAGTTTGGGGCGTGTCTTTTTAGGGGGATTTTGCCAAAATGGTGGGTTTCCTCTAAAAGACACATCCATGTGTATCCCTACCGTGCTGGTGGGACACACCACTTGCTGATCGGACACCGATTCAAGATGCGATTATTGCAGCTGCCATAGGCTTGCATCTGCGGGGAGCGTCAGGGTTGAAGTCTGGAAGATTGGTTCAATGTGATGGATGGTCTCGTGTCACATCATATGGCAATTACAGTGTTGAAGTGGTTTCCTTTTTCGGCTACTTTCAGTCTATTGATTTAGGGAGGACACACGGCGCACTGGCAAGCGACCCCGGGAGGGAAAACGCCATTATTGTTGGTTCATGGCTCAGATCCGCTGTTGACCAGTTGCAATCGCGGAGTTTGGAACAACCGTGGAGCGGGCCTCAAACAAACCGACAGCCAAGCACTCTAGGATGTATGTTTTGGGGATTGAAACAGAAGCCAAAAGGAAACCCTCGCCACTTTGGGTTGAAAAAGAAGCCAAAATGAAACCCGAAAGCCATTTCGCGGGTTTCCGTCCCGGTTGTCTTGCTGGTGTAGCAGGGAATGAGGACCTAAGCCTGGCTTCATTCCATGTCACATTCCTTCTCGCACCAGCAACTGAAGTGTCAATATTCCTGGCCCCCAAATGACCCTGGGCACCTTTTCCCATGTGCTTGGATGCCCAGGCTTTTTCGTACTGAGTGCTTGAACAAAAGGATCTCAGGGGCGGTTTCCCCACCCACTCCTGGGGAGCCCCGCGCCCCGTGCGCGCAGCTTGGCTCTTGCTGCTGGTGGCCTTGGCGCTGCTGGCGGCCTGCAAGAAGCGCCACGGCTCCGTGCAGCGCGGCTGCCAGGCGCGGGGGCGGCGAGTCCGTCTTCGACACATATCGCATGGATGGCCTCGATGCGTTTATTTTCTGATTTTCAGCCTCGATGTGTATGTTCCCCTGTTGGTTTTGAAGGGAATGGATTTATCACTGCTGGAGCATGTTTGGTAGTTTTCTCTTGAAAAGGAGGGCGCGTGTCATCCGAGAGGGACCCAGTTGTTTGAAGCCAAGGCAAAATACCCAATAATATATTTTATGTGCCGAAATGAATCTTTTGTGGAAGTAGTTCTCATCATTCTTTCCAGGGCGTAAGCAAATGGATGGTCTGATTGACGGCTTGGTTGGTACCCCTGAAAGTTTAAGGGGGTTTGAAGGGAAGCCACCGTGTTTTGGGCGGTTCCCCTTTTTGAGACAAACCCATGTCTGGATAAAGCCAGGCAGACATTGGATATGTTACCTTTGTGGCATTAAACCACCTATGCAGCACGCGTTGCCTACGCTGTTCAAGAGTGCGGAAGCTGCGCTGTTCAAGTGTGTGCAAGCATCCACGGTATTTGACTATGGCAGATGAGCAGCTTGATTTTTGACTTGCCGACCACAATTGAAAGTAGTCTTACAGTGATACAGACTGTTATTTGGAGTTGTTGTCGAACTTGACCCGCGTTCCCATCATGTTCCAGCATGCGACAGTCTTTGGCCTCAATATTTTTGTAGCCAAACACAGGGCCCAGCAAAAACAATTCATGTGCCGTTGGAGTTACCCTTAAAGGCGTCTAGGGTTTGCCGTTTTAACTTTAAGGCGTCGAGGGAGTTTGGGTTCGCCGTTTGGGGTGTCATGCGCAAGAGGGCTGGAGTCCAACCGGTGTCGGATTGCCCAAAAAGGCTCCCGATTCAGGTTGCGTCACGCGCAAAGGTCTGAAACCTTTGAGGGGGGGGCGGCAATTGTTCTGCAACTGTGCTATTATTTGTGTGCCATTTGGCAATTGCTGCACGATTGTCCGATATGTTCAGCATTTTCTGCCATGTGAAATGCGAGGTGCCATTGTTCTTCCATCTGTTTGCCATTTGAAATTTAGGTGCCATTGTTCTCCAATCTTCTGCAAGCAGCAACACGGTATGTTGTGTTTGTGGCATCCTTTGCCGGGCAAGTCGCAGCAAGTCAAACATTTGAAAGATGACCAGCCGGTTTTGTCAGCGAAAACAACACCAAACATGCCAACTTGGGACACCAGAAAAGATGCCAACAAAGCAAACACACTCACACAAACACATGTATAATATGTAATATATATACATATATATATATATCGGGATCAGCTTTCCAAGGTTTGGCTGCACAGAACTCTCAGAACTCTGGCCTGTACGTGTCAAATCATTGGGGCTTGCTAGAATCTGATTGCATGGCATATGGACCAGGAGGGGGCGTGCGTTCTGCTGTATCCAGTTGAGCCTGGACGTCACGCATGCGTCGGGAACCGTATCAATCCAAAACCAACTCACCGCATTCTCAAGAATGTGCTCTCATCTTGATGCTCAAGACCCGGTCAGGCTAAGGGTCAGTGTTTCTCTCGTGAAAGCAAGTCACCACTTTACTGTTCAATCTTCTCGGAGGGTTCGCAATGGATTTCCCTGCGAGCATTTCGAATTGAGTTGCAGGCGTTCTCTTTTAGAAGGCTAAAATTTAAGGAGAATTGTTGAGAAAGGGGAGGTACGGCCGTTTTGTCCTGTTTCGCGGCGGAAATGTTCTGCGTCAGGTCTTCAAAGAGACGCTGAAGAGGTTGAAGGACGCGGCGATGACAGAACCAGGCCTCAAGGTTCCAAAAGCTTCCGGGGTTTACGCGAGGCGGGGAGGTTGGAAAGGTGTTTTTTTTGCTGAATCCGATTCCTAGGGTTCCTTCGAGGTAGCAGTACCCGTACCCGCCTCACCAGGAGACGTTCTCGGCTGCCAACCCTTGTGCCTACGAAGCCCTTGACGAGGATGACTGCGAGGAGAGCGGGGGAGTGAGGTGTTGCGGTTCCAGGGCCTGATTGATGGTGTTGGCGAACGAAGCCCTCTCCAGGGTACAGCATTGCGCATCTTGGATTCCAAGTTCTGAATGAACATAGGCCTTGATGTCAATGTGTAAGTTGTACATTCACGCGCGTTAGCATGGTTCGATCTCAAAGATAGAAATTCACACAATCAATGTTCTGCCTGCTTTGATCTAAATTTGTCTGTGGGGCGACACCCTTCAATGTATTTGTGTATATTCACTTTGTTTCTCAGTAGTAGGGGCCCTCTTTTGCTTGGCACTTCTCAGTACAAAAGGAAGCTGACACGGACCTGTTCAGATGAAACCAAGGCGCTTAGTCTGGGAGGCTGTGTCCTTTAGTGGTTGCTTGCAACACGGTTCATAGGTGCCCCTTTAATGTCAGTTTGGTTAGAAATTGACGGGTTCCACTGGTTTAGATGGGTTTTACCGGGCATCTATTTTTTCCAAACGGACGCCTATGACATGGTTACCTTTAGACGCCTTTAGATGATAGAGCTGAGCCGAGCTGACCAGCTGACAGCTGTTGCTTGCTTTGAGGAGTTGGAAGTCGTTGCCTTCTGCACTTGTTGGTTCAATCTGCATCTGTAAGAACTCCCTACAAGAAAGCAAGGCAGTTCAACTGAGGACGCTTGAAATTTGCTGGCTTTATTTCGCTGACGCCTTCCCAACTTGGGGTCCCTCATTTTGACAACCTCGCAAACAGACCCCCACAACCATCCAGAGCTTGCTTGGCAACGCAAGTCTAAGTGGGGAGAGGAAGCTCTGCCAGTAAAACAGTGGCCGGGAAGTGAGGGCATTCTTGGGATCAACCGAAGAGTTCAGACCAGGCAGAAGCTTGTGACCATCTCGCAAACATATTGTTGTACGTTGGGACATAGAAAGCTCTGCTTGTGCTGCTCATGCCAGGCAATCGTGCAAAGGGAGAGTGAACATTGTTTTCAAACCTCAGGCGAAACACACTGTATCTTGAAATATTCACAACCCATGTTTGACTTCAGGAGGTATGTTGCTTCACACATCTCTGCTTCCAGAGATGACACGGGGCCACGCGTGGATTGATGTCGGAGCACGAAGATCGTACATGGGAAGCTTTTTGACACATGGCCATGGGTCAAAATCCCGTACCCCCAGTGCACCTACCCCAAAATGGTACCATTGGTTTTGACCTACAGCCACATGCGGAGGACCTTTTTAAAACCCAGGAGGCCCAGGCTTTGGCTCACCTCTGGCAATTTCATTGCTTCCCTGGCACCCCATCGCTGCGGGGCAAAACAGGCCTAGAGCACGCAAGATCGTTTTGCACACCAATATGTATCTATACATATATATTGTATACATCTATCTGCTATCCCGACATGCCACAAATGATCTCCAATAAGAAAGTGGATCCCCCTTTGAACTGATAGATCTGGAGAAGACCTCCATTCAATGATTGGTCACCTGGTGCCCTTGAATGATTCTTCTCTGTTCGTGAGTATAGTTCAAAAACTAGGTCCACCAGTAGTGCCCTTATCCTACAAAGATAGACTACAGAAAAAGGGTCCCCTTACTCTAACCTCTCTACTGGAGGACCTAGAAAAGGTTTTTGCTTTGGGCCTTGTTGAGTTCTGGTTCTCAGCGTGTGAGCATCTAGCCGCCAATCCCGCGGCTCGGCCGCTAAGACGCGCCTCGCAGGCGGCGGTTGACGAGCCGTTCTTAGCTGCCATGCGCCGTCTGCCCTCCAACCCCGGTGGTGTCCGAGGCGCGGCATGGTGGGAGGTCTTAAGACCTCACTAACACAGGCGCCAACAAAGCAAACACACCAAAGAAAAGAGAAACAACACACAAACAAACACACAAACACACAAACAAACCAAGCAAAACACTAACCCACCCAACCAAGCAAATAAATAAATAAACAAACAAACAAAGAAACAATCAAACAAGCAAACAAAAACACGCATGCACAAAAGTACACCACACACAATTACAAGCGCACACAAGCGCACACGTACAGACAAAAAAACAAGATCAAGCCACACACACACACAACCAGACGCAAACACAACCACAAACAAACAAAAACTCACAGGCACGAAAACAACGCACAACACACACACACACACACACCGACACCACGCACACGCACACGCACGCGCGCGCGCAAGCGCTGGCACACACACACACACCCACCCACCCACCCACCCACCCACCCACCCACCCACGCACGCACGCACGCACGCACGCACGCACGCGCACGCGCACGCGAACGCGCACGCACACGCACGCACACCCACACCCACACCCACACGCACACGCACTCACTCACACCCACACCCACACCCACAGGCACACGCACACGCAAACGCACACGCGCACGCACACGCGCACGCACACGCACACGCACACGCACGCACGCACGCCCACACACAAAAGCACGCACAAAAGCACGCACAAAAGGACGCGCAAAAGCACACACACACACACGCATGTTAGGCAGAACCTATTTGGGGGCGACACCTGTGTTGCTTCCCATTCACAGTCAGGCATGTGTAGGGAGCACGCTGCGCTGTTCAATGGCGGAAGCAAGAAATTCAATTTGCAACCAGCGTTGTCTCATGTTCAGGTGTCAATACTTGGCACATGCCACAAGTCAGCACAATGGAAGATAACACGTTCAGGAAATTGGATCATGCGCCTGTAATGCCTGGGAAACTTCAGAGGTTTCGCGAGAGATGCCTTGTGGATCAATCCATGTCAATATCAAGAAGGGGGTGTTGTTCTTCCCAGGCAACGCATGGAGATTGAATGGGTTTGCGTCAAATAGGCCCCCGAAAATTGGAGCTTTCCTGGTGTTCCTTCGTAAAGGGTACCCTCAAGAGAAAGCAATCAACGTATTTCCCTGCTATCCATACGGAGCTCGCTGAGGCAATGCTGAGTTGCAAAAGCTCTTGGCTCGCCAGCGCCTGAAAGAGGATGAGGAGGAGCAGAAGGATGCTCATGAGACGCTGGGACAACTTTCCTTGGCGGTTCCCAGCCATCTCCCTAGGTTTTTAGTTGTTGTTTTTCGTGTGTGTGTTTTTTGCGTTTAATCGGGAGTTTCCGTTTAACCCACTAAAAAGTTGGGCATTTAGCGGGGGATCTGAGGACAGCTCAGTTTCGGCCCGTTTCTCGGAGGCGCAGGCAAAAGGCATGCATCCAGCAGCGACAGCGTCACGCCAACACAAGCGCTAGGGTTTATCAAGTATGAGCCTGATTGGTGTTCTCAAGACACAGCAGTGTGTGGGAACATTCTAAGAGCAATGGCATGTGTGAACCGCAAACTGCGGCAATGCGAATGGCTTGTCTAGCGGAGTGGCCGGCGCTGGAAAGCCTTGAGCCGGTCATCAACCGGAAGGGCGCCACAAAGTGTTCGTTCAGAAGTGCTGCTCAAGGTGAAATCTGGCCCCATGCTTCTACCAGTGTAAGTCACCCGCTCCCGCTGCTTCCAGAGGATTTCTGTACCATGCTGTTGGAGGATGGAGCAGCACTTTTGCTTCAAGCTGAAGGGCGTTCCATGATTTCAGTGTTCCACACGCAAATGTTAGACACTGGGACGCCAGCTTCATTTTCCAACGTGCGGAAGTTTTCCCGAACATACCCGCGTCACGCGAAGCTGTCGTACTCGATTTTCCCGACGGAAGGGCGTCCCATTTCCATAGCTGTCGTCCACTCGAGGGCTTGACTGAGGACCACTGGCATATTCGGGAATTTTCCGAACCTCTTGAAGAAGTCCCACAACAAGAAGGCGCCAAGATCTCAAGTTTGGATGTCCGTGCTAAGGTTGGGCTAGCCACCGGATTGAATTCAGGATGGTTCGCTCAAAGTTGTATGTATATATATATATATATATGTGAGTAATGCATATATGTATGTATACATATATATATATAGATACATATATATATATATATATATATTCCACACGATGAATCATGTGAGCTCGCCTGGGGTAGGTCGCCCATGAAGCCCACAAAGGGATTTGTGTTGTTTTAGGTTGGTGGATTCTGGCATTCAATGCCAGAAATTGGAGCTCTTTGGATTGAACCTGCAATTATGTGTGTATGTCGCTTGCTTCAGGATGCCTGCTGCTAGGGAATCAATCAAAGGTTTCAGGGCTGTTTTTTTTTTTTTTGCCCAACCCTTGCAAGGGAGCATATAGAAGTCCGATCAATGCTAGGTCTGCTTGAATTGAACCCCTCTTGCCATTAGCTTCGGATCAATAGGCGTCAGAGCAGGCGGAATTGCATTTGATGACATGTAGGATTTGAAGCAGATGAAGCAGGAGATCCTCGAACAGAACAAGGCTGCCATGCACTTGTCGCTGGAGGAGATGAATGAGTCACCCACCTGCAAGTTGTCTCCAATTTGTGGATGCATGTGAAGCATGACGTGTTCCAAAAACGGATCGCTTTTCCTGTTTTGTTAGGGTTTCACAATTTGGAATTGTAAAGGTAAGAGCAAGCCGGTGCCTGCCTTGTGGTGTGTAGGATGAACGAAGGGCTTATCTTGTCGCCGCTCTCTTTTCCAAGCAAATGGAAGGAACCAATGGTCCCCTGTCTTCACACGTGCCCAAATGAGGTACTGACCCCTGGACATGTTTTTGCCCGTCGTGAGGTTTTGATCTTGGAAAGAAACAAGGCAAAGGAGGCCAAATTGCAAACGAGATTCAGGAAGTGCATTAAGCAGGCCGCCTCGGGGGCATGAAACGGCCAAACCGGCTGGCATCTAGTTCGCCTTTCTGTGCTCTCTGCTCTCTGTGTGTGATATTCTGAGGGTTGCCGGCAAGGGCAACATAAGCAGCCGCTTTGCTTCGCGGGATTAAGTACAAGACCAGAGTCCTCCTTCCCTTCCTTTCCTTCCCTTCCTTTCCTTTCTTTCCTTTCCTTTTCCTTCCCTTCCCTTCCCTTCCCTCCCCTTTCTCCCTCTGCTGTCAAGTCAATCCGCGAGAAATGCATCGAGACTTTCACCATGCTACTTCCTTTTTGGGTTTCCTCCAGCCAACTTGAAAAGGGTTCCCTCAAAACCCCAACCATCTTCCAACATTTGAGGGCGTACCCTAATTGGTTGGCTTTAAAGGGAGTGCAACAGAAAACCACCCATTTTGGGTGCGGGTCGTCTGATTCTGACGCATACCTAATTCATTGCTTCCGCGTGGCGAGGCTTCTTCTGGCGCAGAAGGGCAACGCCCCCAAGCACCTGGGCTCGGAACAGCGATGGCGTCCAATCAACCGTACACAAACACACATATACTGAAGACTAGGTCCCCCAGTAGTACCCTTTTGCCCTTTTGGGGGAGGGTTCCCTAAAATAGACTACAGACAAAAAGGGTACCCTTATTCTAGCCTTTCTTCTGGAGGACTTAGCAGATGTTGGGCAAACAGACGATGCAAGCACAGTCACGGAACTTACCTTGAGGTGACCTTGTGTAAGGCCGGCGCGTTTAACCTTTTGGGGCGTTTGATTACTGCACAGGGAACCTCTTGTTTGCAAGGTTGATCAATATTCCCTTCGGCCCCGGTTTTGACCATGGGTAACTTTTTCCCATATGGTTGACATATCTCATTTGCTTGTGGTTTTCCAACCAATAGTCATCCCATGTCAAGAACCTTTGGATCAGCCCCCATTTAGCGGATTAGTTGCTTCCAGTTCATCCTTGAGATCATGCCACAGAGTCCGCACGGGCTAGTGGATGACAGGCTCATCCCGAGCAATGGGGAAAGCATGCCAAAGCCATGAGCAGGAAGTTGGAAAGGAAGCCCTACAGTTCCTAAGACGGTCATGGTGACCATCCCTGCCAACCGCAACTAGGTGTGTTTTGGCCATGGCACTTGTGGATGCCAATGACGGAGTGCGCCTACAAGAAAAGAAGGTTTAAAACAACACTGGCCCATTGCACCGACGGACAAAGTCCTGCACCAGTTGGGACAGCTGACGCCCTATGAATTCAATCATAAACCTGCCAGTTTGCTCAAGCACCAATTGGGACGGACATGTATACAAAAGCAAACCTCATGTCAATTCGTTCAAGTTTTCGTCCCTCAGATTTTGTCCCACTGAGGGAAGAGGCTGAGGGTAAGTTCCAGCGCTGGAAGCAGCCCATCTCCGTGCTCTTCTACTTTGGCTACGTGGGGATCTGTCTGCTGGTGCCTTTGTCCACCTCGGAACTGGCCAGCTGCAGCCTGGTGCTTCAAAGGGTTCCGAGGGTTGCGCTAGAAAGGACGTCCGACGCGTAGCATGCGAAAGCAACGTTGTTCGAATCCATGTAGGCATCGTACCGAAAACCATGGGCAGTTGCTGGTGAGTCAAAGCTAGGGCGGGCCAGTTCAATGGCGCGGTTTCATGATTCATGGTTGTTTGTTTTTGGCAAAACAACATGCATGGTTTTGACACCCCCATCTATTTCGGAAGCAAGGCACTTGCAACGTGCGGCTCATGGCGAAGCGCAAAGTGATATATGTGTCTATTCCGCTTCCCCCGGTGGAAACTTTAGGACTGCGTTTTGGCGTGTGGAAGGAAGGCCCTGGTTTTGCAGGACTTGATGCGTTATTTGAGTGCTACCGGCTTCCACGAAAGCCGCGCTGGATGTGTCACGTTTGGCGCGCGCCCGGTTTCCCCTTGCTAGACTTAGCTTGGTGTGTAGGAACGGTGCGCTCAGCAGCTTTTTGGCCCTAAACCAATCTCGATATTCGTTGATTCAGGACAACCCCCGCGAAACGGATCGTTTGCGTATTGAAGCACACGTCGCTGTTTAAAATTGTTGTCCCTCAAACACCCACCCCCTTGACCCGCATTGCTCAGGCAATCAAGGCCTTCCGTGGGAGGTGCACATGCCGTTCTTCTACTACTTCCTGGCTCTGAAGGCAAGTCTTTTTAAGCCGGCTTGAGACTCGTTATAAACTGGTTGAATTCCTGCAACAGCCGAGCAGCTGTCAACCACAGAGCTTCCGATCATGTTTGCACACCCGAACTGAGCTCTCCAGGAGGCAAGGTCCAGGGCCGAGATCGAGTGGAGCCAAATGGGCCTCTTTTGTTCCTGTCCGCCGAATACTGGATATGAAACCGACCCACGCGTCTCAGAATGGAAGACTGCAGGGAGCAATTTTGTGCAGTTCACAACGTTTGATGTCCAAGCGCAGTCAAATAGGCACATGCATTACTTGCGATGGGTTTCAGATTCGAGGCGAGGATATAAAGCTTGTGTTCGGAACAATTTCTCCGAACTAACACGCCCGTTTATACACGTTGTAACCGCATACTTGTATATGGACCCTGGTTTGGTGCGTTTGACCTGTATTTTCCAGTGTTTTGAGCCTTTTTGGCTTCTTGGATTTGTGTCAAAATTGGGGGGGTGTCATACGTATGTATGATACGCATGCATGCATATAGATGTCATACAACAATGACATCAGCATCTGCAATCTGAAACAGTTTGAATGCATCCAAGAGTTCAAGAACAACTCATATGTCAAAAAAATCGGGGGTTCAAGATTCAAGAATCTGAGAAAATAGTTTCTGGGAATCTTGAATCTTGAATCTTGAATCCCATATTTTTTGCAACTTTTAAGAATTTCTGGATTCAAGAGTCAAGATTCAAGAATCTGAGAAAATATTTACTGGGAATCTTAAATCTAGAATCCCATATATATATATATATATATAAAAAACAAAAACAATAAAAAAAAGAAACAAGAGCGAAAAAGCAAACACCAGGTTTGTCCGAATACTCTCGGTGTTCAATAGGATTCTCGGAAAAGGTTTCCGTGAAATATTCAATCTCGAATCTTCAATCCAGTGGTAAAACACGTTCGAGGTGATAGAACAACTTGAACATTTTTAGGGGTTGAACAGGATGGATGATTGTCAGGAAAGTGGTTGTTTGTGCTCTCCTCAATATGGAATCCTCAATCGAGTGGTAAAGCACCTTCAAGTGTTAGAAGGTTTTGAATGTTATTTGGGTTTGGCCAGGATTGACAATTCTCAGGAAAGTGTTCTGTGTAATCTTCAATCTTGAATCTTCCATCCGGTGGTGAAATATTGTCAAGTGCTTAGCGATCCAGTGGACACACTTTCAAGTTATTGGCTAGACAAGCTTTCAAGTGCTTTTGGTGAGCTTCATGTCAGCTATGCTCATGTTGACCTCTTTCCAGGACATAAACAAAGGTAGATGTAATACTCAAAAACACTGTATTTTACGGTCTTTTATCAGGAGGCGCAGGATCATTAGGGGTACTATACATATATATGTATACATATATGTAGAGGTAGATATACATATGTATGTACGTTCACACACCGTCACCCCCTCCCTCTTGAACTACCTGTCCACATTTGCCCATCTACTACCTCCACCTTTTGAGATAGAATGAATCTTGTTTCCGGTGCGAATAGAGCTTTAAATACAACTGGTTTAGCTAGAGCCCCTGTTTCGAGATAGTTTTAGATTTTGAACCTCTTCCCTTGAAGTTTCCCGGTCCCTTTGGAACACCGTCTAACAAGTTCAATGTCGGACCTTTCTTATGCTACAAAAGGGCCAGAATGCAAATAACACAAACTTGTTTGATTTTCCTTGTAGAAGTCCCTTAAATGTTTCCATGTTTAATTTGAATTATATCTGAGAAGTAGTCTCTATTTACTGGGTATTATCAAAAGCTAATTAAGTTGTGATCGTATTAGATTATATTTAACACTTGGATTATATTTGGGAAACACTTTCATCCAACTTCTTTTGTTATAGATTAGTTCGAGTTTACCCGAAAATATATTCATATTTTCATGTAGCTCCTATATGGAAAGGATTTTCCTATTTAAGCTGTAACTGAGCATAAACACATTTTTGAAAACTATACCCTTACTAAACTATATTCAAAATTCCAATTCTAGTTGAAGTAAAATCCTATTTGGAAAGGGTATCATATTGGGACATTATGGAGGACTCCGGGCTCCAAATTATCAGGCTTTGGGGACCCACAATTGGACATTTCAAGAGTATAAATTTTGAGATTCTAGATTTGCCATCCCCAAAAGGCAGTAAAACCAGGGTCCATGACGGGGGGGGGTAGGATATATATATATATATATATATAATATATATATATATATAGGTTTTAGAGCTTGGTTCAATTTGCCTGGGCAACCCATTTTGGGTACCCATTGCCGACCCCCAGCCAAATCTTTGCCAGGCCTGGGAAGTGACTTTGTACGTCTATGACGACATGGTCACAGGAGATCTCACGCTGCCTGGCGCAAAATCGAGTTGGAGTTGTGTGGCCATTAATACTGTGGATGGACGAAATCCTGTATCGGTTTATTGTTTGTTGGTATTTACAGGGGAATCATCGTTCCAGGATTTCTTAGGCGGTGCAGGATTTCGTCCATCCGCAGTAAGGCCTTAAAAGGGGCTTATCCTTGGCTTATCCTAGGCTTAGCCAGGGGTAGCCCCCCCCCCCACTCCTCACCCCTTGGGGCTCCATCATAAAGCCTTTTCTTGCACTAGAAGTTTCGAAGCAGGCCTGTTTTCTAAGGCCGGCCTCAATATGAGAGTAAACTGGGGCAAGCAGTATGATATCCAAGCAAGCTTTGATCTCAAAAAGCCTTGGCCGAGTTGCGGAGCACACCCGCGGAGGCTTCGGTGTATGCTAGAACAAAACCAGGAGTCCTAACAGAGGCTTCTAGCTATCACAGGTTCGCCCACTGTTAGAGAATTGCCGTCAGTTTCATGGAAGTCACCCCAGGTAGGTGCCGCGACCACGGCCCTTTGACCGCCGTTGTGTTTGCCGTGGTGCATGATTGCGGTCCATACCGCTGCAAATGCTTCTCCCTCTGGAAATGTTTGACGTCTGAGCTGCAGATGTTTGTTGTGTAGTTCGGTCTGACATCGCCAGCAATGTATTGTATGTGATGCTGGAAGGCTTGCTTTCTTTGTTGTTTGTGTGATTGCTTGTTCGTGCTGTAGTGCCTAGCGATTCGCGCCAGCCTGTGGTATTGTCGAGTCATTCCGCAACAAGCTCCGAGACAAGCAATAGTGTCATTCTCAACTTGGTTTAGAGGGAAACATGAGGGCCCACTGCTTTGTCCCATGTCAAGAATCCCGAATTTTCCGTGTCCAAAAAGCTTTCCGTCGGAAGCGGTGCTGGTTTTGGTTTCCGTTTTTTCTTCGGCGAGCGCCGTCCAAGCGCCCGCTGAGGCCCCAGGCTTTCGCACAGACCTTCATCACCTCCTTCATGGGCATGGCCGATGGCTTCTCGGCGGGCGGCACAGACGGGCTTCGGCGGCGGCTTCGGTGGGGCTGGGCTTCGTTGAGGGTCTTGTTGTGTTTCTGTGTGTGTTTCTGTGTGTGTTTCTGTGTGTGTGTTTGTTAGAATGCTTTTGTTTATTATTATTATTAGTATTATTAGTATTATTATTATTTGTTGTTGTTGTTTATGGTTTCTTTTTTTTGTGTTAGTTTGTTTTTTGTGGAGAAGAAACCACGCGCCAGGAATTGGGCGCTAGTTTGGAGAGAGCCACGTTTGGAGGTGTTCTGCGTTTTGAGGCTCACTCAACACGGGCCAGATTCATTTTTATTGGCTGGTAGGGCAAAAACTGATGTAGCTGTGCAGGTAAATAATCTCCGGAACGACAAGGGACTAAGTGAGCTGACTTGGATCAGAAGATGCAAATAGATAGTCAGGTAGTGTTTGCAGCGAGACACCTACACACCCACAACGCACACACTACACACAGACACATTCCACTCAACGGTATATCCCGAGTATTCTGACGACGTACTGTTGGACAGTATAGAATTTCTTTCAATCACCGTCACCCGGCTGTTCCGCTCACTATCCCGAAACGGCTTAATTGGTTATATATGTACCAGTCCCTGGGCCACGTACCCCCCCCCCCCCCCCCCCAATGGTATGGTCCCCCCATTCCCCCGCATCATCCGCATCTTGGGGATGATGCTGGCAATGCTGGGGATGCTGTCCAGTACCGTGCGAGCCCTGCAGCTTCGGTCCCAGACCCCCTTTCACCCCGTGAACCAACACCCCCGCACCTCTCGCAACATCCTACCCTAAACCAAACCACCCTGCAACCCCTCCTTAACCCCAACCCTAAGCCTAAATCAACCCAAAACCCAAACCCACCCGAAACCCACCGCAAACCAACCCTGAACCAACCCTACCAACCCACCAAGCCTAAACCAACTCCGAACCACACCCAACCACCCAACCACCCAACCCCACCACCCCACCACCCACCCCACCCCCCACAGGGGGGGGGGGTTGGCCCAACCACCCAACCACCCAACCACCACCCCACAACCCCACCACCACCCCACCACCCACCCACCCCACCCACCCCCACAGGGGGGGGGGGGGGGGGGGGGGGTCCACGGCCTGGAACATATATAGTTGATCCGGTTGTTCCGTGGCTTCCTTTTTGCCCTCTTTGTTTGGGGGGGGGTCCCACTCAAGATGCTCAGCCCCAAAACCAAGTGGAGCGCGATGTATCGAGGCTACACGGATGCCACGGCCATTATCATCGCCCGCTCCTGCGGGTCGCCTCTCTGGCGGTGGATGGCGCTACTCGACGCAGATTCGGAGGCAACCCACCCCGGTTGGGTGAAAAATACATGTTGGTCCACCTGGTGACCGATTCTTTGGCGAACGCAAAACACATTCTGGGCGAAACGAGGTAGATGGCAGGATTTCCTGATAGTCTTATTGTGCCCTGCACCGGAGTTGTGCCATCTACGTTCGCCCTGGTGTAGATCTTTTTAGGGGGGTACCCTTGTTGGGATGGCCCTCAAGGGACAGCATAGCGACAACTGCCTATTTGAAGGCACGCCAAACGTGCTAGGAGAAGCTACACATTTGACACGCCGTCCCTGCGCTGCTGTTTGTGTGTTTGGCGTTGACTGATACTAATTGTCGTTTGCAGCCGCAGCAGGCTTGTTATATTGGACATGTTGTTCTTTGCTCGAAGCTGAAGCAAGCAGAAGCACGTTTTCCCTAGCAAATGATGATGCTGCTGATGATGATGATGATGATGAGGATGACGATGCCGATGACGATGACGATGATACCCATAAATCCCACAGGTTGGCTTTGCCATTTCCCTTTACATGCCCACAAGGGAACTGTGGCATCTACGCCCCTAGATTGGTTTACGGTACATTCGTCGTATAGGAGGACCCCAGAAAGGATACCAACAGAAAAGCAAATACGCACCCAGCAGCGAAGGGCAGGGGGCACTAAATTCAGTGTTGAACCATTGTGGTGCTCTCTGACCAGCGAGTTGCGGACCTTCATGAACATTGTGAGCAAGGGCTATCAACCCAAGCTTGAGGACTGTGGCACTTGCTTTGCTCCCGGTAACATGCCTATGTGCGCGAAGCATGCACTGCCAAACAGTAACATGCCTATGTGCGCGAAGCATGCACTGCCAAACAGTAACATGCCTACGAAGCAAGAACAACATCATCATCATCATCATCATCATCATCATCATCATCATCATCATCATCATCATCGTCTCTGGGATTGAGTCATTGGGTTGAGGTTGCTTCCCCAAGACCCCCAGGCCAGATCCCAGCAACTGGCCCCATGATCACAGTCATCCAAGAGGTATGCTCAAGGAAACTCTGACTTTGATAAGGACCCCAAATAGTCTGACATATATAACTCTTTCAATACGGTCAAACTATTGGGCCCAACTGCAGTCAAAAACAACTCAGATGAAACCAACGTGCAACGGGAAGCGTCTTAGGGAGCAGGGTGCCGCACGGAGAGTCCAACACTTGGGGGGTAATATGAATCCAGCTGGCAAGTGCCAGGTATCCGCCGCCTTCCCCAGGCATGTGACCAGTGCTCCAGCGATGGCAGGACATGAAACGCGGAGAGATGTTGGGCTCGCCATTTTGTTGGTTTTAAAGGGAACCAGAAGAGGACCCACTATTTAAGACCCTTATGGTTTCCTTTTCTTTGAGGGAAGCCACAAGGGAAACAAAATTTTTTGTGAACCACAAGGGGGGAAACAACTGTTGTGTTGCGGAGAAAAAAAAGGCAAGCACCCATTTAGTTTTGGGACACCACCTCATTTTGGGGGGAGACACGTCTCAGAGTCCTCGACCGTAGTGTAGGTTGACCTACTTCATCGGCGTGGTGCTGTGCCAGTGGCTGGGCATGGGCCTGGCCAGCCTCTTCCACGACCACTCCGGGGCCTGCTTTTACAAGTGCCCTGGCGGACCGCGGAGCACGGTACCGCGGTGTGGGGGCCCAGGGCCTGGCTGTGTCGCTGAAGGGCTGCGGCTCAAAAGCATGCTTGCGGTGTGCCATAGCTCTTAAGTTTTGAGCCACAGCCAAAGACTTCTTCGATCTACTTGCGATACCACAGTAAAACATATCTCGATGGAATTACGCTTACAGCCCCTCGCATGAGGCCTGTGCACCTTTAGGTTGAGATCCATTTTCCAACCACTCTTGAGCCTCTCCTCGTGAAACCACCAGTCTTTTCCATGAAGCCTACAAACAGGTGATCGACCTTTTGCCAGTGATGGCAACAAGCTGATGGTCCAATGGGGCATCATCAGCTAGGATGTATCTGTTCACGGAAACTCACACATTTTTTTCGTGGGGAAACGTAGCAACCCACCCTTTCATGAGACCAAGAAAAGGTGATCGACTTTTTCTGGCTCGGGGGAAACGTGGCAAACAACCCACCCCACAGGGACACATTCTTGCTAGTTGTCATCCAGACCCCCAAAAAAACCAAACCCTATGGTTTCCCTTATTCGGGAATCCCCAAGTTCATTCAACCAACACCTGGAGCTCGTTGTCATTCGTCCCCTAGCTATCCGATCGCAATCGTACCGTTACCAGTGGCAAGTGAAGCATCAATATTCCCAGAACAGCCTTTGGCTACCTTTTCCCATTTTGTGGTTTTCAAAGCAATGGTCATCCCGTGAGTTTCTTCAAGGGACCTTTGGAGCAACCCCCAGCCTGGGCTAAGGATGATGCACATGGACACGGTGGCCTCCTGCATCTCCATGCGTCCAGAGGACTCCAAGGCCTTGCTGGTCTGGCGTCTGGTGAATTGGGTCCGCTGCATCGGGGAGGACCTGCTGCAGTGCTTCTTCCAGCCCCTCCTCCTTACTCCCGGCGATGTGTGTGTGTGTGTGTTTTTGTTTTATTGTTTTGCTTTTCTTGTTTTTGTGTATTTGTTTGCAAGCTTAGCAATTTGTTGGTGTGCTTTTGCTTGGCTTGGATGGTTGTGGCTGCTTCGTCTGCTTTTTTGGTTGCATTCTGTTTGCTTGGCTTTTAGGGGGAGTGTTTGATAGTTGTTTGTCACAAAAAGCAACAGCAACTCTGCAGAGGCTTGAAACAATTTTAATTTGACCTCCCTTGTAACATATGCAAATGGCAACTTTGGGGAAGTCTCCGGTTGGGAATGGGTCGAGATCCCGTGCTGCTGCTCATGTCCCATTCCTGTCATCGCAACTTGTTCTTTTCAGGGTATATGTGCCGTGCTACACCCAAATCGTGCTGTTTATTGGGGTTGCTATCATCAACCCGTTAGAGGTTTCAGACAACCATGGTGTGAATGCCCATCACCCACATGAGTATGACCCTCCAAAGAACAGGTGGGGCAGATGCGCGGGCTGATTTTCCGGAGCCCTTGGCCGGAATGGCGGAAGTCTTTGGGAACATGTTCACTCCGATCATATCCTTGTGGTCTTCGACCTTCAAACTTCATGTGAGCCAGAACAGCATGTTTCCCCCTACCAATCTTAGCGTGTGCTGGGCTTAGGGCTCCCTTTAGGGGCTTGGTAACAAGAATATATGATCTGAGGACACTTTTTGTCCTCACTGTCAAGAAGAATGCAGTGATGCTGCAGCTTGCCTGCAGTGCAAATGCCACGGCTGCTTTGCTTGCTGCAGATTGGTATTTGTGTGCATCTTTTTAGGGATGCCCGTTTTGGATGGCTTTAGTTGAAAGCCAAAAGGAAAACCACCATTTTGCGGGGGGCGGGGCATTAAGACACGCCCGTATCCCCACCCTGTTTTCCTCGCGCGAGACGCCGAGCTTTGCAGTACCAGTGGTGTGACACAGCTAAACCACTTCTGTGCTTAGAGATCCATGTGGACCTTTGATCCCAGACTATACCCTGCCGGCCCGCTTCGCAGCATCGCGGACTGCTGTGTTTTACCATGCGAGCTGGGCGTTGGGGGTTGATGGGTCGCCTTTTTCTTCTTAAGCTATGCTTTACTTGGACCTAGACAACGTCCCTTACAGCAGTCTTCCAAAATATAGGGGCTGATCAATATTCCATTTAGGGCCCCCTTTTTCCATTGAGTGTTTGCCCTCTAGCCCCCCCTTTTTGGGGTGGTTCGAAAGGACTTCCAACTGGTTGGCGAAGATACGGAACTCGCTTCGGTGGCGCAGACTGTTGGAGCTGTGGCGCAATGGCAGCGCACCGCCCCACGGTTACCTTTGTGGGGTGGGGGCGGTTCCTTCCAGCTCTGTGCTCATCCAGGATAAGCCGTTGCAAAGCTCGCTTGTGCACGCATCCAGCTTGACTGTTGGACTCCGTTACATTGGCAAGTACCCTCCCCCCAAGAATCATAGAGGGTTTTGGAAGACTACTTTTCTTTTGGGAAGCCCCATGTCCACCTCCATGATAAAGAGGGTACATAGAGATGAGTCACAGGCGCAAGTTCAAGCGATATTGCTTCGATCTTGATAGCTGGGGCCAAACATTTCCTTGTGATTTCCTTGTGGGCTTATAGCCATTGTCACAGTGAAGCATCCATCGTCACGACGACTACTTCCATGATGATAGACGGTGCACGCCCTGCTTTCACCCATTCGGCCAGATTGTGGAGTGTATTTTTGTTGGCCTCCAAGTTCCCAGCAGCACTCGGAACCGCAGGCAGGCGTCGTCCAAATCTCAGAAATTCTTCCTTCGGGAGATCATTCCTTTCAGAGAAATCCATTACTCCATCTCCTTCACCTAATCTCCTTCCATCTCTATCTCTTCTCTTTCTCAATCATAAGCTTCTACAGCCCACACTCTCTTCTTTCATTGTGTGGCTAGGAAAGCATGAATGAAGAAGAGAGAGATCCATTCCTTCACTCATTCCGTTCCTATCACTCTGAGGTTTAGCCCAAGCGGATGCTTTGACGGGACCTTTGTTTGGAAGGCTCCACTGCCGCGGCAAACCAGCGAAACATGGCTCAATCATGTCCTTTCCCCTGAAGGAGATCCCTCCCAAACCAGATGTTTGTTTGAGATTCCTCTGAACACTTTGCATTTTCACATTACACATGTGTTTCTCTTTCTCTTGAACTTCTTCTTATCCTCCTTTCGGCCCCCCCCCAATTGGAGGTCCCATGTGCCATAGGAAAAGCCGAGAGCCGAGAGGCTGTCCATCGCGGTGGGCGCTTGCACCTCGGTGCTGGCGGTCTACAACGCCGCGAAGCGCGCCGCCGGGGCGGTGGGCACCAGCTGGCAGCTGCTGAAGGCGCCAGCGGAGGGGGGGGTGGGGTGGGGTGGGGTGGGGTGGGGTGGGGTGGGGTGGGGTGGGGTGGGGTGGGGTGGGGTGGGGTGGGGTGGGGTGGGGTGGGGGGGGGAAGGTGGGTGGGGTTGGGGGGCACTTTGGGTTTTCTTATTTGCTGAGTTTTGGACTTTTGTCACTTTTTGGGATGTGCTTAACGATCTTCCAACAGCATCAGCAGATTGAGCAACCCGCGTGACAAGCTTAAGCACTTGCACTGGCTCCACGTTTTGCTCTCTACAAAAAGCCGAGTGAAGCCGGACAACATTAGCAGATTAAACAACCTACATGACATGCTTGAGCATTTGCACTTACTCCACGTTTTGCTTGTCGAGCAAAGCCAAGGAAAGCCAATTGAAGCTGGACAACACCAACAGATTCAACTGACATTAGCAGCCTGCATTTGTGCTGCTTGCACGCCGTTCCACTGGCAAAAAGTTTGGGCTTTGCTTAAGGCCAATCCACTCAGAAAAAGAGCTTTAGGTTCCTCATGCAAGCGAAGTCGATCAGAAGGGTCAAAACAGGTAAGCATGGCTGAAGGCGCAAAGCAGGTGCGGCCGCTTGCGGCGGGTGTGCTAGGTTGGGAAATTTGAGGGGGGGGGGGTCTCTCATTCATAACCAAAAAGGGACTCAACAAGGATAGTTTCCTTTCAAAGTTTTCTGGGGGTAAACCAGCCCAAACTCACGTAACCACACCCTAAGGCAAGCCTAAAGCCGCTGCTAAACTGGGAGCACTTAATGGAGGTCCATTTTTTGGGGGGATTTTTTTTTTAAATTCTGTTTTTTCAGGGTGGGTGACTTTTCGGCTTTTTGGCTTTTGTGGCTTTTACGTGGGTTTTTGTGGCTTTTGTGGCTTTTGTGGCTTTTCATTTCGCATCCTTGTCTTTTCGCATGTTCCGCTGCAACAGGTGGCTTTTTGGCTTTTGGCGGCTTTCTGGCTTTGGCTTTTCGCATCCTCTGCTTTCCCAGTTGGTTTTTGGCCTTGGCTTCCTGCATCCTCAGCAGCCCCCCGTTTCAATCATCATGCGGCAGCTACTTTTTAGATTCTTCGCCCCTAATTGAATCACCACTTTTCTTGTTCGATCATCACAGGGGGGCTGCCGCCCCCCCCCACCCCCCCGCTACTTTTTAGACTGGTGTATTTGTTTGGCCCTAATTGAATCATCACTTTTTCGGTCTTCATGGGGGGGGGGGTGCCGACCCAACCCCCTCGCTACTTTTTAGACTTTTTGCCCCTAATTGAATCATCACTTTTTCGATCATCAAACAGGGAACTGCCGCCCCCAACCCCCCCGCGCCTTTTAATTGAATCATCGCTTTTTCAATCATCATGGGGGTGCTGCCCCCCCCCCCCCCCCAACCCCCGCTGCTTTTTAGACTTTTGTGCCCCTAATTGAACCATCACTTTTTTTGATCATCATGGGGGGTCTGCCCCCCAACCCCCCCGCTTTTTTACTTCGATCATGGGGGCTGCCCCCCCCACCCCCCCCACCCCTCCTGATGCTTTTTAGATGTGTTTGCCCTTAATTGAATCATCACTTTTTTGATCACCATGGGGGGGCTGCCTACTTGTTGAATTTTTGGCAGAGATTAAAATGCGCCCCTAGTTGAATCATCACTTTTTCAATCATCATGGGGGGTGGCTGCCGCCCCCCCAACCCCCCCACTACGTTTTAGGTGTTTTACAGGGATTAGCTTGCCCGTATTTATCATGAGGCCGGACCCGCCCCTCTTTTTAACATGCATACATAAATGCCTACCTACCTTGCCGCAGAGGAACTGATGATGCTGAAGATGCAGGAAGCCAAGGCCCTCGATTTGCTGGTGATGCTGGGGATGTTGGCTGGACATGCGGGGGATGTTGAAAACGATGCTGACGGACTAGCGTAAAATGCGTACATTTCGCAGAACATGCTGTAAATTACAGCATTTTAGTAGCCAGGACGGAAAACACAAAAAATCCTAAAATAAAACAAACAAAATCCCAAATTAAATCTCGACCGGCACTTGCCCCCTCTCACCCATTGCTGGTATTTACAGGGGAATGGTTTTCAAAAACCAGAGTTTGTCCTTGGTGCGAATTTTCTGGATTTCGCCACCACGTGGCACCCGAGCTCGAGATTCGTAGCCTCTCACTTCCTGAGTTCAATGGACTTGAGTCACTTTTCGGCAAGGCCATTTCAGTGGCAACTTAAAAAGAATTCCAGGACATTTTTCGCCTATCCACTCGATAGGCCAAGGCGACTGCACTCCCCTTCCGTCGCCCGCGGCGCCCAGGTGCGGCGGGACATGGCCAAGGCCGCGGCGGAGGGCCGCGCCGCGGACTTCGAGGCGGCGCTGAAGGAGGCGGAGGACTACGGCATCGAGTTCAAGGAGCGGCTCACGAGTCCGAGTCCGAGTGAGTCGTGAGCTCGGAGCGCCGTTTCGGGGACGTGTTTTTGTTTGGTTTGTTTTGTTTCTCACTTTTGGGATGGAGGATTTTGGTGGTAAAGAAAAAGTCCCCGGACACTGAACATGAAGAGTTGAAGAGGACCTTGGAAGGTCACGTAAAGTTGTCCGATCATCTTATACGTTCGGCAGGAAAGTATATTCCTGTTTACAGCTGCGCTCTGTCGTTGAGATTCATGAAGCCAATTTGCGCGTATATAGGCCCATCTGGTGCCCAAAGTAGCCAGGAGATTGCGGAGCATGTGGCCAAAGGGGAGCGGCAGCTGCAGTACCTGAGCTCGGGGCCTTACGCGCCCTGGCACGAAAGTACGCGTCAAGCGAGTCTGAGTAGGCAACATGGAACAATCAAGCTTCATTCAGCATGGCTGCGGACATGGCAGTTCACCTTCTGTTGCACTTAACAGCTTCGACCTATCACCTTCCTTTTCTTGAAGCAACCAAACCCATTTTTTTAAGACCCAACCCAATTCGGTGTTTTTGAACTGCGTCTTCAACCCCAAGGGCTTTCCCGCGGCCCCGGCCCAGAGCACAGGTCATCGGCGAGCCGACGAAGCCCGAGATCGCCGGGAAGTTGGGCAGCGAGGCGCGTGGGTCGCGCGGGGAAATCCCAAGGGCTTGAGCCCTCAAACGGCAAGGCCTTGCTTTTGAAGCTTCTTACCTTCTTTGTTTGAAAAAGGTGTCACCTTTTGAATCCTGGCTTAAATCTCCAGGGGGGCTGAGTATCTTCCTCAGGCTCATGGTTCCAATCTGCCTGAATCAATCATTTGCCTCTGCTCTCGTCCAGAAATGCCGCCAGGATCTGATGGACAGCGTCGCTTATCGGCGCCGCACGGTGGAGTTTGCCCACGAGGCCAGGCGATCGAGCAGTGAGGCTGATGGGTCCTTCAGTGCCGATGTGTTTGGGCACGGCCAAGAATCCTTGGCTATGAGTTTGCCTTGGCGAGGGCAAGCCATGGGATAAGCCAAGCGCCTAGCCAGTCCTTTTGCGGAACCAATTCTTATCTCAGCTAGGCTGTTCAAATCCTTATCTTGGGGTACGAAAGGGGCCAATTGCGTTGGTATGATGGAAATTAGGCTTGGCCAGGCCTGAACATCCAAAACATGTTATGCAATTTGATCAAAGGGGGACCTTCTGTGCAAGAACCTCGTCCAAGCGGTCAGCTGGTCTTTGAAGGCCGGAGGCGCGGAATCTGCCCGAAATCCCAAGAAATGAGTTTTACGGAGGAAGGAACAACTTGCCGGTGCTCAGCAAGGAATGAGAAAATAACCCTTATAAACCATCCAACTCATGATGTCCTTTCAGGGAATCCCTGGGTTCGTTCCATTTCACATGCCCTACCTATACGGGGGACCCCCCAAGTGGAAGGCCGCGGCGGCGCGGAAGAACATGCTGGAGGAGATGGAGGCGCCTGCCACCTGTGCGGCGCGGAAGAGGGGCAGCCACCATGAGGGCCGGCACCTGGCGAAGGCCGGGGGGGGGGGGGCTGGTTGAGGGCTGGGGTGAAGGGTGGGAGCTGCCCCATCCTCAACTGGGGCCACCCAAGCAGCCGCAAAGCAGGTCTACAACGCCGAGCGCCGCAGCGTAGACTTCGCGGTGGCGGCGCAGCAGGCCCGGGAGCTGCGGCTGCGGAGGCTCGTGAAGGCGGGGGGGAAGGCTGCGGGGGTTGGGGGCCGGGGGTGGTTGAAGGATTGGAGGGGTTGAAGGGGGGCTTGGGGCATCCCAAGGCGAAGGGGCTGAGGGAGGATGGGAGGCTTGAGGGCTGGAATTCGGTGTCTTTTTTGAAGGGAAGCCAAAACGTTAGTTTGTGTTATGCAATCACCTTTTGATGGCTGATTTAAACGTGAGTTTCCTTTGGGGGTGATGAGTAAAAGGTTGGACGCATGTCCCCAACGGCGACTTGGGCCTCGGACAAGTCAACCTGGAAAGCGGGGGTGGGCCACTAGGAATCAATAGGGTATGTTCGGCAAGAAGTGATCCGGATCCCTCTTAACTGATCCCACCCCTCCCATTCATCCACCATTTCTGGGTTCCACTCTTGCGAGTTCCGCCATCTCGAGGAGGGCGACTGCATTTGCGTGGGCTCCCATCCCCGGGAGTTCCTCAAGGGCAGGGAGCCGGATGCCAAATGGTCGGACTAGTGCGCCACACGGTCCGGACCGAAGCTTCTTCCGAGGACGGAGCTGGAGAGTTCAGCTGGAGATTCAAGAGTCCTGGTTGTTTTTCTCTGAGGTTTTTGGGGGTTGGGACAGACAAAGGGTGGGCTTGGCCCATTATGTTCTTATCCTTTCCCTCAATAAATCCCTCCCCCCCCACTTGCCACCCTCAAAATTATGCGTCTTTTTGCGCGGCAAACCTGGCAGCCATCCGGGCTTCTGGGCCCAAGTCCGAGTGAGGAGTTTGAGCACTGCAAATTTCAATGCTGTTCTTCGGATTAGTGCTGGAGCGTCTAAAAATTGGTTCAGTGGTTTGAGTTAGGTACTGGCGTTGCATCGCTAGAGAAAAACTGCTTCGCTGGCTTGGTGTCGGTTTAGTCCTGGCTCTTATGGAATCAAGTGCCCGTAAGTACGACTGGAGCTGGGGTCAGCGGGAAATTCGCTGGTCTGGAATTGGTTAGCATTGGTTCAAGCCATGGGCCAGAGCTGGCAGCTAAAACACACCGGTCGATTTGCCTCAACCTGACACGGGGAGGTAGATATGGTATCCGAAGGCCACCCGCATTGCTTAAGGGAGTTTGATTATGGCGCCTGACTGTCGATGTGCAAGGCTGGGCCCTGATCCTTGCGTCCTGGATAGTCTGGGCACATTGCAAAACACACTTTTTGGTGTAATGATTCAGTCAGTTCATGATGTGGCCTGTGTGAAATTCTGCCCAAGCTCTTTCCCTTTTCTCCGCTCTACTTGTTGGTTATGGGTCCGGTCAGGCACGAGGGGAGGCTCCTGAGGTGATGCTCCCGGTGTTAGAGGGTCAGCGCAGAATCAAAAAGGGGATAGTGCTTTGCAGCTATGCCTCGCTTTTCGAACTTGAGGCTCTTCAAGCAATCCTGATTTTTCGGGATCTTCATTGAATCGGTTTCTCTCTGGAAAATATGGCTTGGGAGTGGCCAATGTATGTTAAACCAGCCCAGCTACTGGCCAGCGCGAGGAGATTTTCTCACAGCGCTACCTCAATGGAATCCTTGGTCCACTGGAACAAGAAATGTTGCGTGATGCGATTCGCTGCGATGCCAAGCAGTTGCGGCGCACGGGTCGGAACCGGGCCCCATATTGAAGATGAACGAACGCATCCACATCAAAGCAAAGCTCAGCTCTAGCATTGTTCGGCGGGAATATCAAATCTAAGCAAGCTTTGGTGGGAATACATGGGAATACCATGACTTGTCAAGACAGAGACGTTTCTGTCACGCGAAGTCCCTGGCGCGAGCGAAGCTCGTAGTCCAGTCTAGGCCGGCGAAGGATGCCTTGATGACGAAGTGTATCAACTGGGGGTAAGATGGGATGGGCTTGTGTTTTTGGTTGCGTTTTTTCCGCATTGGGTGAAAAACGGAAACAAAGGGAACCATCATCTCTCTCTCTCTCTCTTTTTTTGCGAGCCCCCCTACACGCAACAAATGTGCACGTGCGCGCGAGAAACCCGATTTGGGAAGGGGCCTTTTGTTTGACCTCGCTGGTTCATATCTCTTGTCCAGTCGAAAGTTATCACGCGCGGCTGCATGGAGTAGAGGTGGGTGTGGGGGCGATTCGTTTCTTACGCGTGATTTACACCCATGCCGGATTGCGTTATTTCCTTAGCAACAACCACGGCAGGACTTGAGTAGAGACCTTTGGTTTGCCTCCGTTTGTTCGTGTGTTCTTTCCCAGCTGAGGACGAGTGTAGTTTTTGTTTGCGCCTTTTTCTGGGGACATGTCCCAGAAGTGACTGATTTTGGCCCGAGTAGGGACCTTGCCTTTGCTCATGTTTTTTGAGCACGTTGCTGCGTCCTTGTGTCTAACTCGTGAGCAGACCAAACCCGGGGAAATGAAAAGTTAAGGGACAGTCTGACATGTCCAAACCAGAAATAGGTGTAGCGGCAAGAGTCTCCTTCTGTTTTTCCATGAAAGGCATCCATCGCTGTGCCCTTGCTGACCCTGTCATGATGACACACAGCTGCAGCTGCGACAACATGCAGCGCGCTTTCTTCTCTTCTGTTTTCCTTGGGTTGAGAGCATCCCCGGGGAGCAAAAAGGCCGCGAGGCTGCGCGGCACTCGTGCTTGGCGGTGAACATTTTCCGATTTCGTCCGCAACGAGCCCGCAGTGAAAGGAGCTCACCAACATGCCCTTGCAGATCCCGTGTTGTAGGTGGGGTGCCTGTGGGCTCTCTGGATTCATCAATCAGTGGATTCGCCTGTTTGCCCCTGTTTGGCAGAAGTGTTTTAGCTTTGCTTGGCGTGCCTGGGCGTTGATCAGCTGAGCTGGCTTATGTGGGTTCCGGCCATGTTTATTTTGTCATGCTGACCATGTTTGTCGGTGTGACGCTTGATTCTCCGACTCGAACTGAGACTGGGTGATGGAATGGTTTGTTCGTTTTGGTTCTCCTTTCCTCAACAAACACACGCACATTTCAATCTTGCTTCGTGTGCTTGTTTCTCAAGCCTGCCCGTGGCTCGTGGAGTGCGGTTTTGCGTTCCTGAGTTTTTTGTTATGCTTCCTGCCAAACTTCCTGCATTCCCCTTTTTGCACCCTCCAAACGTGGCAGTGTCAGTGAACAGCATTTGAAGGGGGGAATCCAATGATCCCTGAGAACGTAAGTCGCGCGTTTTTTTCCTAGATTCGCTGCTAAGCTGTGCTGTGAGGAGTGTGTGGAGAGCTGGGTTTCACGTGTACAAGAAGCTTGCCCACAAGTTTCACAGTCAGGCCAGTACCTGTCCACCTTTGGGGTGTGTCAGGCACACCTTTGCATGGCCCAGGCTGCATCCAACTCGGAAGCACTTAGACAACCTTTCTCCTTCCTGCCTCCCAGTTGCAACCTGTTTTCAACCTGCTTTTTGGGAAGGGTCCCCCAAACAAACTCAACCAAAACCGGGATGCCCTTTGTTCCCCATGCAAATCCACGAAGCATCGTGTAGAAGATGTGCTGGAAGATCAGGGGATATTCCGTCAGCCTCATGAGGTGCTTTGCATGCCGCCCACCAGTGAGGAGGCACGCGTCCGGGCAAAGTACTCAGTCAAGATCTCAAAGAAGCAGAACGGAGGTCTGGGGACTTTGCAGCAAATCAAGCGATGATACTGTGGATGGTTGCGAAATCCAGAAACCCTGGTTTATGATTCGATTCCCCAGTAATACCCAAGAAACCTAGTGGAAGCAACCATGGTTTCATTTCGTGGTGCGAACGGATGTCGCGGGTGAACAGACTTCTCATAAACCGGTCTTTGGCATGGGCTGAGAACAGACTCTCAGCTCATGGGTTTGTCTATCTGGGAACCCCCGAGGAAAAAAAAGCTCAGGTGGTATCAGTAATATCCCCAACAGCATGCGGTGCTCTTTTTAGTGCTCGCACCAAGAACCTCGTGGAACCCGTGGAACCCTGGTGGAACTCTGGTGGAACCCTGGTGGATCCTTACGTCAGGGCCGGCCCGTACCACCCCGGAGCCTATCTGGGCTGAGACCCCAAAGCTTCAGCTGTGGGGAAAAAAGCCGAAGAGATAGGCTTCCCTCGGGGAAGCCCCCACTTAATCACCCTGTTGAAAAGGGTCCCAAAGACACACCCCTTGCACGGAGGCCATGTCCACCATCTTTGGCTCTATCATCTCCGGGTTCCTCCACCGCTTCAAGAGCGCAGCCCTTAGACCCGTCCAGGCGGTGTCCTATGGAAACGAGGTGGTTTTGTTTGGGAGGTCGATCGCTTTTTTTCGGCGTTAGGTTTCAAGGGCCAAATGAACACCGCCCATTGCCAGACTTAGCTTACCTCTCAAAACGCTGTTGCCCTTGTGGTGCTTCTTTTCCTTTCAAACCCACAAGTTCTCTCACGTTTTTTTTCCAGGTTCCCAGGTTTCCGGTCGGATTGGGCGGATTGGGGGGGGGGGTTCGTTCCGGCCTTGGGATCCCATCGCCGTGTCCGAGGTGAAGTTCAGGGCCTGGCCAATGCCTCGGTGCAGGCCACCATCGACATCTACAACAAGCGGGGGGCCCAAGGACAATGAGGGGGTGGGGGGAGGGGGGGGGAAACAGGCGGGGAGGGGGGGACCTAAGCCGATCGACCGGATCTGACCGGATCTAATCCCAAAGTTGTGTGGTCCAAAACTGGAGCAATCTTTTCTTGTCAGCCCTCGGTTGGGCAAGTGAGCCATTCATTTGGGAGGTTAAGGGGTGGGGGCCGGGGTTGATCTAGAAGTGTGAGGGGGGGGGGCACATGAAGGAGCAGAAATGAGAACTGGTAGTGGTGCTTGTGTTCGTTGCCGGGGGAATTCTCAACTCCAGAATCCCGGTTTCGGGTCCAAAAGGGCCCAGGGCGTTTTGACTGGGAAAAGGCTTAAGGAATTGGAAGAGTCCAAAGTCTGGTTCTTTTCCAGCCGTATTTGCCTGTGTGTTTGTGTGTCTGTGTCGTGTTTGCGTGTTTGTGCGTGTGTGTGTTTGTGTGTATGTTTGTTTGCGTGTTTGTGCGTATGTGTGTTTGTGTGTTTGTGTGTCTGTGTCGTGTTTGCGTGTTTGTGCGTGTGTGTGTTTGTGTGTATGTTTGTTTGCGTGTTTGTGCGTATGTGTGTTTGTGTGTTTGTGTGTCTGTGTCGTGTTTGCGTGTTTGTGCGTGTGTGTGTTTGTGTGTATGTTTGTTTGCGTGTTTGTGCGTATGTGTGTTTGTGTGTTTGTGTGTCTGTGTCGTGTTTGCGTGTTTGTGCGTGTGTGTGTTTGTGTGTATGTTTGTTTGCGTGTTTGTGCGTATGTGTGTTTGTGTGTTTGTGTGTCTGTGTCGTGTTTGCGTGTTTGTGCGTGTGTGTGTTTGTGTGTATGTTTGTTTGCGTGTTTGTGCGTATGTGTGTTTGTGTGTTTGTGTGTCTGTGTCGTGTTTGCGTGTTTGTGCGTGTGTGTGTTTGTGTGTATGTTTGTTTGCGTGTTTGTGCGTATGTGTGTTTGTGTGTTTGTGTGTCTGTGTCGTGTTTGCGTGTTTGTGCGTGTGTGTGTTTGTGTGTATGTGTGTTTGCGTGTTTGTGCGTATGTGTGTTTGTGTGTTTGTGTGTCTGTGTCGTGTTTGCGTGTTTGTGCGTATGTGTGTTTGTGTGTATGTGTGTTTGTGTGTTGCTGTGTATGTGTGTTTGTGTGTTTGTGTGTCTGTGTCGTGTTTGCGTGTTTGTGCGTATGTGTGTTTGTGTGTATGTGTGTTTGTGTGTTGCTGTGTATGTGTGTTTGTGTGTTTGTGTGTCTGTGTCGTGTTTGCGTGTTTGTGCGTATGTGTGTTTGTGTGTATGTGTGTTTGTGTGTTGCTGTGTATGTGTGTTTGTGTGTTTGTGTGTCTGTGTCGTGTTTGCGTGTTTGTGCGTATGTGTGTTTGTGTGTATGTGTGTTTGTGTGTTGCTGTGTATGTGCGTTTGTGTGTTTGTGTGTCTGTGTCGTGTTTGCGTGTTTGTGCGTATGTGTGTTTGTGTGTATGTGTGTTGCTGTGTATGTGCGTTTGCGTGTTTGTGTGTCTGTGTCGTGTTTGCGTGTTTGTGCGTATGTGTGTTTGTGTGTATGTGTGTTTGTGTGTTGCTGTGTATGTGCGTTTGTGTGTTTGTGTGTCTTGTGTTTGTGTGTTTGATTGTGTGTGTGTCTTTTTTTTGAGGGCCCCCCCAAAATGGCTTCGGCCCTCCCCTGTACGTTGATTCGTTGCCGTCGATTGGCTCTCAGGTGCGGAGATGAGCTTCTGCCCACCCCTACGCGGCCGCACTACACCTTCAACCTCCGGGACGTCTCCAAGGCGATGCATCGCCTTCCATTGAAACCCAAGGGAGCCAAACACTGAAAGCCACAGGAACCAAACAAAAACACAAGCCAAGGAAACTGAAACTCAAAGGGACCAAACAATTCCCCAGCTGAAAGCCTTTTTGGTCGACCGACATCAATCGGTGACTTGGGGGCGGTTTGGGTTCAATAGCAGAGTTATCTCCGGGGGTTCTGGGGGGGGTGTCCGGGGCTGTTGGGGATATCACTTGAGCAGCGCCATAAACCCTGACAATACAAAGTAGTAAAGGGGGGTGTCCTATAGAATCCCCGCGAAAGCCAAAACGCAGGCCGCGAAAGCTGGCGAAAGCTTATCGCGAAAGTAACCAAAGAAGGTCCCGCCGCGAAAGACCCGCGAAAGCCTGCATGCTGTGTGGCAGTCCGCCGCGAAAGCGTCGCGAAAGCAAAACATGGGGTCGCGAAAGCATCGCGAAAGGGTCGGCGAAAGCAAGTTCATAGGACCGCTTTTTACACAAGAGTATTTGGCACGGCTCACTTGGACTTGTCTTAGGAACCTCGTGTTGGTTGGTTTTGGGAAACCACAAGGACTACAATTTCAGGGGTGCTTTAATTTTGCACAATGACACAAGACGTAAAACAGAAATATATACATTTAGGGATGTGTTCCTGATTCTTTAAACTCGAGCGACAAGCACTCGACAACCTTATGCAAGCTTTGTGAGAACTCGCTGCGCATGAAGCCATTCTCTTGCACATGCCTTGTCCTTCTTTTTGCCAGCACCAAATTACTCTATCCCATGCAGAGCTGGGGCTTCTTGAATGGTGAGTTTCAAGCCAACTGATGCCTCATGGCTTGCAATCCTTCACGAATTGCAGATGAGGTTGGGACTGGTATGAGTTTCACAGGTCAATGCGGCAATGCCCCATCACTCTTCCCCCTTGGCAAGAGGGTTCAGATGTCATGTTACACGTTGGGCATGGACACCAACAAGTGCATCTCCCGATTTGCTATTTGATGGGGACAAGAGAGGGGATTGGGTCTTTGCCATCAGCTCAGTGCCTCATGGTACTTTAGACGAAGTTGAGACGAGCAAACAAGGATCCTTGTGTCCAAAGGTGACCGACAGAGTTGCTCCGAACCTGAAGACAATGACCAAACCAGGTAGAATGCTGGCACTTCGATTCCTTTCAGGGGCCAACGTACTCCCCCTGTGTGACAGGTCTTGGAATCTTGGGAGCAATGCAAGGGCCTGACCCAACGAATCCCCAAGGCAGACGACACTTAGACCTGTTTTGCATGTTTCCGGTTGAACTGTCAAACTTGTCCCTTCGAATGATGCGTTTCGTCAAAATTAGGCGCCCGAATGATGGGTGTCCTACAGTTTGCCACTTCCACAATGACCCCAAGAAAGGCTGGAGAAGGTGTTGAACAATTCCGGTGCCCGGCTTTCCGCGGAAAGCCGCCGCAGGTGTTCCAGGGTTTGCTCATGGTGAAGCCGATGCACGCCTCAGCCTCAGACAGCGCGAAGGCCTTCGGATGGTCCGCGAACCGGGGGAAGATGACCTAGCTGCATACTGCTGGCAGTGCAACAGCATTGGATACTCACTCCATCCACTTCTTCAGCTTTCTGCCAGTGTCAGCTTCTGATGTGTATGGTAGGACCCTTGCTTTTCTCCCGCGGACGGTTTGTTGCCTCCTGTGCGATGTGGTCACATTGGCCCCGAGCCGAGGTTCCAAACGCGGAAGCATACACGAGGCGGGGGAAATTTAGGGCCCCCGAGTTTGGGCTCGAGATGTCCAGATGGCTGACGCTACGAGACGTGCCGTGAGTGGGGGTTGGATCTTCAACTTGCAGCCTCTCAAGTCGGGGCCGTCCATGAGAAACAACTATGATATTAAGCAAAAATCAACATGTGCAGTGCTCGTGAGCACATGTCGCTCCAAGCAAGCATGGATGCTCACAAGAGGTTTGACACGTAGGTGTGTCGGTCGATCGATTTGGTGTGAGCTTGAAGAATGAGTCATCAGAGCTGCTTAAGGCCAAGAAAGTACCAGTGGCGATTTTGACCGTTGGACCTGGAAATTCCAAAGCCGCCGGCACTTCCCCTACGGCAAGGGTTGCGGGATGGCCTCATCTTACTACATGGTTAGAATCGCTGGACTTGGAATTTCAAGCCCACGTTTCGACAGATGCAAGTGCTGTGCACGTCTGAAATATCTATCCGTGACCGAGATTTGCCAAGGCCGCCCGATTTAGAGACCACCTAGTGTAGATTTCCTCTTGGAGGTATGCCAGACTGGTCCTTGGTGGGAAAGGACCGGAGCTCACCGGAGGCTTTGGTACCATGAGCTCTCTCGGGTTTTCTGCGACCGCCTGATCAACAAGAACGACAAGGCGGCGGGGCGGCAGGGCAGAAAGCGTGTGCTTGAAGAGACAACTCGCATTCGAAGCCTGCCTAAGGGTTCATGAGGGTGGCCTCAACCATGCTTCGCGTTGGGCATTTTGCCTTGTGAAGGACGTTGAAAGGGTTGACGCTGTCACCCACAGGCAAAAACACAAGCAGGCAAATTTGGGCATCATCATCATCATCATCATCATCATCAGCATCATCATCATCATCATCATCATCATCTTCTTCTTCTTCTGCTTCATCGTCATCGTCATTGTCGTCGTCGTTGATTTGACATGCACTGCCGCCTAATCGGCAGCACATATTTGCGGCGTCGCGAGAGCTTAGTTGTGGGCGTGGTCCACACAGCGTCCGGTCCTTAGCTAAGTACACGCTGCGGTTCCCGAACATCTCTACTGTCATGGAACCACGCCGGGCAGACAGTGGCACCTTGCGCCACTCCAATGGTGAACATCACATGTAAAGGACCTTTTGATCAACCCCCTCATGGGAATCCTGCACCTTCCTTTCCAGCCAAATGTCTTATGGTGCCTCTGAGCTTTCAACGTTTGAACCACTCGCCAGGAGTGGTTCTACAAGGCAGCGGCGGAGCAGTTGAAGTCCAGGCAGGAGTCGATAGGGAATTGCGCTGAATTTCCGTGAATCATCCCTCGAGCGCGGGCATTCTACTTAGTTGGGGTCCCTTGAAGATGCTTTCATGGTTCTCTTGAAGATTCTTGCACCAGGTTTGTTTGTTCGCAGGTTTTCAGATTCTTCTTCAGAAGCCACCAGAGAGAGAGAGAGAGAGAGAGAGAGAGAGAGAGAGAGAGAGAGAGAGAGAGAGAGAGAGAGAGAGAGAGAGAGAGAGGGGGGGGTGTTGACAAAGGGGCCCCACAAATGGTGGTTTCCTTTTGGCCAAAACGCCATCCCAGAAAGGGCACTCAAAGAAGAACACATGCCCAAAACCCGCTTCTCCCTCGCCTTGCGCCCCAGGTTCCGAGTCATGGACACAGACTTCGAGATTTGGACCTCGCTGATGTGGTGCAACTTCCTCCGCCCAGTGGAGAATCGCGTCTACGAAGAGGCCAAGGACAAAACCAAGGCACCGGACGCGCGCGACATGCGACGCGGGAAGCTGCAAAGTTGGTTCGTCGGCCATACACAAATTAGATGGACGCATATGAGCCATGGTCAAAAAACCGGTTCCTTTGCTTGGGGTTAAGAGGAGTGGTCTTTTATGTGGAGTAAGGATCCTCAATGACCACTTAATTCTAAGGCAGCCATGTCCAGACGCTATATAAGGGTTTTGACCATGGCACATATGGTAGGGCCTATTGATTTGTGCTGTAATACTGTGTATGGACAAGGTCCTGCACCACCTAAGAAACCCCGTTTCTGATGATTCTCCTGTAAACACCAACCAACAATCTCATGTTTTTTTCGTTTCACCGCGCGGAATCTGCGGAAACGAATGCATGGCTCTTGGGCATTGCTCTGGCCTTTGTGCGGCTTTGTCCGTGCGGTGCGGCTTTATCACCAAGCCTTAGGGTTCACTGGTTGACCCAATTTGCATGAAACTCCTTAGGTAAATCATGGTTGTTATATCAACCCAACCATTATTTTAATGGTGGTTGTTTCACCCCAGAGCAGGGCTTTGTTTGAAGATTTTGGCCTTCCACGCAGTTCTCAGTCCACAGCCGATGGATCCACTCAGTTAGTTTCTTTGGTCGCTATGGCCCCAAACAGGTGGACATGTGTGTCCCAGTGCTTAGGGCAAATGGATTTGTGTGCGATGATCTTGCCTTCTGACATTGTGTTTTCAAGCTCCGCGTGCCGGTGCTTGTGCAGTTGAAGTTCCATCATTGCTTTGCACTTCATCCAGTCAGACTCTCCACTCAAAACCAGTAAGGGTACATGATTCGGCAAACTTTATTCGGGGCCTCTCATTTCAGGGCCTTCAAAGCAGGCTCATTTGTTCCGCCAGAAAGAAGAAAGTATTTTCGAAGCAAGCAGCTGAGTTGTCCCAGTTGTCTTGCATGCCATTTCACAAGGCGTGCGTCAAGGGAACGTCTTAGGGGATTGTACTCATGGAAACAAATCGAAACCCGGCAGTTGGAGAGCCTTGAAAGCCTTACGGAGTCCGCTGAAGCTGCCAGAAATCCACATCGAGAGCCTGAAGTGTTGGCTCCCTTTGTCTCGTCCGTATCGCAGGTGAACAAGGTGTTGGAGGATGCCAACGATGATTACAACCTTTCCCACACCGCACAGATGAACTTGGTCTTCTTCCAGGACCGTCTGCCCAGGTGCAGCCAGTGGATTCCGCGCCTTTTTCGAAGGGCTCCCAGGTAAACTCAACCAACCAAAACAGGATGCCCTTTTTCCCCATGGAAATCCCACTGGGCATTTGAGGTCCAATTGACCTGGGCGTATGTTTGAAGGACGGAAGTACTCACCGGGCAGTTTGTCCGCCTATCGCTTGAGGCCAGGCGAGGCACGACACTGTCAAGTGTCTGGCTTCACGGCCCCGGAAGTTGGGATCTAAGAGCTCAAAGCGCATGCGGTTGAACGGATGGAAAAGAGAAATCCCATTTCGCACCACGAAAGGAAGCCATGGTTGAAGCCATAACGTTTCTTGGTATTTACAGGGGAATCATCAGAACCCAGGGTTTCTGAGGTGGTGCAAAATTTCGTCCATCCACAGTAGCATGGCAGGACTGCTTTCTTTGTCAACCCTGGCCAGTTGTCATTTTGCCCGCCTCTCCGACAAGCGCCGCAAGCCGATCTGGCAATATTTTTTGGTAGGACCTTTTCAGTGGGTATTTCAAGGGAAGCGAAGAGCAAGGAGCCACCCTCATTTTAGGGCATGACAGGGTCCACCAAAGGTTCCCTTCTCAAAAATTCAATCCAACTCAAGGCCGTAATCCACCTGACACTTCGGTTTTGTCAGTTGCCATGTGGCTACGGCTCAAACTTTTTCAGACCCAGACTCTCCCTTCTCCAGGCCGCATTTGTTGGCTCGCGATTTTTTTGAGCCGAAAATGAGGGTGGCTCATTAACCACCATCCTGAAAGTCCCCCAAAAAAACACACCCTAAACAGGGCTCCTTAAAAGACGCATGTTGCCCATTTGAAACATGGCTTTCTCCACCAAAATCAAGGGAAACCGCCATTTACCAGGCCATGTTCAGGTGTATAATGTAAGGATCCCTGCTAAAATGCCAACGTTTGCTCCTGGCTTCCCTTTGCCGCAGGACTGCGTCGAGCACATCAACCGCATCGCGCGGGTGCTGGCGCAGCCGCGGGGCAACCTGCTGCTGGTGGGCGTGGGGGGCTCCGGCCGCTCCAGCTGCGCCAAGATCTGCCCGGGCGCTCGGAGGGATGAAGAAGTCCTAGGGTCTCACCTGAGTTCCTGGAGCTTTAGTTATTTTTTGGGCTTGGGACCTTTTTAGTAAGGTACTTTAAAAGTGTGGTTGCTCTTTTTTGGCCATTCCACTCAGGAAGTGAGTGGTGGATTCTTAATCTCTCTTTCCCAAAGCCGACCTTTTAACCTTTTGGTTTCCCTGATTTGGTGCATTTTAGTCAACAAACCAAAAGATTCACGCTTCATTTTGTTTTTTTGTTTTCTTTAGGGGCTCGCAAAGTGGGTGGGTTTTCCTGGTGGTTTCCTTTTGAAACCATCAGAAAGGGGGACCCTCAAAAGGACACCTGGCTGTCCACCAACCACCTGGCGGGTTCCTTAAAGTTCCATTGCCACTGGGCAAAGATCAGTTTTGCTTCTATTTCACGGGGTTTGGCTCAGTCGGTGAGGTTATAGCCAAGTGGGACCTCTTGACAGTTGTTGACTTAGTGAAGAGGCGTTGAAGTTTCCAGTCAGTCAGCAGCAGCCTAAACAATCTTTGATCCTTGTTTTGGGTCCAGGGCTCCCCTTTCCTCTTTTTTTACACACTAGGCTGTAGGATTCTGGATTCGGAGTGGCCAACCTTACATTGTAAAAAGCCCAGAGTTGAACGGAATCAACGCATCCTACTCTTAGGGGGGGTCACCCAAAAAGTGATCCGGAATCCCAGTAAGATGGGACACCCCTATTGGTCAACCACGCGGGGCTTACATTAGTAGATTGTTTGCAACCAAGGTAAGCGGGACGACAGGGATTGGGCGACTTGCATGGTCACAAGCTACTCAAGTCGGTTGAAAATCCCAGAACTGGACGCGGATGGGTTTCATTCACAGAATCGTTAAGCCCAAAACGGGGAATTTCAATGTGTTTGAGTCCTGCTGATGTTGGATCAGCGGAGTTTGTGCTGAACGGGAGGTGGCCATGATTGCGTGATGGACATGGCGCCTCATGATTTGTGGTGAACTTGAAAGCATACCTTGAAATAGGTGTTTGGTGGGAAATGGAGGCCAAAGGGTCCCTGTTCCACCAGCCAGGCAAGCGCCTGTTGCCACCTCCCGGGTCGGAACAGGAAGCAGCCAACTCAAGCAGGCTTTGCGCCTCCATCAAGAGGTTGTAATTAGATTCTTCCAAGAAGGGCGCAGCAGAACTGATCAATGCCTCCTTGGAATAGACACACCTTCGAGTGCATGTTGGTGCGTGCTTCTGTGTGCGCTGCTGTGCTTGGTTCAGATATCGATGTTGGCGAGTCAGATGTTTCAGGTCTCTTGTCCACAGCCGACTTGTTTTACCTTTTGGTTCACCGACTTTGGTCCATGCTTAAGAATGGTCTCACAAGGTGTATCCTCACTTGCTGTCTGCCTGTTTTATGCGAGTTCACAGTGGGGGGCAAAGCAAGCTCACCATAACGGCTTCTTTTTTGGGGGGGGATCCCGTATTTCAGATGTTGAAGCAGTGTTTAGAATCTGCAGATGTTTATTCGAATCATTTGGACAAGTGAGAGAACTACTGCATACAAACGGTGCAACAGTCCAGTTCAATTCCATATATTGGACCACTGACAATAATATGACTCTCTCAAAGCGCTCTGCACAACTTGAGTTGTTGCACAAAAGCATGTTGATACCTGACCATGCAGAGAGGACCGATGGTTTGAGGTATAGGTGTGCGACTGCTTGAACCATTTTGTACCCGGATACCCTTTGCTGGTTTACTCCAAGACTTGGATAGACTTGGGGTATATCCCTTTTCTCAAAAGCACACTGCTCAAAGCTTGGAGGGGCCAAGTTTGAGTCTTCCATTCGCTCTTTGAGGCGCCTGCATGTCAGAGTGCGGACCTTACTCGCCCGAGAGTCGGGAGCTCCACAGCTTCTTTTGCCACGTTGTTTCTGCAGGTGGATCATACTAGAACCCCTGATGAAGACAAGAGGGAGCCTGCTTCAGCTGCTTCTTCCAAGTCACTGTGCTTGTAGTGTCGGACAGGGTGACTTTTGTGTTCTGTTGCGTGCTCATTCGTGTGTTTCTTTTGTCGATGTTGTTGGGCAAGTATTTTCGGAAGCCGATTATGCCAGCTTCCTTGGTAGTGAGCCACAAATCAACTGTGCCGGTACCCACCCAAGATGCTTATATCTCCACCACCAGCAAGCCGGAATTTGTGTGCTCAAATTGTTTGCATCACTGGACCCTAGAGGCTCCGTGAGCCAGGGATTTCCACGCTGCAGGACCAACGAGTTCAACATTGCCCTCACCAAGGCTCGATCTGCTGGTCCACGCCTGATTGGTATGTGTCAAAATAGGACCCTCCAAAATCTGGCTAGGAAATCCATTTAATGGGGCCCATGAGAAATCCATTTAATAGGAAAAAAAAGTAGCCTGAGAAAGACACGACAGGCCCATGTAAACAAATCGTGCACGTTTCATCCCTTGGATGATTCCCCGATGACAACCGGTGTTGGAAAACATCGCCTTTCGCAGCCGGCACGTTTTATCATCAGCTTGTGTTGTTGGTGTCTATATTTTTGTGCGCGTGGGCATGTGTGTGTGTGTGTGTATTATGTATACATGGACTCACGTAGCGGGTATAAAGAGTAAAGCACTTGTCTGCCGCAGCCACGTCAGCTTAAGGTTTGGCGTAGGTGGATGGGGGAGCAGCCGTGCCCACTGTGTGAAGGTCGGTACGGGACCTTCCGGTGGTGCACGGTGTGTAGCTCCTTGGAGCAGCTCCGGTTCGCTGTCCTCCGTGGTTTTGAGCGGGAGGACAGCGAGGAGCTTGGGAGAAGGATCAGGGACTTCTCCTCGACCCTCCTGTCTTGGGGCGCTCGGCTCCAGAGACAGCGGGAGGGTCGCACTCTCGCCCAGGTCAAGGCCGGTGGTGCTGGACCTGTGGTGCCCGCGGGGCTAGGGGCTCTCAGGCCGGCTGAGCCCGCTGGCCCCCCTCCGACAGGAGGGGATCGGGAGGGAGCGCCCTCGGCGTCCTCTCCTGCCACTACCTCCAAGGCAGCCCCGGAGGTCCCAAGGGCTTCCCGCACGCCGGAGAGGCGGAGGAGGAAGGAAAGCAAGAGGAGCCGCAGCTCCAGGAGGAGGAGAAGCCCAGGAAGGGCTAGGCATCGCAGGAGGGAGGCTTCTGCGTCACCTGTGAGAGCGCCCGTGCCTCCCAGGGATCCCCCACCCCCGGCTCCTAGGGCCCTTTCCCCTGCGGAATTGCCTGTGGAGGTTCCGGAGTTGGCTGCCGGTAAGAGGGAGGCCTCCGAGGTGTCCCTCACTGAGTCGGAGGAGGAGGATAGCCCTGAGGCGGCCGCCTCTCTTGAGGATAGCCCGGAGGCGGTTGCCCCTCCTGTTCCTGAGGAGTCGGGAGTTGGCAGTGCCTGGGTTGGGCCCATTCGCGCAGTTAGGAGACCCCGGGCGGTGGTCCCTTGGAAAGGAGGGAAGAACAAAGGCAAGAAGAAGCGTGAGAGGCCCGATTTCGGGGCCGTTGAAGGAGGCTGGAGCAATGCCTCCTAAGGTCTTGAGGAGGCCCGCAGCAGGTTTGCCGCTGGTGAGGCGCCCTGCTGGGATTCTGAGGAGACCGGCTGCTGCTGTGATAGACCATGAGGAGAACCCTCCTAGGCGCCGTCGCCGTGTGGGAGGAGGAGATGAACTGGTGCTGGCCGAGCTCGATATGGTCAGCTTGGGAAAGTTGCAGAGGATCTGGCTGGATCCATGCGTTTACTGGATGGAAGAAACTTCGGTGGTGGGAGTTGTCAAGGGTGCCCGCATTGAGGGGTCCGAGGTTTATTTGGACCTCTTGGTGGAGGGGACCCGATCCGGAAGACTCTTGGAGTATGTCTCAGGCACTCCTGAAGGGCGCATCAAGCTGCATGTGTGCCCGCGGGAGTGCGAGCAGGAGCTCTGCGAGGATGGCCTGGTACATGGTCGTGTGTTTCGCGAAGTTCCGGGTGTGCCCTCTGAGGCGTGGATGTCAAATGCGTGCCGGGTGGAGCCCGATGAGAATCGTGCCCTTCGTGAAGAAGCTGAGAAGCTAAGAAATGCAGGAGTTGCGGGAGCTCTTGCCCTTGATGAGAACTCCTATGAGCCCGAGGCGGGGGACTTGGAGGCGGATCAGAAGAAGAGGAAGGAGGCAAAGGAGAAAAGAGGAAAGAAAAAGAGGACTAAGGTGGTGCTTGAAAGTAGGAAGGCGTTGAAGGATGTGGTGGGGTCCACGGGATTGGACCCGGACCCTGTGGTGAGGAAGATCGTGTTGAGGCGTGCATCCAGGACAGTGAGGAAGAAGAGGAAAAGGTCAGATGATAGCTCAGGGAGAGCCTCATCATCTTCGATGTCGGAGGAGGAGCCCGAGGAGCTGTTCGGATGCAGCACGAGGCCCGAAGAGGTGGGCCGCCGCTTCCCCGGCGTGTTGGCGGCTGAAGGAATCAGGGAGATGCGAGCCAGTCTCCTGAAGAACACGGGGCAGTTGTGGGATTTGGAGGATGGCCCGCTCCCTCCTCTGAGCACCATGTACTTCAGGCAGACCTTGATGTCGAGGATGGCACCTCCCATGGCTCGAGAGACGCACACCCTGTGCTACGGGCTGGACCTCCTGTTGCAAGGCCGGGCTGCAGAGCTAGGCGACCTTTTGGTGCAAAGGATCAAGAGCCTGGAAGGCGTTGCTGCTGGCCTTCATTACTCGGTGATGCAGAAGATGGAGCTCCTGCCCATGGATGCATCCCGTGTGGCGCGCTATACCGAGGTGCATGACGCGGCTAAGGTGGCACGAGATGAGGCCCGAGCTTTGTCTGCTGGCTCCCGGGCACAAGGGAGAGGAGGTTCAGATTCAGGTTGGGTGCCGTATGGGCCGCGAGGCAGAGATGAGAAAGGTGGCGGAAAAGGAAAAGGCGAGAAGGGGAAAGATAAGGGTCGTGCAAAAGATTGGCCCAAGAAGAAGGAGGAGAAGAAGTGATGAAGAGGAGGCATTCGGGAGAGGACTCCGAGGTGGAGTTTTCTCCTGGGGGAGCCGGGGAGGCGGTCGACCGTGAAGGTCCCCCTCCTGGGCGCCCTCTGGCCGTGCAAGAGCGGCTGAACGCTATCAAGCTGAGGCTCCCAGGGTTAACCTTAGGCGAGGCCGGTGGATGCTTGGTGGATTTGCTAGATCTGTTCAATGTTGGAATGTTGCACTGCAGGTCCCAGCCCATGGAAGGGAAATCCGTATTTCCTCTTCCCCTAGCAATCCTATCCGAGCTTTCACCCGCCAAGCATGCGCTGCTGTCCGCAGTGTGCCGGAGTCTCAACTCCCTTGCGGGATGCACAGACCCGCAAGGCCGGTCCTCGCACGCTGGACGCATGGCCGTGAAACAACTCGCGGCTGCCGTTGAGGTTTGTGAGAGTTGGAGTGAGGTTTTTCAAGATGTGAACTTCTCGGACTTCCTGAAAGTCAAAGGCATTGACTACAAGGGGGATGAGGTGAAACTTGCTGTCAACCTTAGTTGGGAGTGCCTTGCCCCTGCTCTCCCGGATGAAGTAGGGAAACTCAAGTTGGCTGAGCTTTGCACCCTTGGAACCCGCTTTTACGTGGACCATTTCGAGGACTTCTTGGTCCCTTCAAATGAGATGAGTCTAGGCAAGCCTCCCCGAGTTTTTGCCGATGCCAAAGAGTGGCCTTCTATTTGCCAAGGCTTGGTGGGTAAGGGGATCTGCGAGGTGGTGCCTTTGGATGAGCTGTTCCACATACAAGGTCAACCCCTCCTGAACGGCATGTTCGGAGTTGGAAAAGGCGAGTTTGTGAACGGGAAGGAGACACTCCGGTTGATCATGAACTTGATCCCTTTGAACAGAAACTGCCGAGGTATTTCCGGTGACGTTGGAACGTTGCCCCAAATTTCGGGGATGTCTGCCTTCGTGTTGGAGGGGTCTGAAGTGGCCCTCCTGTCGTCTGAAGACATCAGATGCTTTTTCTATCTCTTCCAGGTTCCCCCTGCGTGGAAAAGATTCCTGGGGTTTAACAAGCTTGTCCCCGAGGACCTCGTTCCCTCCTCCCTCACTGGGAGGAAGTGCGTCCTGGCCGCCAAGGTCCTCCCTATGGGGTTCCTTAACAGTGTTAGCATCGCCCAGCATGTGCACCGTAACGTGATTAGGAGCGTGGACCCCCTCCTTTTGACGGGAGATCAAGAGATCCGGAAAGACAAGAGTTTCCCCGTGAGCTCACACCTTTTTAGGATCTACCTCGACAACTTCGATTTCATCCAGAGAGTGGACTCCCAGTTGGCCGTCAGGCTGGAGGGGAGGGAGAGCCCGGAACAGAAGGCTGTCAGGAAGGCCTACGAGTCGGCCTGCCTGCCTCGGCATCCCAAGAAGAGTGTGGTTAGTGCTGAAAGGGCAGAGGTGCAAGGTGCGGTCGTCAGGGGCCACGAAGGGGTGGCTTATCCCCGCCCGGAAAAAGTACTGAAGTACATGGGGCTGGCGGTGGAGCTGATTGTGTGGGGCCGAGCTGGCCTCAAACATTTGCAAGTGGTCGCCGGAGGACTGGTATACATTGCTATGTTCAGGCGCCCGCTGTTCTGTGGCCTCAATTGCGTGTGGCGTCACATTGAGGTTCTAAAGCAGGGAGGTGGCAAGCCCCAGCTTCTACCTCCTGCCGTGGTGGCCGAGCTGGTACGGTTCTTGTGTTTGGTCCCTCTAGCACAACTGGACTTCCGGGGTGAGCTGGTAGGAGATGTCACTGCCAGTGATGCGTCCACCACTGGTGGAGGCATCTGCGTCACAAAAGGCCTCACGAGTTATGGGGTTCATGCCTCCCAGGCCAGTATCCGGGGGGAGTGGCCTGAACCCCATGACATGTGTCAGGTGTTGACGGTAGGCCTTTTTGATGGCCTTGGTGTGGCCTGCGATGCGCTTGGCTTGCCTATGTGTGGGCACATTTCTGTTGAATCACATGCCCCGGCCCGCAGGGTTGTCGAAAGCTTCTTCCCAGGAACCGTGATGTGGGATGATGTACGCACCGTAACTGAGGAAGTCGTTCTGCAGTGGTCCACCCAGTTCTCCTCGGCAGGAGTAGTGCTCATAGGGGCCGGACCCCCTTGCCAGGGGGTCTCCGGGCTCAACGCTGACAAGAAGGGTGCTTTGAAAGATGCACGAAGCTGCCTCTTTGCGGAGGTGCCCCGGATTACCGCGTTGATCCGCAAGTGTTTCCCATGGTGCCAGGTGAAGTTCCTCATGGAAAGTGTTGCATCCATGGATGACCGTGACAGGCATCACTAGGTTTTGGGCCCTGGCATGTGGACAGTGGTCAGGTCAGTCCTTGCCGGCGTCCTAGGCTGTACTGGGTCGATTGGGAGCTGGGTGGTGGAGAAGGAGTTTTAAAGCCGCAACCGCCCGGGGCTCCTGGCAAAGATGTCGGCCTGGTGAGCTTAAGCGCTACTGTGGACTGGAAAGATTTTTTGAAGGGGGGTTGGAAGCCGCCTCCGAGTGGTGTGTTTCCCACCTTCACCACTAGTCGGCCTTCCCCCGCGCCTGGCCGCAAGCCTGCTGGGCTGGGAACATGCCAGCCACATGAGCGGTCCCGGTGGGAAGCTGACCGTCATCGATTCCCGCCGTACCAGTACAAGGACAAGTTCTGTGTGTGGAACAAGCAGGGCGACATGCGGCCTCCTGACATCGAAGAGCGGGAGGTGGCCATGGGGTTCCCGTTGGGATACACCAAGGCCTGCATGCCCAAGTCGCAACATGGCAACATCCAGTTCGAAGATTGCCGGCTTAGTCTAGTGGGCAATTCTTGGAACCTCTTCGTGATCACCTGGCTAGTATACTGGCTGTTCTTCCCGTTGGGACTGTGTGCACCGCGGTCTTTGCAGGACATCGTGAAGAGCCTCGCGCCCGGATGGTCTCCTACTTTCCAGGGAGTACTACTGCGGCCCCCTTTGAGGGCTGTCAGGGGCACCAAGGTTGACTCATCATTGAAACTCGTGAAGAAGTTCCTGGGAGTCATTTCTATAAAAGGAGAGGATCTCCTTCTTCAGGCTTCTACCGATGTCCATGTCCGGTTCCACAGGTTGCGAGCATCTATCCCCAGCAGATTGTGGCGGTGGAGAACTGTGGCCGGATGGACTTGGAAATCACATACGGACCACATCAACGTTTTGGAATTGCGCGCCATCCTGAGCACCGTCAAGTGGCGCCTCGAGCAACGTGGACAGATGCACAAGCGATGGATCCATCTCACTGACTCTCTGGTTTGCCTGCACAGCCTTTGTCGTGGCCGCACGTCGAGCCGCAAACTTCGTAGAACCCTCACCCGAATCAATTGCTTACTCCTCGCGACACGCTCCCAGCCCCTATGGGGGTATGTGCACACGCACCAGAATCCAGCCGACAGGCCAAGCAGGAGAGGTGTCCGTCGCAAATGGTTAAAGCAATGAAGCACGTTGAAGGGAGGTCGCAACGGGAGCGAGCGAAGATTCGGAAAGATTTGGGTTCACTCAAAAGTTTAACTGTGCAGCCAGCCACGCGTACCAGATATGAGAAAGCTCGGACGCGTTTTTTGAAACATTTGCGGGATGGAGGGATCGCAATCCCAAAGCAGAAACTTTTAATGGATGAGTTATTATATCGAGACTCTGTGGTCCCAGGGAGAAGGCAGGGCTTTGGCTTCAGATACCTTAGCCGGACTGCAAGATTTGGACCCCAGCCTCCGCCACCAAATGCCCCAAGCATGGCGCCTCATGAAGGCCTGGAACAGCAATGAGATACCAAACAGAGCTCCCCCGTTCCCGGAGAGCCTTTTAAAGGCCATGGTGGGCCGATGCTTGTTCCAGGAAAACCACGGAATGGCTCTTTCTCTGCTTGTCGGATTTTATGGCTTGCTACGCACTGGAGAGTTGCTTAGCATTCAAGCTCGTCACGTTTCCGTGAGTGCGGATCACAAAACCGCGGTTGTTTCGCTGGGGTGGACAAAGGGAGGCAAACGTCAGGGAGCTGCCGAAAGCTGCACAATCACCGTATGGGATGTGGTGCGGCGTCTTGAACAGTGGGTGCTTTCAGTGCCCAGCGGCTCCTATATGTGTGCCTCCCCGTCTACCTGGCGGAAGACTTTTAATCAGCTCCTGGCTGACATTCGAGTGACTGAGTTTGAGTTTCGGCCATATAGCCTGCGCAGGGGTGGCGCTACTTTTTGGTTCCAACGGCCATATAGCCTGCGCAGGGGTGGCGCACTTTTTGGTTCCAACGTCATGGCCAGTTTGACAGGTTGTTGGTCCAAGGCAGGTGGCAGGCAGCGAAGACTGCCCGCATTTACCTGAACGAAGGGCTGGCTATGTTAGCCGAGATGAGATTCTCTCAATCCCAACTGAGTGCTTGGGTTCGCTTATACCAAAACGCACTTAGAAGTGCGCTGCCGAGGCTCGAGCGAGCGTCGAGACGCAGTACAGGGGGACGTGGAAAGAGGTCGAAAAGAGGAAAAAAGGGGTGGTGGCTAGGCTGTTCCGGAGTTTCTTTTTCAGACGGCCTCAAAATTGCACCTGAGCGCCCTAGTTTCTTCCGGCTTGGCGGAAGAGCTAGGGGGGGTGCGGGGGGGGATTTCCTCTTTCTTCGGCTTGGCGGGAAAGGGAAATCCTGAGGCCCCCAGTTTGACAAGAAACGGGCAAGGGGCCCAGGGCTAGTTAGCCACCACAAAGAGGACGTAACTTTTTATTTATGACAAAGTTGGACTTGCTGTGCGCAGAAAAAGTGCGGCTTACTCTTTGGACTCACGTAGCGGGTATAAAGAGTAAAGCACTTGTCTGCCGCAGCCACGTCAGCTTAAGGTCCCGCCCACCCTTCCCCGAAAAGAGGGAAAAAGGGGTGGTGGCTAGGCTGTTCCGGAGTTTCTTTTTCAGACGGCCTCAAAATTGCACCTGAGCGCCCTAGTTTCTTCCGGCTTGGCGGAAGAGCTAGGGGGGGTGCGGGGGGGGATTTCCTCTTTCTTCGGCTTGGCGGGAAAGGGAAATCCTGAGGCCCCCAGTTTGACAAGAAACGGGCAAGGGGCCCAGGGCTAGTTAGCCACCACAAAGAGGACGTAACTTTTTATTTATGACAAAGTTGGACTTGCTGTGCGCAGAAAAAGTGCGGCTTACTCTTTATATATAGAGATACGCATGTTCTTGTGGGTGTTTGTGGGTGGGTTGGTGCTTTGGTTCTTGCGTGCTTGCATGAGTGCGTGCGTTGGGTGGTTGGTGTGTGTGTGTGTGTGTGTGTGCGTGTGCGTGTGCGTGTGCGTGTGCGTGTGCGAGTGCGTGTGCGTGTGCGTGAGCGCGTGAGCGCGTGAGCGCGTGCGTGCGTGCGTGCGTGCGTGCGTGCGTGCGTGCGTGCGTGCGTGCGTGCGTGCGTGCGTGCGTGCGTGCGTGCGTGCGTGCGTGCGTGCGTGCGTGCGTGCGTGCGTGCGTGCGTGCGTGCGTGCGTGCGTGCGTGCGTGCGTGCGTGCGTGCGTGCGTGCGTGCGTGCGTGCGTGCGTGCGTGCGTGCGTGCGTGCGTGCGTGCGTGCGTGCGTGCGTGCGTGCGTGCGTGCGTGCGTGCGTGCGTGCGTGCGTGCGTGCGTGCGTGCGTGCGTGCGTGCGTGCGTGCGTGCGTGCGTGCGTGCGTGCGTGCGTGCGTGCGTGCGTGCGTGCGTGCGTGCGTGCGTGTGCGTGCGTGCGTGCGTGCGTGCGTGCGTGTGTGTGTGTTTGGAGAGAACTTGCTGAAGACTGACTTGTTCAAAGCTGCATGGGATTGAGTTCCTGCTGATTGCAGCACGAGTGTGTAATGCCAGCAGTTCTTTCTTCACCTCCAGGTACTTTGTCTCAGGGCGAAGGTGATTAGGGCACTGCGGTCCGGTGCTTCAGTCCGGAGCAAATCGGAGAGGCGGCATGCGATGCATCTTGCGCCTCCAGGGCTCAATAGATGCTGTTCAATAGGCTTGAACGTTTTGTGTCAGGGCTTGCTGGGCTGCACACACAGCGAGGTGAAAGTTGACGATGCTAGTTGGGGCCGGTTGAAACTAGGTGCTTTGTTGCGCCAAGGGTTCGTGCCGTCGATGGGGTGGTTGTTGCTTAGCACCGTGGAAGACTTACAGCAAAATGGGGTTTGCGCTTCGAAGCACCATATGCAACGCTGCACTCATTGAGCAGCAAACAGTGACTAAGCTTCAGATTTCAAGAGATGGAAGAGAGCTTTGAGAGGACCCCGGAAAAGCCTTTCTCCAAGCCAGCTTGGCCTTCTTGCTCCTTGCTTTGGTCTGGTAAGCCGCGAAAACTGATCTGCCGGACCGGTCCGAACCGAACCGCAGCTGTTGGGCGGTTTCTTTCGCTCGGCCAGGGCTACGGCATTGATGCCTTTAGGGAGGACGAGAAGAAGTTCCTCATCTCTGCCGGTGCCGGTGCTGCGAAGGCAAGGCACCTTGTCCCTTTTTTCTACTTGGGTGGTTCAGGTACGTAGATAGTCTTGGACTTGGCTGAATGGCTTGTAACTCTGGTTACAGTGGACTTACAACCATAGTGGGTTACAACCAGGGTGGCTGATCATTTGCTAAGTCCTAGACCATCTAAGTAGTGCTGACCTGAAGTGCAGATCGAAGTCCTTCTGTTTGCAATACATGTTGACTATTCAAGTGGAGGATCATAAAACCAATGCTTCCGATGCTCAGCCTCACCTGGCAGCTCTTGACTCGCTAGCTTTGTTAGATTGGTAATCTCACTGCCGCTGTCATTTGATCGAGGCAGCGTCTAACTTTTGCGTGTGGAACAGCGGCAGCTCAGAAACACTTAAAACATGGAACGTCCTTTGATTTGAAGCAAAAGTGCTGCTCCATCCTCCAACAGCATGGTAACTGAAATCCTATGGAAGCAGCAGGCGCCAGATTTAGACCCCTGAGCAGCACTTCTGAACGAACATTTTGTTTCCGGTTCTGGCTCAAAGCTTTCCCGGGCCAGCCACTCCGCGAGACAAGCCATTTGCATCGCCGCAGTTTGCGGTTCGCACATGTCATTGCTCTGAAACTGTTCCCACGCACTGCTTTGTCTTGAGAGCAGTCCTTTCAGGGTCCCTGATTTGGACCAGCAGCCAAATGTTGGTCACGACAGGTCACCGCACCTCTCCCATGGCGTTTTTTGTTTTTTCTTTAATGCTTCTCGTGTCGTGCTGATACCGCCCGATCGAGAGAGAAAAAATGTGACAGGCCACGATGTTCCTCCTGAGTGACACCCAGATCATCAACGAGACCTTCCTGGAAGATATCAACAACATCTTGAATGCTGGGGAGGCCTTCTGTACCCCGTGACGGACATCGAAGCCTAGACGTTTTGTCGTTCGTCCATTGGTCTCGAGATGGGGGAGAGATTGGGGGGTGGCAGCTTTCAATGGTCCCCTGTCACTTTCTTGCGGGATTGTCAAGCATGAACCCCCAAAATGGGGGGGGGGTGGTCTTTTGGTTCGCCTGCCAAGCAACCCCAAAAAGGGACGCGCAAAAACACGCCCATGGACGTAACGGCCAGGTTCCGAATCTCTTTCCCAACGACGAGGTGGACCGAGTCATCTCAGACACCAGGCGCATTGAAGTGGGCAGACGAGTTTACCTGCTCCAGGAGAACCCACAATCAAATGGTTTTTGTGGCTTCCTCAGTTAATTTGCTCCTGGTGAATCCACAATGCGCTGGTTGTAGGTTCTTCAGTTGACTTGCACGTTGAGAAGCTCTTCGGTTGATGTGAGATGAGTTGCAAAAGTTGTGAATCACTCCTGCAACCAAAGCACGGTGTTTTTGGTAAAATGCTCCAGCCATGACAAGAGATGCACGTCTCACCTGCCTTGGTTTCTGAAAAGCCTTTGACTCATTTGCAGGGGACGCACTACTCTTGCAATGTGCGCAGCTGCATGTTTATTCATTGCTGCTCAATGCTCAACGGTGAAAGGGTGTTTAAGTCTTTGGTATTGACCATGCCGTAGTTCTCAGGAAACCTTGATTAACTACTGCGATGGAATGAGGACAACCTTTATTTGCCATGGGTTGAAGCAGAGCCTCCCACCATATACCGTGGTGCATTTCGTTTCGTACTTGTGACTCGTGGGTTTGTCTCCAAATAGCATTGGGTGGTGTTCGTTTGATTTCCCTTTAAAGCTTGCATAAGAACATGTCTTATTTTCCCTTTTTGGTTTTAAAGGGAATCTATCACTACATACCGGACATATTTTTTTCCAGGAGGCTTAAGCAAATGGATGAAAAGTGAGCCCAAGCGTGGGAAGCCCCGGAGGCAACAAATGAGAAGCGCCCTAAACGCCCTTTCGCTTAGATCATATAGGAGACTCAACCGTCCATGGGTGTTGGCCACTCGCATGGGGAAGAAAACATGTGGGTGGCTCGTCTTTTTCAAGTTTGGAGCCCCAAAATCGCGCAACGGTTATCCTTCTTTTCCCTTTAAAGCCACCAAACAAGAGGTAGCCTCAACAAAAATGACAGACCCACGTGTTCCTTGCGAGCCCTCGGTCAATCGGTCGAGAGGCCTCGAGCCAAAGAGTGTGGCCGGAGCGAGGTGGGAAGGAAGGGTTCGTGGATGTTCGTGGAATATGGCGATTGGGAAATCGAAACGGTGACTCGAGAGGGAAGTAGACCATTCAACCGCAAATTGGCATGGTCGCCCTTTTACTTCTTTACATGGTTTTGAGTAAACCATGTTTACCGACAAGGTTTTGAGTGTGACTCAAAGTCCTGACTCAAAATGACAAAAGTCTGATTAAATTGTTCCAGTCCAATTATGAAAGCCGCCTTTCTGAGTTAACTTTTTGTCACCTGTATCCGGTTCAAAACTTGCTTCCCAAACCTTTGCACTAAACTTCTATTTGGCACACCATTTGGGTGGGGGTTCATGTCCACCAAGCACTTTTGAGGAGGTTCCCTCTTAGAAAACCTTTGGAGGTGGTTCCGTGACGAGAACACATACCCATGTGCCCTTTTTCAGTGGCTCCTGTGTTCAACATTGAACTTCACACTTTTGAAGCGTGGAAGGCTGCTTGTTCAAACTACACTGATTGCTACCAAGATCTCACAGGGATGTATGGCATTTGTTTCTGCCAAGCGAAAGGCGAAATTAGGGTCTCTCCCAAACTATGTATGTTGTAGGCAACACTAAATATGCAACAGAGTCAGAAAATAGCTTCTGCATAGCCTGGAGGTGGGCCTAGGAAAGGGCTGATCGTTTTCCACCCCAGGGATGCGCGGATGCTTTGTGAGTGTCCCTGGCTTTGCGACTTTGGGCCCCAAGAAGGCTTCTTTCTTCGAGAGCCCTCAATGGCAGGTTGATGAATCGGTGGAACTCTCCCACACAGACAGGGCTGTTCTCCTTTGTTAACATAAGGCTCATTGGTCAATGAAAAAGTTGGATTGTTTTCGGCTTTATATTGACGGGCGTGCACTTAGAACATCATTTGGTGAGTCCATGTTCTTGATTATTTGGTATTTGATTCAACTGTGTCACCTTTTTCCTCGTGATCTGACAAGTTGTGATTTTCTCCCACCATGAAATCGCTTTTGATAGTCCCTTAGCCTCTTGAGGATGATTTCGGTTGCCTGTCATGAATCCCAGGGAGTGCTTGCATTTGGGGCCTTTCTTTCAGCTGCTGAAGGCTAGTGTGGCTACTGGTGCCTGAGGTAGGGGCTGTTTACCTTGCACTGTCATGTATCGACATGAAGGTAAGACTACATGATTCTTGGACGGAAGCTCTGGTGTTCATCTGACTCCTTCGTGTGCACTTCTGACAGGCCAAAGATGCAGTGTGGCAGTTCTTCGTGGAGAGTGTGCGGGATAACCTGCACATTGCAGGGGGCTCAAGGGCATAGTCCAATGTGCTGAGCCACAAATCTTGGTGGTTATCCCTTTTTTGGGGTTTAGTGGTAGTTTCCATTCAACCCAATACTTTTAGCAGGGGATCTGAGGACAGCCCACAAATGTGGTTAGTTGCCTTACTATATACTCAGGAGAGCTTGGATTTTTTGGGGTTTTGCGATTGTTCAGTTTCTCATGTCTGCACTTCTTCCATCCTTTGATCAATGATCATTTCTATCTCTTCGGTCATTGAATCGTTGACGTTTTTGGTCCCTGGCTTTTTCGTTCTTTGGTTCGTTTTTCTGCAGCTCGATCCATAGTTTCTTCAACTATTCTATTTGGTTATTTTGCGCTGGTTTTTGTTGAACGGTTTTCAATCTGAATGAAGCCATTCGGGCCTTCAATCGCAATGCTCGCCCTTTTTCGAATGCAACAAACTAAGGCATTTGAACTTGGGTTTCATTTTTTCATGGTGACTCGGCACGTTACGAGTCCTGCGATACAGAAGGCTCTCATCGTTCTCGTTGAATTTGGTGTGCGATGATCCAGTTTGTTTGAACAAATGCACAGGCCCGTTTCTGGAGGATGATCTTGAAAATGTTGCGGGAGGACATATTTTCCATGTTCTTGTTGCCCTAGCCTTGTGGTGTTTTGCGTTCGTCACAGATGGCCATGGAGGCTTCAGAAGCCAACCGCGCTGCAAGCGTGCAACAGGTGCAGGCACTGAATCAAGTTTGCCCAGTGGTGGGTCTTCGACAAGTGGGGCCACGAAAAGACATGTATGCAGCATGTAACTCTCTACAGTTGATGGCGAAGCATCGACATCCTCTCCTGCTGTCAGCCCACGTGTTTTATTTGTACTGGCAGTTCCATGAATGAGACTGAACGCTACCTCCAAAAGGCAATTGTCAACATGCCATGGCCCGATGAAAGCTGTCACAGACATGCACGTAGCCCCGCCAACAAGATAAATGAGCTGCACCAATGCGAAAGTGGTGTTTAACGTCACCATGGAGCTTTGCTTTTGGTGTTGTTTGTTGTTCTTCGCACAACACAAGCTGCTACTTTGCACTACCAGAACAATGGCAGTTGCCCCATTTTGCTTGCATTCAGTGCCGGTGTTAAGGCTGCGTGAGTTGAAGCCATACTACTTGCTTCTATAGCATTTGAACCAGAGCCGATTGTTCATCCAAAACTTTGCATACATGGACATTGTTCAGTTCATTCATGGCTCAAAAGTTGGAATGCTGCTTCCATTCACTCAAGAATATCTTTGATTTTCACCTCTTGGTTTTAAAGGGACTCTATCACTACTGGAAATATGTTCATTTTCCAGGGGGCTTCTACCGGGGAACGTGGGTTCCGTCAGCTTCTCACTTCGCCTGCGGTGACCCGGGGCCTTTTTTCCTGCGACGCGAGGTGCTGACTATGTCCCCGGTGGGCTCAGCTTTGCGGCGGGATTGCTCAGACTTCGAGCCAGCGTGAGCGATAGCAACCGCTTTCAGCTCGGCCGAATTGGTTGAATTGCAACATGTATCATGGTTGTCTGAAGAGAATCCAGAAAGAGCAATGCCCTTCGATCCATACTTGTTTTCGCGGTCTCACCTAGCAGGCTTATTACAGAATGTTCTTTGTGGATACACCGACTTGTTTTGTCCGGAAGTGCAATTCCAGTGGCAAGCTATCCTTTCGAGTGAATTCTTATCATCAAGTCCACCAAGAGCACAGCTTCAGTTCCAGGGAAAGTACGTCAACGTCAGGATAAATCGGCCAAACGTAGCACACGGATATTCAAATGTAAGAACTGAGATGTTGCACGCGGTGGGTCTATCTAGGGCCTCCAAATGATGAGCAATTCAGCACAATATGAACACCCCAACACACTGAAAACCAAGAGTGAAAACAAGAGGGGACCACCCAACTTGCTCAATGTCATTGATTTCAACAAAGGATTTCGTGTGTAGGCTTTTTGGACCTCGGGACTCCATACCTATGGAGGGAATCCACCTTGCAGAAGCCAAGTCAAAACGCCAAGCCCCGAGGCACAGACAGATTCGACGATGTGTGAAGCACCTCAAGACTAAGAAGACACGCAATTTCAAAGGCACCGACACAGACTCCAGGTACGCAGATTGGAATCTCGCCCACTGCGGAGATGGAACCAGACCCCAAGCGCCCGGATTCTGTCCAGAGTATGCCCTGGGAAGACGATTGGGTGAGAAGAACCCTGAAGACAAGAATAGAATGATTGGTGGCGTTTCTTTGGTTTGTCTTTTGACAATCCCCTAAAACGGGGGCCTCTTCAAAAACCAATGCACCCGCAGGAATCATACGGCCCCAATATTGGTGGGTGTTTTCTTCTCTGGGTTTTGCCGGTATTTTATCAAGTAATCCTTATTGGTGGTTTGGATTGGTGGGATTCGGAGCCCTTCACATGGCAAGCCACCCCAAGCTCCAAACCCCCCATCGAAGTGAGGAAAAATAGACTGGAGCTACCACCAAACCCGCCCAGGGTTGTGGGAAGGGGTTTATCCAATCACTTCTGTGATACAGTGAAATCTTTGCCAACGCATTGCGCTTAGTCCTTGGGAAGCCCTTCTGTGTATCAGAGAAGTGGATTCCATTTCCCACAGCCCTGAATCCATGGTTTGCTGCCTTTTCCACTGCTTGTGGGATAAATAAGCAGTTGCCCTGACTGGTTGTGTAGAAGCCCTTTTGAAGGGCGGCTGTTCATTTCAGTGGAAAAGGCAAACTCTGTTCAGCCGAACCCGCCAGCCATAGGTGTCCTTTTTGGTTGTTTTGGCGGAAAAATAGATGGCCCTGGATGTTTTTTTCTTTTTCTTTTTTTTCGGGTGGTTAAAGGACCATCCCAAGCCGCCAGCTGCCACCATCCCAAGCTGCGCCGAGGGTGCGCATGCGCATGTTCCCGGCGCTGGTGAACTGCTGCACCATCGACTGGTTCCTGCCCTGGCCCGACGAGGCCGAGAACGCGAGATCCGGTCGGTGCCTTAAACCGGTTGCTTTAAAGGGAAACCAAACAGATGGACCCCTCCATTTCCCTCTGTTGGACCTCTAAACGTGGCAGTTTTTTTAGACATTACCAGTAAACGCAATTTGTGTTTCGGGGAAGTGGTTCTCATTTGCCAGAACCCATTTGAGGGTTCAAACCAGCCGCACTTCCGCAGATGAGGGGCTTCTTTCAAAGAATGGAACATTTGTTGCACCTTTTGGATTTTCGATTGAGGGCTGCCTGTCGTGGTATGTGTTTGTTGGGCAGAGGGAACTTGCGTGGAGCGGGTAAAAGGTCGGGGCACCTGCTGACACCGCTGCATCAGTATGTCGACCCTACTTGTTTCTTACACCAGGAACCGATCAACACATGTAGGCAGGGTATGCTCCTTAGCTGAAATCCGACTGAGAAAGAATTAGTGGTTTTGAAATTGCGGCAGCGTAAACTAAACTCAGCCCACCTGCCAAATACGTGCTGGTTTTGGCATCATCAGCGATTCTATATGTTTATAGACATAGTTATCTATGTTGGGCCGGGCAGCTTGCATCGGGAATGGCGTTTGATCACAAAGAAAGCAAGTCGGAAAGATCCAACCAACAACGGTTTGAATGGCACATGCTGTTCAGCGAGCAGCTCTCTTATGTTTTACGAACAAAGTAGAACTACGACACACAATGTGGTGATCGACTTGATCGACCTTTGCAATGGATTGGGGTGTCAGGGAAGGTGCGATACGAGACTGAATTTATGGATATTCTGGAGTTCAAATCATAGAGCTCACTCTTGCAGATGGATGCCCTTTTTCCCCCTGACCACCTGCGGTTTGGGTAGATGGATCCGAATATAAAGAAGCCCTTTTGTCCTGAGAAAAAGCCAAAGATTTGTTCGCCAGAAACAGGGGCCTTTTCTACCTGCCAGCAACAACACTTATTGTAAAGGTAGACCACTAAGTTCTAAAGCTTGGTTCCCCGTTCTTTTCAGCAATGCTTCGTTTCATACATGGCTGTGGGTCAAAAATAGGTACTCAAAATGGAACCCTGGCAATGGAATGGAAACATGGACTAAAACCTGCGGTGCACCAATACCCAAATGCTTCTCCCCTGGGTGCATTGATTTTCTCGTGTTTCGCACTGCACTCGTTGTTTGTCCTGACAGCCAGGCATTGCTGGGCGTGTCGGCCCGACAGCGTGGCACTGAGCTTTTGAAGTTCGTGATGTTGCCCGCGGATTGCTAAAACAACCTGTTAATGATTAGGGGGTGCTTTTCGCTGGGTGGCAGCAAGCTTCGGCTCACATAGCGGTTGATCAGACGTTGCTGGTGTTTTCGGGCAATCTTGGAGGTATGGAAGTGCAGAGGAGGGTTTTTGAAGACTACAACCAGAGGGTTTCAGGGTTTCTTAGCACTCATGTTCTTAGTAGTTGCGAGTAGAGGGATGCCGTGCTGAAGCTACTCCAAGTGTGCTTCGATTGAAGCTCGAGGCCAAGTCTAGAGGTCACTTTCTCGTTGCACCGCCTACACAAATCTACGAAAGAGGGTCCTCGCATTCAGGTTTTGTTTGTCAGATGTAGCCATGGCATGGCATATGGCATGGCACACGGGATGATTCCTGCGGTTGTCCAAGGCTCTCAAATATGCAGGGCATCAGCGATGAAGTCAAGGAGTCTGTGTCAAAGGCTGGGACGGGATGGATCCTGACCCACGCAACATGCCGGACTGTACCTATTGGTTCTGTTGCTCGATATATTCTTCTTGCTGTTTTGGTTTGGCGATGTGTCAAAATGGGCCGGCTCCCATCTGAGTCTTCAATAGCCTTTGTCTTAATGCAACCGAATGGACACCAACACGGAATGGGTGATGTTTTTTCTTTATTTAGTGGCCAAACATGCAAAGTTTCGTCTATTCATTTAGATCACTTAGGGTTCTTTGGAAAACGCTCGATCCGGGTCGCTAGCTGTGATGAACGCCCATGCCACATACCGGTTTCCTGGGTGTGTGCAAGTACGATTCAATGTTTCTTCGGTGTCGAGCTGTGGATCTGAAATGACACCGGGAGTAGAAAAGGTGGAAAGTTAGCAACAAGCACAAATATTTGATTATAGCCCTTAGCTGTGAATGGCTTTCACAAAGAGGCCCGGCACTTTGCCACTAGCTTTGTTGGCCTCGAAGACCTTGCATATGTTGTTCAAGAGATCAGACAACGCATCCGAGCCAAAGTGTTGAAGGCACACAAGGGCATGTAGTGCTCCCTACCAAGTGTGAATGCAGAGAACACTGCTATTCCAAAAAAGTGTAGACGGCCATTTACAAACGCGCAGTTTGTTAGCACCGGAATACTGACAACGGTCTTCAGCCATTTAGGGACTTGTTTTCGGACCGAGAGGATGCCTGCACTCGACCTTTGGCTGTGACCAGCGGCGCAGTTGGCTTTGTACTCCAGAAAATTAACACTGAAATGAATCCATGAGTCAAGAAGCCTGCTTTTCAAGAGTTTTATCGTGCTTTTTGGTGTAGATCAACCCTCAAGGCTGAGTTTGTGTGACTTGAAGCCCTCAAGAGCATGTTTCCATTCTCCCTTGCTTTCAAAGAGAAATGGGCACTGAACACGTTGGGGTGTGGCACCTTGAAGTTGACGTCCGACTTCTCAATCGGCGGCTTCAGTTTTATAATTTGGTCGACAACATAAATCCATGCCCAGGTGGTACCCAAATTAAGGGCCTATCCCGGGCTTATCCAGGGATAGCCCCCCATAGTCCGCTAGAGGTCCATAAAACCCTCAGAACCCCAGAAAAAAGCTCTGAGTCTAGTTGAGAGATGCGAGTATCAAAGTGAAGGCCCACTTCAACTGGTCGATTTCCTTCTTTTTCCGTTGGGCTCTCAAATAAGCCGGCGGCAAGACCATCCTTCCGCGGCATCCAAGCTGCGAATGGCAAAACTTTCAATCCATCACTTTGCTGCGAGCCAAACACCTCCCCCAGACTCTGCGTGTTTCCAACCACTTGAGTTCAGGTTACCCTTACTTGGTTTGCATGGGTGTTTTGGGGATCGGAGCCCCAGTTCTTTTCGAAGCCAACCGAGGAAGGTACCCCTTGCGGTCCAAAGCACCAAACCACCAACCCGCCAAACCACCAAACCGCCAAACCACCAAACCACCAAACCACCAAACCGCCAAACCGCCAAACCACCAAACCAAACCGCCAAACCACCAAGAAGAAGAGAGCTGATCGGTCCCCTTGTCTCCGCCCCCATGGTGTCTCATCCCCCACGTGGCGGCAGCACGTCGCAGGCCTGCTGCTTCGTGCACCAGGAGGTGATCCGAACCTCCTTCATCTTCGAGGACCGCCTGAGGCGGCGGGCGGCTTTTTGGCTCGGGAGAAGGCGAAACTCCGGCCGTTTGGTTGCCCAAAGGCTCTATGAAAAAAGAACAATCCAAGGGGACCCAAGGAAAGATGAGGACAATCCTCAGGTAAAGAATGATGGTTATATGTTTAAACAAAAGAGCACAGTGCTTTATTGGTGGTTTGAACTCCAGGGTCACAGTGCCACTCACTTCGACTTCGGCAAAACGCCCAAAACCTCATATGGGCACCAAGCTACGGCAGGCTGGGTCCGTTGGGGGCTGTTGTGAGTCGAACTTCTTGCTGGGAAGCAGTGGCAGATTTGTTTGAAGTACTGTTAAAGGAGACTCAATGCATTGCCAGTTTCCCCTGTTCACTTTGAAACATACTGTTGTTTGACGACGTGGTTGACACTGCAAGGCACTCGCTGCTCATAATGCTCATGAGATACAGATTCATGGATGCTGCCTGAAGTGAGACTCAACCTGACCCACCCCAAACGAGCGCAAAGGTAGCAAAAGAGTGAACTGGTACGCTACACAATCCTTCACAGCATCGAAACTGTGTCAAGATCCTACCCCAGTTGTATTTTGGCACCCTCCTTCATCCCTTTTTGTTTGATGGATTCCCCACAAGCAACGGCTTACCCCAAAAGAAATGGGTATGGGTGCGTCTATTTGCCAGGGTTCCATCTGGGGTACCTAAATGTTGACCCACGCCCAAATGATGCCCAGGGAGCTGCCGGTTGCAACTAGGCAATGAGATCAGCCTGCAGGCGCAAGGTCTACGTCACTCCCAAGTCGTACCTGGACCTCATCAGCCACAGCGGCAGTGAGGGATATGGGGCGTATGGGGTGCGTCTTGTTTGAGGGTACCCGTTTCTGTGTGGTTTTAAAAGGACGCCCACCAATTTGAGGGTCCCTAAAAAGACACACCCGTGCATAGGCTTCCTTTATCAGTTTGGCTGAAACTGGAAGGCACTCTTTTCGCTTCGATTCCAATTCACCAATGTTGTCTAGTTGTCCATGCCGAAGGGCAAGATAGTGTCAAAACTAAGCTCTTATTGATCAAAAAAACATAGCCAGCAACGCTTTGGCCTCAAGAGCCCGCTGCTCATTTTTGGAGGGTTGGGAAGTGCATGTTCAGTCCTTCTTGAAGTGAGGTGTTTTCTTTTCCTGGCAATTGGGCACAAGAACGTCTGTGCCTGGGAGATGTGGTGATGCTGGATGTCGTGCTTCACATGAATGGCCCCTCTTTGCAGCTAGATTGTTTCCATACAGCGAATACGCATAGCTTCCACGATCTAAGTCTTGAGTCATGTTGACCCGTATGCATCAACCCCAGTTTATTAACAAGGGGGGTGTCCCTGGGTTTAGTGGGGAATCATGACCTTTTTGAGGGGTCAAAAACCACCCCCGTATAATAACAAACTGGTTGGTCGATTCATATGGGGTCCGAACAAAAAAGCGCGAGCCCTTGCCTCGTTCGGAGCTTCTCCGGTCCTTCGACCCTGAGCCGTTTGCGCGATGCAATCCCGCGCCAGCCCGCAAGAGCTTCTGGATCTGGCTTTGTCTCTACAAGCTTGGAACCCTGAAGACAATAAATATTTCATACATGGGGTAGACTCAACACTCGTGTATTATTTTTCCATAGGGCTAGACTCAGAACTTAGCCAAGCATCCCAACATCACTCTCCTTTCCTCCAGCTGCCAGCCTAAGACTCGAGACGTCGAGGCAGGCAATGCGCCGATGCGCTGGGCCCAGGTTTGTACCTGGAGATGATCCAAGAGAAGAAGGACGAGAAGGACATCTCGCTGAAGCGGCTGCAGACCGGCGTGGACAAGATCGATGAGGCGATTTTGACGCGACCCCGATCCACGAAAAAAGCTCTGAAATGGGCGTGTCTTTTTTTTTCCGAGACCCGCCCAAGAGAATGTTTCAGGTTGTTCCCTTTGAAACCACGAACAACAACTGGACCCAAATGGTGCTTCGGCCCTTTTAATTTTGTTTGGTACATATATGCATATTTAAGGGCTGCCGCCCAGTGCCGCCGCCCCAGCGGGGTTACTGTCCTGTATGTTGGCCTTTGAGGTAGACCCCGGGGTCTGTGGATGCTTTGGCCGGCTTTGGTAGGCTCTTGTTTCCTTTTTGGGCAGCGTTCCTTTGCCTTTTTTTGGACTTTCCGGTATGTCGGCCTCTGAGGCAGACTGGGGGTCTGCGGACATTCGGGCTGCCTTTTGGTATTGGTTATTTTTTTTTTGTTGGGGGACTTGCCTGTATACTGGTATCTTGTTTTTCTCTTTTTTTGGACGTTCCTGCATGTTGGTGTTTGAGGTAGATCCCGGGGTCTGCGGATACTCGGGATGCCCTTGGTAGTGTTTCTTTTGTGTTTTTGGGGGACCGTCTGTATGTCGGTGTGTGAGGTAGACCCCGAACTCTGCGGATACTCGGGCCACTGCTGGCTTCTTTGTTTTTGTGTTCGGGGGGACTGTCTTGCATGTTGGATTGTGAGGTAGCCCTTGGGGTCTGCAGATACTCGCTTTTGTGTTTTTGGGGGACCGTCTGCATGTCGGTGTGCGAGGTAGACCCCGAACTCTGCGGATACTCAGGCCACTGCTGGCTTCTTGGTTTTTGTGTTCGGGGGGACCTCACAAGCCACTACCAACAGCAGCCCGAGAATCCGCAGACCCCGGGGTCATGTATGTATGTATGTATGTATGTATGTATGTATGTATGTATGTATGTATGTATGTATGTATGTAATGTAATGTATGTATGTATGTATGTATGTATGTATGTATGTAATGTAAGGTAATGTAATGTAATGTAATGTAATGTAATGTATGTTTGTAATGTAATGTAATGTAATGTAATGTAATGCAATGTATGTATGTATGTAATGTAGTGTAGTGTAATGTAATGTAATGTAATGTAATGTAATGTAACGTAACGTATGTATGTATGTAATGTATGTATGTATGTATGTATGTATGTATGTATGTATGTATGTATGTATGTATGTATGTATGTATGTATGTATGTATGTATGTAATGTATGTATGTATGTATGTATGTATGTATGTATGTATGTATGTATGTATGTATGTATGTATGTATGTATGTATGTATGTATGTATGTATGTATGTATGTATGTATGTATGTATGTATGTATGTATGTATGTATGTATGTATGTATGTATGTATGTATGTATGTATGTATGTATGTATGTATGTATGTATGTATGTATGTATGTATGTATGTATGTATGTATGTATGTATGTATGTATGTATGTATGTATGTATGTATGTATGTATGTATGTATGTATGTATGTATGTATGTATGTATGTATGTATGTATGTATGTATGTATGTATGTATGTATGTATGTAATGTATGTATGTATGTATGTATGTATGTATGTATGTATGTATGTATGTATGTATGTATGTATGTATGTATGTATGTATGTATGTATGTATGTATGTATGTATGTATGTATGTATGTATGTATGTATGTATGTATGTATGTATGTATGTATGTATGTATGTATGTATGTATGTATGTATGTATGTATGTATGTATGTATGTATGTATGTATGTATGTATGTAATGTATGTATGTATGTATGTATGTATGTATGTATGTATGTATGTATGTATGTATGTATGTATGTATGTATGTATGTATGTATGTATGTATGTATGTATGTATGTATGTATGTATGTATGTATGTATGTATGTATGTATGTATGTATGTATGTATGTATGTATGTATGTATGTATGTATGTATGTATGTATGTATGTATGTATGTATGTATGTATGTATGTATGTATGTATGTATGTATGTATGTATGTATGTATGTATGTATGTATGTATGTATGTATGTATCTAATGTAATGTAATGTAATGTAATGTAATGTAATGTAATGTAATGTATGTATTGTATGTATTGTATGTATTGTAATGTAACGTAATGTAATGTAATAAAATGCAATGTATGTATGTATGTATGTATGTATGTATGTATGTATGTATGTATGTATATAATGGTATGTATGTATGTATGTATGTATGTATGTATGTATGTATGCATGCATGTAATGTATGTACGTACGCACGTACGTTTGTATGTATGCAGTGTATTTACTGCATGTATGTAATGTGTGCATGTCTGTAATGTATGTATGTATGTACGCATGCATGTATGTATGTAAGTAATGTAATGTAATGTAATATAATGTAATGTAATGTAATTATGTATGTATGTTTGTATGCATTGTAATGTATGTATGTATGTATGTATGTATGTATGTATGTATGTAGGTATGTAATGAATGTATGTAATGTATGTATGTATGCATGTATGTATGTATGTAATGTATGTATGTAATGTATGTATGTATGTATGTATCTATGTATGTCATGTATGTATGTATGTAAGTAATGTATGTATGTATGTATGTATCTATGTATGTATGTATGTATGTCTGTAATGTATGTACGTACGCACGCGCGTTTGTATGTATGCAGTGTATTTACTGCATGTATGTAATGTGTGCATGTATGTATGTATGTAAGTAATGTAATGTAATGTAAAATAATGTATTGTAATGTAATGTAATTATGTATGTATGTATGTATGCATTGTAATGTAATGTATGTATGTATGTATGTATGTATGTATGTATGTATGTATGTATGTATGTATGTATGTATGTAATGAATATATGTAATGTATGTATGTATGCATGTATGTATGTATGTAATGTATGTATGTAATGTATGTATGCATGTATGTATGTCTGTATGTATGTATGTATGTAATGTATGTATGTATGTATGTATCTATGTATGTATGTATGTCTGTATGTATGTATTTATGTAATGTATGTATGTATGTATGTTTGTATGTAGGTATGTATGTAATGTATGTATGTATGTATGTATGTATGTATGTATGTATGTAGGTAGGTATGTATGTATGTATGTATGTATGTATGTATGTATGTATGTATGTATGTATGTATGTATGTATGTATGTATGTATGTATGTATGTATGTATGTATGTATGTATGTATGTATGTATGTATGTATGTATGTATGTATGTATGTATGTATGTATGTATGTATGTATGTATGTATGTATGTATGTATGTATGTATGTATGTATGTATGTATGTATGTATGTATGTATGTATGTATGTATGTATGTATGTATGTATGTATGTATGTATGTATGTATGTATGTATGTATGTATGTATGTATGTATGTATGTATGTATGTATGTATGTATGTATGTATGTATGTATGTATGTATATGTATGTATGTATGTATGTATGTATGTATGTATGTATGTATGTATGTATGTATGTATGTATGTATGTATGTATGTATGTATGTATGTATGTATGTATGTATGTATGTATGTATGTATGTATGTATGTATGTATGTATGTATGTATGTATGTATGTATGTATGTATGTATGTATGTATGTATGTATGTATGTATGTATGTATGTATGTATGTATGTATGTATGTATGTATGTATGTATGTATGTATGTATGTATGTATGTATGTATGTATGTATGTATGTATGTATGTATGTATGTATGTATGTATGTATGTATGTATGTATGTATGTGTATGTATGTATGTATGTATGTATGTATGTAATGTATGTATGTATGTATGTATGTATGTATGTATGTATGTATGTATGTATGTATGTAATGTATGTACGTACGCACGTACGTTCGTACGTATGCAGTGTATTTACTGCATGTATGTAATGTATGCATGTCTGTAATGTATGTATGTATGTACGTATGTATGTATGTATGTAAGTAATGTATTGTAATATAATGCAACGTAATGTAATGTTATGCAATTATGTATGTATGTATGTATGTATGCATTGTAATGCATGTATGTATGTCTGTAGGTAGGTATGTATGTATGCAAATGTATGTATGTATGTACGTACGTATGTATGTATGTATGTATGTATGTATGTAAATGCATGTATGTATGTAAATGCATGTATGTATGTATGTATGTATGTAAATGCATGTATGTATGTCTGTATGTATGTATGTAGGTATGTAATGTACGTATGTATGTATGTATGTATGTACGTATTGTTGTGTGTATGTATGTATGTATGTATGCATGTAATGTACCTCATATATGCATGTATGTATGTATGTAATGTATGTAATGTAATGTAATCTAGTGCAATGTAATGTAATGGTATGTAATGGTATGTAATTGTATGTAATGGTATGTAATGGTATGTAATGGTATGTATGTATGTATGTATGTATGTATGTATGTATGTATGTATGTATGTATGTATGTATGTATGTATGTATGTATGTATGTATGTATGTATGTATGTATGTATGTATGTATGTATGTATGTATGTATGTATGTATGTATGTATGTATGTATGTATGTATGTATGTATGTATGTATGTATGTATGTATGTATGTATGTATGTATGTATGTATGTATGTATGTATGTATGTATGTATGTATGTATGTATGTATGTATGTATGTATGTATGTATGTATGTATGTATGTATGTATGTATGTATGTATGTATGTATGTATGTATGTATGTATGTATGTATGTATGTATGTATGATGATGATGAGGATGCCGATGGCAATGATGACAGCGGTGATGATGATGATGACGATGATGATGATGACCATGAGGAAGATGATGAAAAGTGTCATCGTAGCATCCGTTGCATCTCCAACAAGGACGATGACAAGTATTATCGCAGCATCTCCTGCATCTCCAACAGTGGGATGATGACAACGGTGATGATGACGAGGATGGCTATGAGGAAGATGATAGTGACTGTCTAGCAGTGCCTGGATAACTAGCATCGTAGTATCCGTTGCATTGCACATGGTGTCTAACGTCCCTTTTGATATCTTTGTAAGAAGTAAAGAAATGATGATGATGAGGAAGATGATGAAAAGTATCATCGTAGCATCCGACGATAACAAAAACAAGTGATGATGACGAGGAATCTCAAATCGCATGATAATCATCACTATGCATCCTCAGTATCACCAGCAATCATGATGATCATGAAAATCGGGTGATGATACTTGTCACTATGCATCCTTAGCATCACCAGCAGTTATGATGATAATCATGAACACGCATCTTCTGGGAGGAGGATGTGACTATGAGGAAGATGATAAAAGTCTGCATCTCCAACGAAGACGATGACAAGTATTGTCGTAGCATCCCCTGCATCTCCAACAGTGGATGATGATGACGATGATGATGATGACAACGGTGGATGACGAGGATGACTATGATGATCATTCGCGTCATCACAAGTATCATCGCAACATCCTCTGCATCTCCAGCAGTGCCTCGATAACTATCATCGTAGCATCCGTTGCATTGCAAGTGGGGTCTGGCGTTACTTTTGATTTCTATGTAAGAAGTAAGAAAGGATGATGATGAGGATGATGACTATGAGGAAGACGATGAAAAGTATCATCGTAGCATCCGCTGCATCTCCAACGATGACGATGATAAGTATCATCGTAGCATGCCTTGATGACGATAATGATGATGATGACCATGAGGAAGATGAGGAAAAGTATCATCGTAGCATCTAACGGTTGAAAAGTATCATCCTAGCATCCAACAGTGGATGATGATGACGATGATGATGATGATGACAAGCGTCATCACAAGTATCATCGCAGCATCCTGATGATAATCATGAATACGCATCTTTTGCATCTCAAATCGAGCGATGACAGTTATCACCACGCATCCCCAGCATCTCTTGCAGGCATGAGGATGATGATGGTGATAGCGGTGATGATCAGGATGATGACTATGAGGAAGATGATGAACAGTATCATCGTAGCATCCGCTGCATCTCCAACGATGACGATGATAAGTATCATCGGAGCATCCCCTGCATCTCCAACAGTTGATGATGACGATGATGATGATGACAACGGTGATGATGATGACGATGATAATGATGATGATGATGACAATGGGAAGATGATGAAAAGTATCATCGTAGCATCCGCTGCATCTCCAACGATGATGATGACAAGCATCATGTAGCATCCCCTGCATCTTCAACAGTGGATGATGATGACGATGATGATGATGACAACGGTGATGATGAATGAGGAAGATGATGGCGATCATCCGCGTCATCGCAACTATCATCGCGACATCCAGCGGTGCCTTGACCACTATCATCGTAGCATCCCTTGAATCGCCAATGGAGCCGCGCGTGATGATTATTATGATGATGACGAAAACGATGACGATAACGATGATGAGGAGGATGACGACGATGTTGATGATGATGACACCCTTCCCATGCGCCTCGCCCTTGCAGACAAGGGGTCGGCGGATATATACATAGGGAAGCCCAAAGGAAAGTGTGGCCCTCAACCGTTTGAGAACCACCCACCCCCTTCTGCTCGGTTTTGCGGGTAAGCTCGCCGGAAAAAAAAGGAGCCCGTCATGATGAAGATTCCTATCCCTGACTTCAGGTGCTGGAGTTCTCCTCTGAACCCTCAAAAGCGTGGAATTCTTTCCAGCTGTGTCTGACTGAAACAAAACGGCAAAATACTATTTGAGGGGCAAGGTTTCTCAGATTCGCAGATCCCTTGGAGGCCACTGGAGCATGATAGGCCCTACAAGCAATGATTCATGGCATAGTTACGTAACGCCGGGGGGGGGGGGTTGACGTCAACCCACGATGGACCAAGTCCAAGAAAGATGTAGCTCTGCAATGCTTCCGCGTTACTTGACCTTTGCCATGCGCAGTCACCAGGCTGTGGTCGCTCGTCATTTGTCGTCATCCGGGGATCCGGGCAGACCTTGGGAAGACACAATGCAAGTGCTCCTTGGCCGCCCGATATACCCGGTCGAACCAGCCAGCCAGCCAACCAGCCAAACACAAGTGCTACTTGTTCAATTGTTGCGCTGCTTGCTGGGGTAGCTTTTTGTTTGCAGCAGGCGTACATTCTCTTTCCACCATCGTCCGGCACATGCATTTTAGAAGGCAACGTGTTGTTTGGAAAGGCTCTTCTTTTCCGCTTCCAACTCGCAAAGACTGGCGACCGGTGAAGCGCCCTTTAAGCGCTTTGCATCGTATCAATGGGCGGAGGCCAACCAGTTTGTGAACAGCCTCCAAGAGGAGCTCACAAAATTGGCCCCGGTGATCACCGAGAAGATCAAGGAGGCGGGAAGCAGTCTGCAGTTGCAGTTGGCGGCCGCTTTGGCTGAGGATGTATCCTAAATCTGCTGACAACCTTGATGCGGTTTTGGTTGGTTTTTTTTAAGGCAAGTTGCAGGGAAAGCCATGTGTGGGAATACAGCCAATGAATTGTTGTGGTTTTGCCGGTCGCAATTGTAGAAATCCCTAAGAGTAGGACACTTGCATGCGCTTTTGCTTCTTGTGGGTTCCAGAGAGAGAGACAGAGAGAAGAAAAACAAAAGCAAATGAAGAGAGAGAGAGAGAGAGAGTTGCCTTATGTCCCAGGCGGCTTTTGCGAGCAACAACGCACTTTGCCGTGGGTGAGCTATCTTTGCATCGTTGGTTTACGGTTCAGCCATTTGACCGGGAGTACAAGACACCCTTTGCGAGAGGCACTTCGCACAGTCACCGATAGACGGATTCCAGGTTGGATTCCAGAATGCGATGGCTCTTGACCAGAAGGATGCCATGGCATCAATCCGACAACCCCGAAGAAATGTCTATATAATGTATTCAATGACTCCGTTCCCTTTGTCTATGAAAGAATCTGCAAGAGACGCAATCAGCAGAAATCACCACTTAGCCCAGATGCCAATCTCGTGAGGCAGATGAGTTGGTGCCAGTCGTCACAGAGGAGCAGAAAAAGGCCGGTCGGACCAAGTTGGAACGTGAGTAGGGTCGAATTGTGAGACAGGGTTGTTGGACCCTAAGTATGGCTCACTCAAAAAAAGGAAGCAGATCCGAGTTAGTTCTATGAGGGGTTGGCGATTGGAAGCCGTCTTCTGCCTTCTAGGGCGCTGGTGGTGTGGTCAAATTGACTGATGCCAACGACCAGCGATGTCAGACATAATTACATTATGAGTGATTTGTTTCCCTATTCACTTCGAACAATAGGTAGCAATGGTCTACCCTCGGCGGCTCTGCTTTGGAGAATTCTGCAGCTTGAGCAACGTATCCAAACGCATTCGGGGTGTGTTGGTCCCAACGTGGTGGCACATTCGATTCAGTTATGAACAGGTCTTCCAAGCTCAAGTTTTTGTGTGCGTTGAGTGTGGACGCCTGGACAGCAGCAAACACGGACCTTGATATTTGGCCTTGCTTCTCTGGCGGACTCGATTCAGGCTGAAGTGATCAAGGAGAAGGTTGCAAGCGAAGAGGCACAGAGCGCCGAATGAGCGGTTTTGACCTTCGGCCTGCCCAAGATCTTGTCCTGGACTCGTGGGGGATAAGCCACCACGTAGAACTATTAAGATTAACCACCTGTTGGATTCCATCGACGTGGTTACCCTGTTCGGGGTGAAGTTCGCTCCCAGTCACAGTCAAACAGGTGACCCTATTCCGCCCGAAACATGGAAACATGGCTCAAAACCGCACATTGCAAGCCGTGCACCATTGTGATGCTATACAAAGCACTCGTTTAACGCTATCTTTGGTGGAGTTTCATAGAAATACTCAGCCCAAGCCCGCTTCAAGTTGGTCAACGCCTCGCTGGGGCACCTTGCTGCTTCCTGAGAATATTTGGCTTGGTGGCTCCCAGCCACCCCCTTGGCTTTTTAGCCTTTTAGTGTTTAGTGGTGGTTTCCATTTAACCCAAAACTTTTAGCAGGGGATCCGAGGGCAGCCCAGTTGGCAGCAATACTTCTTTTTTTTGTGGGACTCTTGGGAAAGTCATTGAATGTGATCTCACGGAGGAGCTGGGAATCTTTTTCCTGGCCGCCTTTGTGTTGCTTCAGGCCGCAGGGAAACCACACCATTTGACTGAATCAGAAGCTGTCGATGTGCGGAGTCGTTGCCAGGTTGTGGTCAGAAAGCAGGCGGATGAAGTGAAGGCCATTGCGGATGACGCGCAGAAAGACCTCGACATTGCCATGCCGGCTCTTGAGAGTGCCTTGGATACCATGTCGGGAGCGATGCTCGTGAACGCATCGGCATCGTGCCTGGTTGTGTAAGAAGTTCCAGTGAACGCTTTCAGAATTCGTGGCGGCAACAGTCGATGGCCAGTTGAACAATGACAGAATATTTTTTTGGGCAGTCAGTCGGGCCGCTGTTGTCGGGCTCGCATGCAACACAATTGCGTGCATTCCCGCAAGATGCGTGAACTCATCCATGGTTTGCTGCGAGCGCTTCCTGTATATGTTGATTCCGCCGCACAGACACAGCCACCGGAGTTCCCCTCGAGTCGAGCTTGTTTGTCTTTGCTTGGTGCCTCTACGTTGGCATGCTTTTCCCTTTGCCTAGATCCTAGATCCGGAGGCAATTGGACCGCAGGCTTTGGTCCATGTGTCCACTTGCCAAGCCATTTTGGTTGGTTACCCTATGTTTGACAACCACAGCTATGTTTGACAACCACAGCCAGTGGAACCCAGTGGCAACTCTGAGGCGCCCTGAAGTCTTTGGATGCCTTGGACAAGAAGGACATCCAGGACCCGAGCGGACGGTCGAGGATCTTGATTGCTTCAGCCCAAGACTGCCGCAAACGATGCACCAAACAAAAACCGCCATACTTGTGTGTGTGTGTGTTTAGTGGTTGGAACACCAACCCAGAAATTGTCGGTGGACATAGCTCCCCATAAAATTGGTGCCCGCCAAAGAAATCCCTGCTCAAAGACATATCCAACTGGTTGTCCTTTCTTATGGGCACGGAGTGGGTTGTTTCCCGACCACAAGCAGTTAATCCTTTTTGGCTGTGTGGTGTATGCTCTGCTGACAAAACGAGGAGGCAATGGAGATGCGGCCCTTGACTCGGGATATTCTAAGGAAGCAACAGACATGTGTGTGTGTGTGTTCGCGCGTGTCTGCTATTCCAGCAGCCATGTCCCACTCAGGGAATCTTCACCACCGAATACATGCCGTGGATTTTACTGATGTGCGCAAATGTGCAAAGCTCCTAGGATGTACATTGGACATATGCATGTGTGCGGTTCCTCTTGTCAACTCATCCATGGTCACTAAATCGACCAGCAATTGTCCACCATTTGATGTACGGTTTGTGTCCTGGCCGTTTTACGGCAAAGATTCGCAGCCAAGACCTGAATTTGGGTTGTCCACAAAGACTAGACAACATGACACCATACAAAACAGAGCAACCAAACGCACATCGCAAGCTTTGCTATTGGCTGATGTTCCAATCTATGTGTGTGTGTGTGTGCTTCCTTTGCTTATCTATAGTATCGGGCTAGCACTTAGAATATATTTTACTCCGTCCGATCCTCACTTAGAATATATTTTACTCCGAAAATATCCCAAAACATCAGTTATAATATTTAGGTTCACAAGTGACACTTAGAATAATTCAGATAGCATACACTTAGAATAATTCAGATAGAATATGTTTTGACAGACATAATATTTCACAGAATATTTCAGCAAGCTGGGTCACAAGGCAATTTCACACACCAATTGATGGCGTCGAACCGTTTGATGACATCGAGCCGCGCAGATGCATGGGGTCAAGGAAGAAGAAGTGAATAATAAAAGCAGATGGTGATGTCTCAGATGTCCATGAAGCATTGCTAGTGAGAATTGAGCTTAGAGGGGGGGGAAGCTCGAACGCTTTCACGAAAAGCTCAAAGGTAGAAACTTTGGAGTTGCACGCGGGCGGTAAAATCAGGTCCTCCGAGCCAGGACTAATTTTAGCATTGCCGGTACTTAATTTTGCATTGCCAGTACTAGTTTGAGAATAGTACTCATGTATATTGTCAGTACTAATTTTAGCATTGCCAATAGTAAATTTAGTATTGGCAGGACATTCTTGCTATTGCCGGTACTGAATTTAGCATTGCCAATATAGACTTTGGATTGCCAATGCTAAGCCTAGTAAAGTTTAGCAAGGATTTGAACTGTAAAATTCTTTATTTAAAAACGTATCCTGGAAGGTTTTTTGGCTACGAGAAGAGGGGGTAGCTTTGCCGCAATAGTCAATTTAGTATTGCCAGTACTAACTTTAGTATTGCCAATAGTAAATTTGGTATTTTTATCAGATAGAATAATTCAGCAAGGGCCGTAGATTTTCAAAATAAACCTGTTCTGATAACACATTTCTCGACTTGCTTTGGACTGCCAGGACTAAACTTAGTATTGCCAATACCTCCTTTCAAAGGTCATTTTCCAGACCTCGCAGCCTTTGTATCTGACACAGATTATTCTATTTGTCTGTTCCACTTCCAGGGATTTGCACAGGCATGTCAAGATTGGGATTACTCGAACTGTCTCATTTATTCATATGTGGTCTCGGTACTGTTTGGGGTTGGGTTAAAAGGAAAGGAATGCCACCCCGTGTTGGGACATAGTGGGGTACCCTCAAAAACTAAGCAAACACATATTTACTATGTATATGTTTATATATTTGCATACGATTGAATGCATGATGAAGGTGTCCTGGCCCAAACACACATATTCTAGCTGTGCCACCCCATGGTGGTCATTTGTATTTTGGGCTCGGTACCGTTTGGGGTTGGGTTAAAGGGAAAGGAAGGCCACCCCTTTTTGGAGAATAATGGGGTACCCTCAAAAAACGCAAATCCATATCTACTATGTATAATATATATATATATATATATGTTTATGTGTGCATACGATTAATTGCCTAATGCAGGTTCCCGGCCCAAAAACAGTTATTCTAACTGTGCCCCCCGATGGTGTACAATGTATAGCTTCGGCTCGGTACCGTTTGGGGTTGGGCTAAAGGGACAGGAAGGCCACGCTTTTGGACCCTCAAAGAATAAACAAAACAATATTTACTATCTCTATATCTTTCATTATGCCTACGATTCATCACCTGCTGAAGTTTTGCCAAAAACACATATTCTAACTCCACCCCATGGTGTTCATTTGTATTTTGGGCTCGGTACCGTTTGGGGTTGGGTCAAAGGGAAAGGAAGGCCACCCCTTGTTGGAGTGTACTGAAGTGCCCTTAAAAATAAGCCATCCAATGCTTGCTATCTCTCTCTGTTATATATATATATATATGTATTAAAGTGTGGCCTGATGAAGGTTTTCCGCCTCTATCTGTGCCGCCCCATGGTGTTTATGTATAGCTTCGGCTCGGTATCGCTTGGGGTTGGGCTAAAGGGAAAGGAAGGCCACGCTTTTGGACCCTCAAATAATAACCAAATCAATATTTACTATCTCTATATCTTTCATTGTGCCTACGATTCATCACCTGATGAAGTTTTGCCAAAAACAAATATCCTAACTGTGCCACCCCATGGTGTTCATTTGTATTTTGGGCTCGGTACCGTTTGGGGTTGGGCGAAAGGGAAAGGAAGGCCACGCTTTTGGACCCTCAAAGAATAAACAAAACAATATTTACTATCTCTATATCTTTCATTATGCCTACGATTCATCACCTGATGCCAAACACACATATTCTAACTGTGCCACCCCATGGTGTTCATGCATTGGTTGGGTTAAAGGGAAAGGAAGGCCACCCCTTGTTGGAATATACTGGGGTACCCTCAAAAAATAAGCAATCCAATATTTACTATCTCTATATTTAGTAATTTATGCATACGATGAATCACCTGATGAAGGTTTGCAAAAGCAAATATTCTATGTGCCCCCCCCAAATGGTGTTCATGAATATTTTGGGCTCGGTACCGTTTGAGTCTCTGGAGAATTTGCTGTATATGAAATATTCTATCTGTTTGTGGGAGGGGCATGGCCCGTCGGGCTGAGCATTTGAGCTCCGAAAAAAGGAGAAGCCATGCATTCCTCTGGTAAATGCGTGTGTCTTTCTTAGGGGGACCCCTCACAACGGTTGGTTTCCGTTTGGTTTTGCATATACCCTTGAAAGAGAGACGGACCCAAATGGAAAATCATGGGACCCACAGCCACATGGTTTGCTGAAAGCCGTACATAGAAACATCTAGCAACAGGCTAGCAGCTAGGACATTTATCGCAGAGTAGTTGTTCATAGCAGAAACCCTTGTTTTGAAATATTCTATCTGTCTGTGGGAGAGGGGCATGGCCCGTCGGGCTGAGCATGTGAGCTCCGAAAAAAGGAGAAGCCATGCATTCCTCTGGTAAATGCGTGTGTCTTTCTTAGGGGGACCCCTCAAAACGGTTGGTTTCCGTTTGGTTTTGCATATACCCTTGAAAGAGAGACGGACCCAAATGGAAAATCATGGGACCCACAGCCACATGGTTTGCTGAAAGCCGTACATCTAGCAACAGGCTAGCAGCTAGGACATTTATCGCAGAGTAGTTGTTCATAGCAGAAACCCTTATTTTGAAATATTCTATCTGTCTGTGGGGGAGGGGCATGGCCCGTCGGGCTGAGCATTTGAGCTCCGAAAAAATGGGGAAGCCATGCATCATGCATTCCTTTGGCAAATGCGTGTGTCTTTCTTTGAGGGGACCCCTCAAAACGGTTGGTTTCCGTTTGGTTTTGCGTATACCCTTGAAAGAGAGACGGACCCAAATGGAAAATCATGGGACCCACATGGTTTGCTGAAAGCCGTATATATATATATAGAAACATCTAGCAACGGGCTAGCAGCTAGGACATTTATCGCAGAGTAGTTGTTCATAGCAGAAACCCCTATTTTGAAATATTATATCTGTTGTTTTCTTATTTTGAAATATTCTATCTGTTGTCTTCTTTTTGGTTGAAATATTCTATCTTCAATTGTTTTTTATTCTAACTGACGTTTTTCCTATTTATTCTAACTCATTTTTGATAGACTTTTGAAATGTGCATTTTCATTTACTCTAAAAAATATATTCTAACTGCTAGCCCGACACTATATTTGTTGCCTGTTTGTTGCTCCTGTTTGTGTTTTAGGCTGTTTTGTTCTTTGTTTGTTTCCTCGGTCCTGCCACTGTTTGCTACCCTCCACTCCCGCACCTACTCCCCCACCCCACTTTCCTGTCCGGCATGCTTCTTGCTATTTTTCTGTTTGCTGGTTTATTGTTGCTATTATTGTATATTAGTATTGCTCAATAGTTATTATATATTTTTTGATTTGTTGATTTATTATGTTTATCATTAGTATGTTATTATTATTGCTGTTTATTGCCATTAAGTATCCGTATTATGAGGTTTATGTTATTACTACTTTTATTGGTATTGTTATTGTTATTGTTATGTGTTGTTTTAGTTTTAGTGCACCGTTTTGCTGTTTGGCAATGCTCGCTGGGGTATACTACCTGGCGGATTAGGCAACAGCGTACCAAAACAAGTGCGACACAGCCCCTCTAGTGGGGTGGACAAACGCCAGGCACAAGTTGGGATGGATGAAACTCCGCTAGGTCCCCCCAGCTAGGTGCCCTTTCTCACCCTTTTTTTGGGGGAGGCTTCCCCTACTAGAGTAGACTACAGAAGAAAAATCGTGTACCCTGATTCTAACCTCTCTACTGGGGGACCTTGCGAAGCCTCGAGGAGATCAAGTCCTTCGCGAAGCCACCCCCTCTGGTGATGATGACCATGGAGGCGCGACGCGCGCGCGATCGAGTGGCTGGGGAGAAGGTCCCAAAGGATGCTCAGCCTGGTTGTGACCCATGAGTTTGAATAGGGAACACCCTCTAAAGTGGTTGCCCCGAGCTTTGATGTTCAAACGGCCCGGGACCCTCTAAAACACACACGCAAGTCAACCAAACCCAGTTTCACTTATCACCTTGGTCAGGCCTGACTGGTTTGCACATCTAAGTTTGAAAGGAACATGGGGTGACAACATGGGCCGGACTTTCTTGGGAGACACCCCCCCTTCAAAGGACACACTGAATGATGCCAGCGTCCCCAAAGAGGCGCAATTTTGGCACCCCCTGCTCATAGGCTACTACCCTCCACAAAAAATCGTCTCGGTGACACCTGTTGCGTGTCATGTTCTTTGTGCTTGGAGGGGCGTTCCACGGTCCCTTTGTGTCCCAAGGGCACTAGAGCTTTTGGCCTGCGAGTATTTTGATGTCGTTGCCGCTCAAAGTCGAAAGTTCTATCCAGGGCAAAGATCTTCAGCATGGTCAACATATGTTGACCAAGCAGAAAACAGCTAGCCAGGCAGGGTTGTCAACATTCAGGGATTGTTTTTTCCGGCATCTTCAAAAGGGGGCACAAGGCGATGCCGTGGTCCAACCCGGGACTCTTGCTTTCTTTTTGAATCTCCCCCCCAAGGCCCGTTTGTTCCTCGTTTGTTTGATCCGGTCGTTCGAGGCGGTGAATGTGCTGCTGCAAGAGAAGCCGGACTGGGACACTGCCAAGAAAGTGCTGAACCGGCCCACCTTCTTGCAGGACTTAAAGTCCTACGACAAGGACCGAAAGCTGTTTCTTCAGCTTTGGCGCGTTGCGTGTTGTTTCGCATGTGTTGTGACAAATTGGGTTTCCCTCTAAAGGGAAACCACTTGAGGTTGTTCAAACACATTGGTGGCTTGAAGCATGGCTTGAACCAGGAAACCCAAATCCTTAAAGGGAGCCGCCGGCAAATGTCTACAGTAGACAAGGTTAGGGCACAGTCCGTTGCCAGAAGTTGGTACGGCAAGAACATAGGTGTTTTGTATTCGAGGTGGTACGCTTGAATAAGCGTCCTTTCCCCCATGAAGCAAATGCTTGTGTTTGCTTCTGAGACCACTTGCTGCAGGTCATTCGCCTAGCTTCTTACCTTCAGGCTGCACCTGTTTTGTTTGTGAGTGCTTCCGTCATGGTTCCGTGCACGGTGCATTGAGTGTAGCACTTGACCTGGGCGAATCGAGCGGTTCCTTAAGGCAATCTGGAGATTCGAATGATAGCTCGGGTACAGGTGCTATTTGAGCCTTTTATTGCATGGCTGCGGCGTATTCTTTTGGGGGGGGGGGCGGGGAGGGGGGGGGTAAGTTCTGCCTTTTGGTGAGGGAAACCAAACGGACCAGCATTTGGGAGGCTCTAAGGCAAGGGACCCGAACCCGTGAAATGAGGACAACATTCCGGAGAAGGTGCTGAAACAGCTCTCCAAGCCCGACGCCCCAGCCCAGAAAAGGGAGAACCTGTCGGATGGCAGGGCCCAAGACTGTTACTTGTTGCCTGAAATGCCTTTGCGATACGTGCTGGAATTTGGGATGTGCAGACAGGGAAGCTCCGGTCAGGGGCCATAAATTGATGCTTCCGATGGCTTTTTTTGGGGGACCTGCCATCGGAAAGTTCGCCATCGCGGAGGCCTTTGGACCCAAGGAAGGGATCCTTTTGATCAGTTCTCATCACACCAGTCGCGCAACCGCGACTGCAAATGCTTGGACGCGCGTGTCAAGGCGTCGCTGGTGCTTGCGAGTTTTTGCACAGGCCTCTTGCCGAGGTTTGGATACCATGGTTTGAGTCCCAAGTTCATCTCGGGATGTTCAAAAAGGACGGCTCAAGCCAGTCGTTACTTTCCCAAGTCCCGTCTTTGTTGTCTTTAATTGCTTGCCAGTAGCTTTCTAACTGTATGACCAATATGGAGCTGTACCCTGGTTGCTGGCCAAGCTACTCATAGCACGTTTCTAATATTGTGTAGATGCTGCTTGCAATCATCACGGATCATACATGCATTGCATTGCACTACACAGCAATGCATGTCATTGCATGGCATTGCATTGCCAACGTACACACATACTTACAAGTAATTTATGTACACATCAGGTACAACTATGTGCAAACGTGTATCATCCTTCGAGTAGACCGCCTTTCAGCTGCAAGGTATGTGACCAAGCCAGAGTACACAGTGGAGGCAGTGGGAAACCAGAGCAAGGCGGGGGGGGGGGGGCATGAGCGTCCAGATGCGGAGATGCGGATGGAGGAGCTTGGATTTGCAAATAGGCAACATGAGCTAGGGGACGGGCAACTTATCAGCAACGAAAGTCCCCCCCCCCCCCCCTCGCGTTGTTCGCAAGGAGTAAGCAAGCGGCTCGGCTCGAGTTCGGTTTTGTCAGGCTGCGAAGAGTCTGTGCATGTGGACCTATGCCATGGACACCTACTCGAAGGCAGGCCGAAGTCAAAACGTGTCAACCATGTGGACAACCAACAGGAAGCGTGCACAACCAGAGCCACCATCAAGCCCGGGTAATTGAATTGGAGGCTAGTAAGGGACAATCCCAGCCATAAATGGGTGCGGATATCCGCCTTGTCAATTCTTTTCCTGGTTCTGGGTGGACCATTTTAGGACCGAGCTTCGATGACCAGACTGCACTCCTGAAGTCCACTCTCTGGAGGGCCATGTTGCTGGTCCAGTTTACTCAAACGTGGCACGTCTCTTTACATGCTATGTGTGTGCTTGCGGAGGTTTGGCCTTGAGCGGCTGCGTGAACGAGTGCGTGTTGCAGCCACAAGCCTACTCTTGTAAAGAGTCTAGCATTGGCTGGACACTGCAGTCCCAGGTTGAAGAGAACCTTAAGACCACAGTTGCGCCACAAGGAAGAGAACCCTAAGACGGTGAACCATAATTCTTTGTCGGGCCGGAAGGGAATGCATACTAGCTATTCCCACGTATTCGTTTTGAAGCTTGGGCCACTCACTGCAGTACTACTGTTCCGAGCAAGATCAACTTTTTCTCCCCCTAGTGCCCTTGATTTTTGAACCGCTGCAGAAGTGAAAGTCAGGCATCCCTTGGTGGTTTGGGGATTTCTTGTAGAGGGTACATGGGAAGCCACCCCTGAAGCACCAATCCACCAATCCAAACCACCAAGTGGGAGGAGGCTGAAAACAAAGGCACGTCTTTATCTACCGCTTTCCAGCCGCTGCCTCGATCGGTCAATCGAGCATGTTTGGTGGAGACTCCCCATGCAACTTTGATGTCCAGGTCCCCAACTCGCACCCAGCCCTCGGACCTGAAGCGGCGGACTTGCTTGCCAGGTGGGTATGGGTCAAAATAAAGACCAGCAAACCGCAGGTTTTCGTCTTTGGCTCCATTCAGGGCAACCCATCTTGGGCGCGCGTTTTTGTGCCACAGCCAGGTGGCGAAAGAAGTGGAGCCCAAGAAGCAGAAGGCGGACGGTGATTCCGCTGACCGATGAGGAAACCCCCGGGTTCATTCACGGAGGGTGTCCCCTTGTCCCGGATGCGGATGTCGCTGACACGAACGAGGAATGGGTTCATGGACACCCGGGGTCAACATTGTGGAAAACCTGGGATCCAGCAGCTTGAACCTCAAGGTAAGAGTTGATTGGATGAGTCGGGCAAGGGAGACCTGGAAGGGATAAGACTTGGAATGCGGCACCCAGAAGGAGACATTCTTAAAATTGGATTGCAAGAATGCTTACCTCGTGGGGCGCAAATCAGCCCTAAATATGGCCTTAAGGGCTTAAGAAGGGCTTATTTGGGCTCCCCCCCCGCTCCCTTCGCCCAAGCCCCATGATTACCTGCGAGGGGAGCATGTGTGAAGCGACCCAACAAAGTTGACAAACTTCCGTGCGCGTTTGCGTGCTCGGGGCAAGCTCTTCAAGCTGCCTTTTGTTAGAGAGTGCTTTTCGCCATGAACATGACACGTTGTAAATGAGTAGTTCTATGAGTTCTCTGCAAGCTTGTGTCATAAGAGACACACCCAGAAAGAGACCCATTCCCCGTGTCCAAAGGTGGCTGAGCTGAACGACAAGCTGGCGAAGGCCAATTCGGAGCTTCAGGCGAGCCTGGAGATGTTTATGGGCGTCACGTGTTCGGTGTAAACAAACAAACAAATAAATGCATCAACGACGAAACAAATATAGAGAGATTATGCGATGCACATATGTGCATGCCTATATATATATATATATATGCGGGCCGTCCGCAAATGCATGTCTTCAAATTATGTGTTCAGGTAACTTGTTGGTTGTGCGCGATTGGTGCATCGCAAAAAAGGCCGGCGATTGGGCCGCGATTGGGATAACATCTACATGTTGGGATGACCCCTCGTTGGAAGCGCATTATATGTTGCCAAGTTTGCTCCGCGGTTGGCCCCGCTGTGGTCGCCATTGGAGCGCGAAAGGCCGGCGATTGGAGGGTGTTCAGGAAAAGCAATATTGGATAACCCCCATATACACATGATATACATGTGTACACCTGTTTTCCCTTGTACACATGTAGATATAAACAATATATACACTTATAAAAATATAATTACATATGTGTTCAGACTTCAGACACCACATCAAACCAACTCCAGGCAACTACAACAAAAGACATTCAAACACGTGAGGATAATCTCGCATTCCGTCTCGAAATGGTTGCTTTGTTGGCTCTCCCATGATTTTCGTTGAATATGTGTGTGTTTCCTTGTGTGTTTGTGTGTGTTATTTCTTTATTTATTTCTTTATTTCTTTATTTCTTTATTCATTTCTTTATTTGTTTCTTTGTTTCTTTCTTTCTTTCTTTCTTTCTTTCTTTCTTTCTTTCTTTCTTTTTGTTCTCTATTTTATATGTTTCTTTCTTTGTTTCTTTTGGGCTAAAGCGTTAACCGTAGGTGGTCGCTTGTCTTGACTCTTAATAAGTATCCACTTGGGCCACCATTTTGGCTCAAGTGGACCTTTTGATCTTTTGTCTTGTGATTTGAAATCTTTCTTTCCCCTACTCTCAAAGCCATGTACGCCCCCGCCTACGCTGGTGCCGCGGTAGCAGAGGCCAAGGCTAAGGCAAAGGCCTCCATGGCAAAGTACCTGGCGAGCCTCGTGAAGAGGGAGGAAGAAGGATGGACCGTTTTGGCTGCTGAGGTCCCTCAGGCACCTGACGAGCGTTTCTTCTCCAGCGCAGATGAGCTGGAGCAGGCCCCCCTTATCCCGGCCAAGCGCAAGGCAGAGGATGAGCCGATGGAAGATGCAGCCCCTGGGGTGGCGCAGGTGCCGAAGGCCCTGACACGCCCCCCAGGGGCGTTCCTGGAGCTCCTGAACCCGCCGGAGGAGGACGTGCCCATGGAGGAGCTCCTGGCGAAGGACGAGAAGGAGCTGCCGATGCCCAGGTCCCCCTCGGCTGCAGCCCGCTTGGAGGAGGCCCGCCTGGATGCCCGGGCAGACGCCAAGTGGCAGAGGCGCCGGGAGCTGATGGCGAAGGTCAAGGAGCAGGCGTCCTCGGAGGAGGATGAGAACCCCGCAGCCCCCCCGCCGGGGGGGAGCGTGTTCACCAAGGCCCTCAAGGTCTCGGAGGGCCTCTACCAGTTCAGCGACGACCAGATGGCGGGCGACTTCCCTTGCTTCGATGCGACCACGGCCACTAGGCTCCGCCGACTGCAGGCCAAGGACGTCCAGCGGCTCCTGCGAGGCTTTGAGGGCCCCCAACTCAAGCGGGGGGGCCTGGAGCGCGTTGTGGAGGCCTTCTACATCGCCAAGATGAAGTACGAGCATGAGATGAGGCCCGGCTCAGCACCCCGGGACAGCAGGTTGGTAAGCGCGCTGGCTTGGGGTACGGGGGCCTGGAGAACCGCCCCCTGGGCAAGGTGCCCACATCCTGGATCTGCCCCTGCTGCACCATGCCCTGGGTGAAGAAGGGCGCCACGAAGTGCATGGGGTGCGGCAAGAAGACGGAGCCCATTGACACGGCGACCAACTCGGCCACCCTGGAGATGGCGGGCACGCATTGGCAGTTGACGGTGGATGACCAGGGCAATGCGGTCTGGACGGCGGCCCGGTCCGCGGGTGCCGAAGGCCCTGACACGGACCGGGCCCGCGACCTCAAGCTCAGTGCCTCGGTGGACGTCAGCGAGCTGGCCACCGACCCGATGGCCTGCGAGAACCCGGACCAGGCCAGCTTCTCGGACTTCGTCCCCTCCTCGGTCCGGGCGGTGATCAGGAACTGCCCCATGGAGCTGGACGAGGAGTTTCTGACGGCCCCACCGGGGGAGAGGCCCCCATTGCCAGGCGACAAGGAAGAGGGCCAGGAATGCAGAGCCTTCCACCCGTCTGCGGTGAAGGCCTTCAAGATTCAGACCCGGCTCAACGCCACCACCATCGCCCAGGAGGAGGCCAAGAAGGCGGACCAGGTGGAAGCGGTGGAGCGCTCCGCGGCGGTCCTCCACGAACTTCAAGGGGGGGCCATTGACGGAGGAGGTGATGGAGGCCTGCTCCTGAAGAACCTGGACTTGGACCTCTTCCGTGAGAAGCTGCTGGACAAGCTGGGTGCGGACTGGGGGAGACCCACACCGGAGCTCCTCCAGGCCCAGACCACTGCGGAGGAGGCGAAAGCGAAACACCAAGCCAGACAGGCGAAGGGCTCCCTCGAAACCAGAATGCTCGAGCCCATCGCGCCTCCCTTCAGTGCGTGGCCTAGTGAGTGAGACTGGGGTCTTCGAGCCGACAACGGCATGGAGGGACTTCAGTATGGACGACCTCACATCCCTCACGGACTCCTACCTTGAGGCCAAGGCGGTCATCTCGCTGGGTAGGAATCCCTTCCCGGCGGCCCTCCTGTCAGATCTGCCGGACCTGACAGGGATCCCCATGCCAAAGGCGGAGCCTCGGGCTCTAGCTCAGGTGCCGCCCTGACAAGCCGTCCGCCACCCCGGTGGGCCTGGACACCAAGGACCCGGAGGTGCAGCTCTCGGTCCTGCGCTGGATGATGAGCAAACGGGTCGGAGAGGTCCGTATCTTTGCGGGCCGCTGGGTCCGACGACCGGGCCCGGTACACGTCCCGGATTGGGCGAAAAACCTCACCAAGGTGAATCCGGAGGCGTTGGAGAAGGGTACGCATCCCAGGAACCACCAGGTGGGTGGACTCCCCTGGGCCAGGTACTCCGTTGATGAGTTGCACCAGCAGGCGAAGGCGGGGGACCGACCCTACCCTGGGGACCTGCGATCCATCTTTTGGGCTGCCCCCCACGATCCGGATGAGGACTTCCACTGGACGCGCCAGATCTCGTCCTGGACACTCCCAGGCCTACTGGGGATGTTCGGGCACAGCTACACCCTGCGCCAGCTCTGGGGAGTCTGGGAGTCTCTGCCACTGCTGCAGGGCCCTAGGCAGCGGGGCCCGAAAAACAGGGCTGGGAGACCCTGAAGGAGGACGCGCTGCGGAGATTGAAGGAGGAGGCCGCGGTGCTTGTTGCTCCTGAAGGAGGAGGGCCTTCCGTTTCCGCAGACAGGACCGGAGTGGCGATTGGTCTACCGGGCCATGGGCAAGGTCCTCGCGGCCCGGGCCTTCCTCACGGACACCCCGGCGGAGGTGATGCAGCTCCCGGTCCAGGACGTGGCGGACTCCAAGGAGCAGATGATCCTGCGGGCGGTATGCGACGAGCGCATCTCGGTCCCGGTGGAGAGCCTCCAGCAGTTCCCAGAGGTGTACAAGGCCCTCATGGACCGCATTGGAGGCCCGGGGGCCCTGGCGGAGGTGAAGGTCAACTGGCGCTGCAACACGAAGCAGTGGTGGGTCGGCGCAGTCCCCGACTCAGTGGCCCCCTCCATCTACCGCAAGCTCGGCTACACCAACGACATGATCAAGCTGATGGGCCTGGACCCCTCCGCCCCTGGGTGCCGGACAGGTGCCGATGGCCCTGACATCCGCCCCAGGGGAGGCGAGGGCGATGAGGGGATCGTTTACCCCCCCATCACGGCGGACAACGTCCACGGCGTGGTGGGTAAGGACTACCGGAAGAAGAACTATCCGGTGGAGATGAAGCATGTCTTCTGGGCGCACATGGAGTGTGGCCTGGTCCTGAGCTCCGTCACCCCGTGGGAACTCATCCCGAAGACAAAAGGGGAGACCCGGGGGGCTACATGTGCAAGTATTGTAAGGGGTACTGGCGTGCCGGGGGAGGGGGCACCCGCCTCCTCCAGATCCGGGCCGGCAAGGCCATCTTGCAGCTGGTGTTGGACGAGCCGCCGGAGGGCCTCTACAACCGCTGGGTGAAGGAGCGGCTGGAGTACTACCGCCGGGTGGAGCCCTCGGCCCCGTTGCGGGACGTCTCCATCGTGGACCAGAAGGTGCCCAGGTTCAGATTCAGCCAGACCACCCAGACAGGCCACGTCTCCAATGCCATCTGGGAGCTGATTCTGCGGAATCCGGAGGCTGCTGCGCTCAAGCGCATCGATGACATCGCGAAGGGGGCCGCGTGATGATGCGGGACAACGCCATCTTCCGGCACACCATCCAGGACCGCGGCCATCCGGAACGGATGCGCAGCGCACCCCGGGGGGGGGACAGCTGCCGAAGGCGCTGATATCCCCCCCCAGGGAACAGCGCAGGCCCAGACTTGCACCAGGCGAGGAAAATTGGCGCGGCTTGGGCTGATCCGGGGTGCGCCTTGCCTGGGTCCCCTTTTTTCCCCCGTTTCCTCCGTTTCGGGGTTGACTTTCCGGGGTTTTGGGGGGCCCCCTGTTGTTTGGTTGGGGTTTGCACCTAGGGACTAGGCCCCCGGCTCGAGTGGATCATGATGATGTGGAGGCCCCGCCTCCCTTCCCCGTTTGGGACGACCTTCCTAGGGGCGCCAACCGCGCTCCAGTTGATTTTGCATGACCTTGGATTTGCACCAGTGCAGTCGGACGGGGAAATCCTCGTGGCGTGCTGCCTGGAATGGGTCAAAAAGGACAAGGTCGCCAACCCGGATGCGGTGGTCTTTGACCCGCGGCCGTGGACACGGATCGTGGGGCTGGCACCTGACGGCAACCACGTCCTGGTGGCCTCGGACACCTACAACTTGATCCTCGCGAGGATACTCGGCTCCCAACCACAACCGCTGGAGGAGGCGGATTTGGAGCTCGCTACTAAGACCCTGCAACAACTTCTGTTTCGTGCGGCAGGCGCCAGGCAATCGCACACCTATTCTCCACTGGAAATGGAACAGGCCATCCGGGACCGCGAAGAGTGGATCCTTTCCGGATCGATTGAGGCCCCGGATGTCCTGGCAGTGGCCAACAAGTGGCGGCATTGGAACCAGGGAAGATCAAAACCCAATTGCCGACATCTCAGAGAGCGTTGGAACAACACTTGAGGGCCAGGTGGTTGGAACGCCTCCTGGGATACTTCATCCCCTTCCGGCACCAGATCCCCTACATGCACCAGGTGATGGGGGCCAGGGAGCTGGAGGAGTTTGGCCACCTCTTTGGTGATGCCCGGTTCCGTACCATCCGGGCACACTGCTTGGCCTATGAGGGCATGCGCAAGATCGGCTTCCAGAACCTCCCCTGGACGGCCGGCGACGTCCGGCACCTCATGAACCAGGCGGTCACGTTGGAGGTCACCCCGGCGAAGCTCCAGAAGTGGTGGGGCACTTTAAAGTGGCTCTCCATTAAACTCGGCATGCTCAACGTTGACGAACACAAACAACTCCTGGAGAAGCGGAAAGCCATCCAGGAGACGCTGGTGGACACCCAGGTCAAGCCACAGCGCAAGGCGGTGGTTCCGACCCGGGCAATTGTTTGGGCCCTGGAACAAGGGGCAGAAGGGGCCCCGCCGGAGAACCGGGTCCCGGAGCTGACCAAAGCAGTGGACAGGTACATCATGGCGATGGCCAGGTTCAACCTGGCCTGCAGTGCGCGCTTCAACGACGTGCAGCACACCTCGCCGCAGACGGTCAAGTCCACGAGCAACACCCTGGAGCTGCTGGCCTGGCAAACGAAGACCACGTCGGCAGTGGCCATCAAACGGAACCCGGTCCCGCTCATCGCCCCATTGTTCTCCTTCTCGGGGGCCAGATGGTGGATCCCCTTGGAGCGGTGGTGGAAGAGATTCAGGGCCTCGGAGGAGTTCCGCGAGATGGACTACCTGATCCCCACGATCAACAAGGACAGGACGGGCTTCATCCCCCGCCCAGGAACCCCAGACAGGTCCCTGAGGTGGCTCAAAGACGCCTTGGGGAAGCAGGGCGCGCCAGTCAAGGACGTGGCTGAACTCTCATGGTACTCCTTCCGGGTCTTCATGCCGGATTTGGCATTCCAGGCGCACATACCGAGGGACCAGCGCCAGTACCTGGGAAACTGGTTCAAGGAGTCCACGGCGGATGTCTACACCCGGGAGAAGCGACACGTGGTGTGCTCCATCTGGGACCAGGTCCTCCAGAAGCTCCCGTCCATGCAACTCGAGGCAGGAAGGGCGGTCCGAGTCGACCTCGGACATGAGGACTGGGAGGACAAGGTGGAGTGCCCGGCCTCACCGAAGGCCTTGTTCAAGGAAGTCCCGGACACACCGCCCTCGAATGCCAGCTGGGATGTGATCCCCGCCAACAAGCCGGCCATCACCAAGATGGCTGCGGATGAGGTGCCCCCGCCTCGGGGTCCACTGACGGTGGTAGCCACCACGGCCCGAAAGGGTCCCACCAAAGCTTACAGCATGCACCTACTGGACACAGATGGAGTCACAGTGGGGTGCGGCTGGAGGCCGGGACCGCTCAAGATTTCGGAGCTGGCGAGCAGGACTTCCATGCTGAGCCGGAGGTGTACCTGGGACGCACCAGATGTTTCCGGCATTTCACCTTCCCGAACACGTGGATGGCCGTGGAGCCCTACGCAGCACAGGACTCCGAGGCCTCCATCTCCCTCTCCTCGGACACCGACGAGAGCGTGGACACTCAGTCGGACAAGGAGGCGGTCGTCCTCCCGGAAGTTGAGTGAGGGGTGGATAGCGGGTGCCGAGGGCCCTGACACGCTTCCCCCCATGCCTCAAGGCAAGGAGGCAGGGGGAGAGGGCTCAGGTTCCGAGGGCCCTGATACGCCCTCCCCCGCACCCCCCCAGGGACCCAGCCCCGCGGCCAGCGGGAGCTCAGGTGCCGAAGGCCCTGACACGCAACCCCGAAGGGGCCTGGAGGGGGGGAGACACAGGTGCCGAAGGCCCTGAGATGTTCTCACCCCTATCCCAGGGGGCCAGTGCCCCGGGAACCAGGGGACACAGGTGCCGAGGGCCCTGAGATGTCCCCGGGCAGGCGGCGGATTGACGGGGTCCGCACCGGGGGACGGGTGCCGAGGGCCCTGAAATGCGACAGCGGGACCACACGGCATACGTGGGGAGGACCTCCCCAACGACCAGCTCGTCCGTTGGTATTGGCAGCTGATGCGATCCGTCCGTTGGGGATGGCATCAATTCTACTCCCATCAGCTGCTGAGGGGAGCTGCCCAGTGGAGCTGGGCAATCCTCCCATTTTGGCACTAATCCTTATGCGGCGTAAAGGATGCACCGTTTCGCGATTAAGGTACCAGTAGCACCAATGTGGTGCTTTGAAGAGTCTGGGCTAAAGCGTTAACCGTAGGTGGTCGCTTGTCTTGACTCTTAATAAGTATCCACTTGGGCCACCATTTTGGCTCAAGTGGACCTTTTGATCTTTTGTCTTGTGATTTGAAATCCCGCCCACCCACACCATGGCGGTGACACCAGATGAGTTGGTGGCACCACCACAGGAAGTTCCTGGAGTGTACACGGACGCAGTGGCTAAGCTCCACAAGACCGCCAGGAACCTCATGGTCCTCAAGGGCATCCCGTGGTTCATCCAAGCGACACTGTCGGATGAGGGCTTTGTCTCGATGGAGGACCTCGCGACCCGGTGGGACTCGCCCGACCGTGCAAGGGAGACGGCGCCGGGGGAGTTGGGCTTCGCCCCCAACAACCACCACTACACGGATGTGACCTCCCGGCTGATCGCGGCCCGCATGTTCCAGGTGGTTCACGCGGCTCAACGATCCATGGGAGTTGGGGCGCATGCAACAGCGGGACCCGGGCCACACACGCCCGGGGACACCGCCCCGAATCTCACGGTCTCGTGCGAACAAGCTCACCAAACCCAAGCTGGCCCTTCAAGGAAGCGACCAGCTGGTGAAGCGCCAGAATTCAAGCTCTGCGCAGGAGGCGAGATCGGTTTCATCCCCATGAAATACCTGGTAAGCGCACTCCCGGAGCCAGGAGAACGGCCATGGAAGACCACTAAGAAGAGCACGGTTGATGGCTGGGACGGGG
>CAUJNA010000234.1:145184-286988 GCA_963377175.1 Effrenium voratum | reverse complement strand
CCACACACCCACACACCCACACACACACACCCACACACCCACACACCCACACACACACAGTCTTTCTAACAAGGTGGTGAATGTGAGGAAACGTGAGTATGGATGCAGAGTGAGATGTGGGTTGCTTGGCCAGCACCCTTGCCCCCTTTGCCTGCACGCTATGAGTCAAAACCACCTACCCACATGCCGAAGCAACATCCAGAGGATTTCTGCCACTTGTTTGAAAGAAGATGCTGTTTTGTTTCTGAAATAGAAAGCTTTGGCTTGCTTGAGCCCAGGCGGCGGTCTTGTGCCTGGAGAAGGCAGTGCTACAGTTGGAGGGGGGGGGGTTGGTCTTGTGGCAGTGGTCGTGATCCGTTTTGAAAGGAAGACATTGTCCAACCGGGATTCATGTTGGAGACCAAGGCATGGGGCGTCGACGCCCAGTCTCAACAAGCTCAGCCCAAGTGGCAAAATCATGGTCCAAGGTACATGGATTGTGCCCGTGCCGTGGCTGTGAGCCGCGCTGCTTCGCAAGCGCCAGGTGAATATCCATCAGGAGATCGACAACATTCCAAAGGCCAGGCCGTGTTTTTTGTTCGCCTTATCAGAGAAGCCTGGAATGCCAGACCCAGCTTGGAGTTTGATTCTGTGTTGGTCGCGTGTTTGGCTTGGCCTTTAATCTCATGCGCGCCAGACCCGACTCGAATTGGCAATGTCTTCAGGTCACGGTTTTTAGTTATCTTTGTTAGCTGGATTCCGTTCTGATAGGCGCTGATACCTCTCGCCATGCCCTTCATCATTCTGCTGATCGAGCTTGCAGTCTCCAATGTGTCTCGGAATGCAAGACAGAGCTTTGAGTGTGTGTAGAGGCCTCCGGTTTTCCACATAAAGTCTTGAAGTCTGAAGAGGCAGTGGGCGCAACATGAAGAGAGCTCCAAAGCAGGTTCTTGTTCGGCACTGTTTCGTGGACCCCTTGCCCCCAAACGTTTTGCGCCGCTGCTGCGTTAGGGGTTGTAGTAACGGGCAACCATGTGGCGCGGCTCACATTTTTTGTTATTCAGAGGGGCTTCAAATTACCCATCGGGAGACACATGGAGGCCAACATATGTAGAGTTGGTGCCCATTGGGGGGAGACGTTCGTCAGGAAATGGTGGAAAGTCGATGCTGGCACTGTTCGTGTGAGTAGTTGTGCAACATCATGCGTGGTTTATCGTAATTATTTTAATTAACCCCCACAACCAAGACTTGCAGGTGGTTTTGGCAGACTTTCGTGAGTGGCTGGCATTTTACCGGGGAATAGACTTGAATGTTTGTTTAGCTTGCGGAGGTGCAAGCTGGCTGTGTTGGCCGACGATGATGACCAAACTGTGTGTCCTTCGGCTTGTCGTCTTCTGGGCGCCGCTGGCAGGCGTACCTGGGGATTCTTCTGGCCTCGCTGCCGAGCGTGCTCCCTTGCTGACCGGATGTTCGGCGTTTTGATGATCTAAGTTGCCGGCGCCAACCGAACTTTCCTACATACCTACATACCTACATACCTACCTACCTACATACCTACATACCTACATACGCACGTACATACGTACGTACGTACACATGCGTACAAACGTACGTGCGTACTGTGAACATGTAAGGTCATGCGCCGCCCTTGAACATAGGAGCCTAGGCTTGAGCTCGGGCATTGGAGCCCCGCGGCACCGAGCTGCCACTGAGTTGTCAGTGGTAGCGGGGTGCTCGTGTTTGGGCTCGCCGCCATCATGAAGTCCGCCTACGGCAAGGACGCGCCTTTTTCATGGGGCGGCCGGAGCCCGCGTGCCCAGTTCCGGCGGTACGAGCACGATGTGACGCTCTGGGAGTTCGACACGGAGCTGGACGAAAAGAACCGTGGAGAACGGCGCGCTCGAGACTGACGGGCAACGCCCGTGCCGTGGTGGATGCTATTCCACTGGAGCGGCTCATGGACGAGAACGGCCTCAAGAAGGTGATGACCGCGCTCAAGGAGCACTACCGTCCACATGTGCGGGTCGCCGCGTTCAGGACGATATTGTTTGCGCGGACAAGGACGCTGAGCTCCTCAACAAGGCCATAAAGTTGCCAGAGGTAACGATCGGGTACATCTACTACCGGCAGGCTTTTTTGAGAGCTGCCTGCGCCGGACCTTGCTGACTTCACCTCTCTTTTGTGGACCTTCTGGATCCAGCCACGGTTGCGCCGCTAGAATCATCACCTGTGGCGTATGCCACGGATGTTGCGATGATTACGCCTAAGACCTTAAATATCCCGAGCCGACTAAGAAACTCATAAATGACCCAGAGGAGATGCTGGAGGACCTTGAAGACGAGGCGGAATACGTGTTCCTTGAAGAGGGCGACCTTAAGGACGCGCAGAGGCCAAGAGTGAAACGCGCCCTGCGCTGCGCCAGCGCGGCGTGCTCCGCGCAACCAAGCGCTCTGGCCTCTTGCAGGGCAGTGCCTCTCAAGCCAACTGGAAACACGCGGAAGACCAGGTGATGGCATGGCGACGTGGAATCCTTGATGGAAGTGCTGAGGCGCGGGCAGTCGGGAATTCAAGCAGATTCCAGCGCGCTAGCCTGAAGAGCGCAAGAACGCGTTCAAGGGCGAGAGACTTTGGGCGTGTGGACACGCAAGGTTGCGCGCCGCCCTTGAACATAGGTGCCTACGCTCGAGCTCGGGCGTTGGAGCCCCGCGGCCCGGCAGCAAAAGGGCCGAGTTGCCACTGAATTGTCAGTCCGTATGTGTGTATATGGGCATCCCCAGGTTGGTGTCCTACCTTGAAGTCACCGGTGATTGAAAAGCCGGGTGTCGCGGTTTACTTACAGGAGCAGTTCCTTGCTCGTCATGTCCAAGCAACGCGCAGGGCTCCTTCCTGATTATGGCCCTGATGGCTACACGAAGACCCACGCCAGGAAATTAACGGAACCTTGCGGAGAACTGTTTCAGGGAGCATTCTTTGCAAGGTTGTTGCATGGTTCAGACAGTCGCGCTACTGCAATCTTCTTGGTGGCTTTTGCCAGGTATCCGTCAGGTACTCCAACTACTTGTTGGCCTACGCAAGCTCAACCCTCATGGGCCAAGCTCTTAGCATCAGTTTTCACTTCAAGTGCAATTTGCGACTCGGAATTCCTATGCTGATGCCACCGCTTGACACTGGAAGCTGGCCCTCAGAAGATTTCTTCTTCGACGTAGATTGCCTTCGGCTGCTATTGGCCATCCTCACTGGCCGTTTGCCCGAGGATTGTTTCTCAGCTTGCTGTGGCTGGTGTGCTACAGGGCCGCGGCCTTGGAGGCTTCTGCCAAGGGCCTTGGCACGCACTGCTTCGTCAGCATCCATTGCGCTTGGCAGGCTCAGGGATGGAACAAATCCGCGAAGCATCGATGCCGTCCTTTTTTCCCTGATCTTGTTGTTTGCTGACAAAAACAACCCCCCACGCAAAATCCGCTCCTACAATGCCTGATGAATGCCAGAAATTGTTTCCATGAGAGATCTCACCTGCATCTCCAAACCCAGGTTGAAATTCTTTGTCCACTCAGCGGGAACAGCCATTGAAGAAAATGGAGCAATCTTGAAGTGATGCTCAGAGCCAGTATTGTTTTCCCCGCCATGCGGAATGCTCCGCATCGCAAGAGGGAGCCATGTTTTGGAGTGTCTGAAAATAGATGGTTTTAAAAAGGGACGTCGAAAAAAAAAAAAACACAAAAAAAAAACAAACTCAGTAATAATTATTTCTAGAGGTCCCTCGTTCGATGGCCGTTCCGCGACTCCTCAGTTGTGGCTGTCGATGCACAGCAAGACTTCCGCCACGACGGAGCAGACAGCTGCGACCTCGGCCCTCTGAGACTATGGCAGTCTTCCGACCCTGTGTCCACTCCATGACTGTTGGAAAGAGCGTCATGCGCTGCAGCGCAGAAATGGATCGCCCAAAGCCAACGCGGTTTCCTTTCGCCGGCTTGCTTTGCATCACCGCGCGGCCATTTTGAGCATCGCAAATCGCCAACGGATCTTCTCGAAGTGCGATGCATTGTTCCCATTGCCTGCTGAAACGCAGGTGGAATTGCTCCGGAATTTGCGCACTCGAAGCAGCGTCGACAGCTTCGGCGATTTGTCCGTTTCGTCCACAGAAGACAAGGCCGGGGCAAAGGTTAGTGGACGGGAGCACTCTAATCTTTAGTTGCCCTTGCGTTTGTAAAGTATTTTGACCTCCCCTCTTATCCTAAATGACTGCTCTTGTTTTGACAAGTGGGAGGCTACCAAAACACGTATTTTGTCTTGTTGTGAAGGGCGGTGCAGGTCAGGGTGTTTGGTGTGCTCAAGGTGCCGTGGCGCGTGCTGGCGGGTTTGACGATGCAGTCAGGGGGCTGTTGGGGGTGCTGGTTTGTGGGTTCTGGTCATCGTCACAAGGTGCTGCTTGGTGTGCTGAAGGTTCGGTGCCGTGCTTGTTTGGCGCTGCAGTCAAGGTGCTGGTGGGGATACAGGTCTTGGTGGCAGGGTGCCGTTAGGTGTTGCTCAAAGTGCAGTGGCTGGCGGTGCTTGTTTGGCGATTCAGCTAGGGTGCTGTTGCGGGTGGGGTCAGGTAGGATGCTGCTTGTTTTGCCTCAGTCAGGGTGGTGGTGCTAGCGAGAGCGCTCAGGGTGGTTGCTGGCAGTGCTTGTTTGTCGACGCAAGCAGGGTGCTGGTCAGTTTGCAGTTTAGTTTGGTGTGCTCTTGGTGTTGTTGTGGTTGCCAGCGCTGCTTGTTTTGCGATGCAGCCCGGGTGGTGTTGTGGGTGCTGTTGCGTCAAGGTGCTGGAGAGGGTGCTCAAGGTGCTGCAGTGGTTGCTTGCGGTGCTTGTTTGGCGACGCAGTCTGGGTGGTCGGGGTGCTGTTGTTGGTCACGGTCAGGGTGCTGTTTGGGTGCTCGTCCATCCAGGTGCTGTTTGGCATGCTGTCTGCCAATCAAGCAACTGCCACCGCGCCAAAAAGCTGCTTAGCCAGCACCCGCAACGCCCTGACCAGCGTGCAAAAAGTACCCGGACAGCATCGCCAGACAAGCGCCGCCCGCAATCGCCAGAAGCTGACACTGCACCTTGAGCACACCAAACAGCACCTGGAGCAGCACCCAAACAACACACTGACCAATGGCCAACAGCAACAGCGCCCAGACTGCGCGGCAGAACAAGCGCCGCCAGCAAGTGCCACCGCGCCGTGAGCAACAGCAGAAGGAACCGCCAGCAACCGCCGCAGAACAGCCACCTGACCAGCATCCGCCAGCGCTGTTATGGGTACTGGTCTTGGTGCTGCTCTTGGTGCTGTTGTTGGTGCTGGTCGTGTATTGTTGTCGTGGATTCGGTATTGTGTTGATGCTGTTGAATTCATTAGGACGCTCCCGTTGCTTATATGTAGCGCATAATGGTTCGTGGCCGCGGAATCATCCTCATGCTGCTGCCAAGAAACATCATGTGATTGTGCTTAAATATCGAGCGCACAGTGGTTCGTGGTGCTTGGTTGCGATATCATCATGCTTCCTCACCGTCGGAGTTGGTTCGCTGCAGAGGGGTGGGCCATTCCGCGAACGCGGCGAGGTTGGCCTGAGCCCCTCCGACTCGGGCTCCGAGTTCCAGCGCTCGAGGCCGCGGCCATTTGGGACATGAGGCACTCACGACTCAACACAAGAGCCAGGAGGCTCGGTCATTCTGCCATGTTGCCTTTGGGTTTTCGAACAGGTTTGCGAACACCCGAATGGAAGGTACACCCAAACACATGGGATGGGAAAGGCTGGGGTCCACGCTTAGTCAGTTTGGGTTGGGACCATCCCCAAGCCTTCGAACAAACCTCACCTCGGCAACGGACAATACTTCTTCAAGATCCTTTTCAGGTGTATGGAAGTATATTCCTTTTGGGGAGATGGTATGCACCCCACATATAAGCTCCGCGCTTCCATTGATTGGTAGTCCATGCTTTTTCTGGCGGCAGGGCAATCTCAGAGTACCTCACTGTTGAGTGCATGCTTTCTTTTTGGTTTCCTGCTCCCCCAGCGGTCCCCTACTAAACATCGTTGGTTTTTTGTCGTCCAACAAGGGGTGCTGGCTTAACACCTGGCTTGTGTTGCTTAACATTTGCAGGGAACAAGCAACCTACCTCACTTTGCGGGTTAATGCAGTGAGGCTATTGGCCAGCAAAGCCATCATGAAAAGTCCATTAGCCGCTGTAGCAGAACCAATTTATGTGGGGTGTTTCCAACAATGGCCCATGCTTTCGATTCCTCTGATGCATCACACGCCTTTGTCGCAGGAATCCAGCAGAGAGCATCTCGAGAGCCAGATCACGTGCGCAGCCCCAGCCGCACAGTGAAAGACGCGTATGCTAGAACCACTTCTGCTACGATCCTTTGCAAATCTGCCGGCCTGTTGGCGTTCTTGTTTGGCTTTACGGGGCAGCTCTTCTTCGCAGTGCTTACTGTATTTGCTGCGTCAGTTTTGACCTGCCCGCAGGCCGAATGGAAAGAAAGATGCAGAGGCAGTCGGAGAGCCAAAAGGCGGATTGCCGACGTGTGTCCGAGCAGTTCGGAGGGGTGGGGTGGTAAACTTTGTGGATTAAACTCGTGGCTTCAATCGCTGGATTTAGCTCGGCGCCAATTTCAGATCAACTTCCTATCTTGTGGCATCCTTCGGTCTAAAGTCCCATCTGTGTCGGGGACACCCGGTCGAAATCAGGCTATTGGCGAGTCGAGTCGCCAGCTTTGTCCTTGGCCCTAGGAAGACGGCAGCCTGGTGGATTGCGGCTTGGATCCCAGGCCATGGGCGACAAAACTCGGGGGACATCGCAAAGCCATGTGCCAAGTCCATCGGCCCAGAAATTACGGCAAGGGCCAAGGGCTAGCGAGGGCTCGCAGAGAGGGAAGTGAGACCAGAAAGTTGAGCCAATCGAAGCGAGGAATTTGCAAACCTGGTTTTTGATAGGTTCTGAGCAAAATCCGGTTGCTGTATTCCAGAGAGATTTGACCGTGGCTCAGATGGTGGTGCTTGGCTCCGAACTCACCAACTGATAGGTGCATTTCAAATTTGTCAGACTGTGCCAAGATTGAAATCTGGACAGCCAACTATGGTCAATCTGAATGGTGCAAGTAGCCTGTGGTTATTCCCTTGCAATATCCCACTTGCAGAAGTTGCGGACATCTCCGGCAGTCGCTTGCATCACATGTCTGACCCACCTATCGATGGATGCGAGTCACCCAGGTGTTGTTTTTCTTTCACTGTTTGCACAACAATCGCTGAATCAGCTGCAGCAATCTTACACATTCCAAACTGATTCCTGTGTGCCAAAAGCAAGGGATCACTTCACCTGGTTGGTAGACTGTCTATGCTGTCCTTAACACAAGGAACAGTGGATTAATCATGCGAATGTGAGAATCATCAACAGAAGGAAGCATAATCATGAAGAGGCGGCTTAAATTTCGAGACATGCCTGGTCTGGGGCTTAGTCAACTCAGGCGCCCGGTTCTACGTACTTTGCGTATGCACAAAATTGGGAGGGGGGGGGGGGGAATCTGCCACAACTTGGGACTGCAAGATTTGGTTGCTTTTTTAAGACCGTTCCCAGCAAGGAGCGCCTGACTTGACCCAGACCCGGCAGTGTCCCTTCCACCCTTCGTGCTCGAAGCGCGCCAGCTATTCGTCGGGCTCCTCGCCCAACTTGTCGCCGGAGCTAGCTCCTGCTTCCATGGATCCGTGCGGGGCTCAATGTGGAGATCCTATGCTCCATGGATTCCCTCAGCTGCAGGGATTCTGATAAGTTGGGCAGCTGTCAGAATTGGGGAATCCTTGTTGGACACCCTTCAATACTGGGCCAACATGAAGCCAGGGGCCGAAAGAGGCGCATCTTGAAAACTCCCTTTTGTTTCCTTTGAATGCCATCCCAGACAGGTCGCACTCTGACAGTCTCGAGGAAGATCTTGGATCCCTGCCTGAGATAGTAAGGAAACAGACTGCATTTGTAAAGCGCGACGAAGTGTGATGAGTTGCTATGTGCATGCATGCAGTATTGCTGCACTCCAACGGTCGCTCAGAGATGATCCCAATGCCTAGTGATCTTGGGAAGAGAATCGTCGAGATTCAATCAGAGATTGAACATACCTTTGGCCATGGCCAATGGCTACTTCGCATGATGTCACCAAATCAAAGAAACTCAGGATTTTGGAGAATGAAACTTGCGATACCCTAAAGAAAGCAAAGAAAGCAGGGGATGGATCACAGGGGTTCTCACTAATTTTGACGCAGAATTCAGCAGAACCTCTGGTTGATTTGGATTGAGAGCTGTCCCTTTTCTGAAGGGATCCTTCACTTTTGTTTGGGGATCTCCCTAGTAATCCAGGTTGCTTGATCCAGGGTTGCCGATCCTCTTGAAGGAAACCGCAAGAGACTCATGGTAGGCTCGCGAACCGGAGCGGGCGATCCCCTCAGCTTGCAGGAATTTGCCACCATTGGATCCGGTGGAGGAGAGGCTCAGCAACGCCCTCAGCGAGTTGGCCGACGAAGCGCAGGACCGGCAGAAAGGGATCGAGGCCGTTGATCTCAGTGCAAGCAACTGGAAGCAACACGATAACCTGATTTGAACAACACGATTGCAGCCCGCAGGCTCAGCTCAACTGTTGCTGCATCGTGGCCCTCGAACAAATTTCCCCGGCGCAGGAGAGGGCGACTCCAGACGCGAAAGTCGCAGCTGGTGAAGATGGTAACAGAAAGCTACCCCGGACACTCTCCGGATCATCGCGCCTGTCGAGATCATCATCGCCCTTTTCAAGAGGTGTCACTCCTCCAGTCGCCCGCGTGCCTTCAATTCGTTCAGCACGTTCAGGCAGGGTGCGAATTTGCGCAATGATGCCTGTGTGCATGGTGCTCATGTACTAAGCTTCTGATTTTGAAAGAGGTCATACTGTGTGCGCAGCCCACGCTCGAAAGCAGTCTGGCCAGGGGCCAGAATCAGAGAGCGGTTCAGATGGCTAAACCATTTTTGGTTTTCTTAGGTGGGTTTCCTTTTGACAACGAAAGGTGTTTCTTTTGCCCAAGTTGCTTGGGTCCGCTTCGCCTGCCAGGGAGGAACGGTCTGAGCGCGCAGGAGCGAAAGGGGGTCGTCGGCGGGGTTGACTGGAATCGTCAAAAGTGGATCGAAATGGGGAATGCCGGAAAACATGTTTTCCTTTTTCCTGAAAGCATCGCGAAGGGTTCTTCCATGCGGAGCCCTTGGACTAAATTTCACAGAGTGATTACTCAGAGTGAGTTGCACAGAGCCAAGTTGCACAGAGCTAAGTTGCCGAGAGCCAAGTCACACAGAGCCAAGTACACAGAGACAAGTGCTCAGAGCCAAGTCACCAAGTTGCACAGAGGATGCGGAAATCGGGGGCACGCTGCAATTGGCGCGGACAAACCCAAAGCAGGTAATGAATAAGGTAGAGGCATTTGGGCAGCGTGCGACATTTGTGGGTTGTCTTAAAGGTAGAGACCCTTCCAGGTGATTGGTTTCCATTTGGCTTCCCATTCGAACAAACCCTGAACGGGGAATGGCAGAATGCGCTTGCGCCCAGGAGCAGAATCCAGATAATTCTGCACTAGGAGAAGGACTTGCTGGCGGGCAGAGTGCAGACTGCAAGAGGTTTGGGTCCATGATGGCAAAGCGTGCTGCACACCCGGATACCATGTGTTGTACCTGAGGGCAAGCAACGGTTCAGCCTTGCCCGAGTTTTGGGATGTGAGGAGCTGGCAAGAAGAAGGGTATGCTTCAGATGAGGCTCGCACCATTTATGCTTGCGACTGGTTTTTCCTCCACGGCTGTCGGGCTGTTGCATTTGCGCCAACTGCTTGCGCGCATGCCTCACCTTGGTGCTCCCAGCCCCGGCCAGGTGGAGGAAATGGGAGAACCCGTTTGCATTGGACGTGACATGGGGACAAAGAGGCACGGGCTGCTCGTTGGGGCCGTTGAAGTAAGTTGAACTTACCAAACCTGTGCTTTTTTGATTCTCCAAACCCGTCGGAAGTGATGTGGAAGCCTCAGAGGGATACTCTGCGCAGGCCGATCTTCCACATCCGTTCGGCCCTTAGCATTGAAGAGAGCCTTGAATTACTCAGCCTGGCCGCCCACAATGAAGGATCTACAAAAACAAACGCCCAGAGGTGTATCAAACTCGGGTTCCCCTTTGGCTTGCCACTGAAGCGGCAGTGCCATCGAGGATGCTCCTCCACCGGAGCCAGGCAGTGGGCAGGGGGTGCCTTCACACCAGGGTTTCGGCACAGATGTCCTACTCGCCAAAGCCAAAGTTGCGGGTGTCCAACAAGTGAACATCTTTGTGAGTGGTCTCAGAGACAGACCTGCAAGCAAGGGAAACCTCTTTGCAGGAGGGGACGAGGACCGCATGATGGCTGTGTCCTTCTGAAGCACCGCCCGGCGAAGAACGACGGAAGGGGGGCCGAAGGCTTGGACCGCAAGTAAAGGCACCGCTCTTTCTGTTCAGGATGCCTTGTGCTTTCAGCTGGCTAGTGGCTTCCCCCACCTATGCTAGAACCATTCAGTGCCTTGACCCAAGGCTCATTCCAAACAACTGTAAACCAGCCCTAATCCAAGCCGAAAAACTACCAAGACAGAATCCACCCCTACGCCCGATCCAACTCCAGCCTAAACCCACCGCAAAACCCCCACCTTGCGCTCCGCTTATCATATCATCATCCAAGCCAATCAGTCGATGTTCTCAAACATTTGTGGCTTGCAGACTTATCCAGCCACAAAACAATGCAATGGGCTCGCAGTGTCCTCATTCTGCCTGCGTTTTCACCATTCAGATGGCAGCTTACAGGCAGGCCTTGAGTGAAGCATTTTCCCACCATTTTAACTCTACAAATGATTGGTGGGAGAAAAGGAGGATGGAGTGGAGTCAGAAGGGAGATAGTGACGGAACGAAGAGATGGAACGGTCACTCTCTCACACTCTTCTCTCTGGATCTTCATTTCCTTGCGAGTCCTTCATTTACCTCCCCAGGCAATGGACATAAGATCCAATAAGAGAGGCCTAAATCCAGGATTAATAGATGGGATTTTGGACTTTTTTCACCCATTCCTTTCCCAAGCTCTTCTCTCCGACCGCCTTCCAGCGTCAGACTCTGCTCGGAAATTCGTGCAGAGCTGATTGTGCTATTTGCCTGGCACATTCCAGGCTTGCAGAAATGGACTTTGGGCCAGCAGCAAGACCTCTGACCGTTGCAATCTCCATTTGCCTACTTTGTGTTGAAAGAAATATGTTGCATTGTTGCCGCATCAGTTTGTGTGATACAGTGGCATTTAAGACGCATTCCCAATGAGTACTGGGCTGGTGACCCGGGGACAATACCAATCAAGGCCGGACATTGTGAACGTGTTGCCCTTTGCGAATAGCAGAGCGCCAACCTTTAAAGAGCCTGTTGTCTCACGCACATGGCGCAGGGTATCAACGCCCTGCTCAAAAATTCCACGCAAAAATGTGTGCAGCTTGTGCGCAGTCTGCAGCCAATACTCAGACATGTGTATGCTCCATTTGTCCAGGCCCAGTCAAAAAGCAGAGTGCGCGATTGCTTACACGTTGTCAAGCCCAAGTCAGGCGGCGCCATTGAACCTGCCTTTGGAATGTGTATCAGCAATCTTGCAAGCTTTCTGGAGCAACAAGCCACGAGCCAGAGGCATCCACAGGACTTGTTTGAACAGATGCCTCGCGGGCGCCTGCGCCCATGCGAGCATGATCTCGCGCCGCGGGATGTCTCCTGAGACCATCGGGGCGGAAAACGTGGATGTGGGGCTGCCCAAATTGGTTCGTGGATGTGCAGTCGAACCCGAGCCCAGAAGTACTGTTCCGTGTGTGCCTCAGTATTTGTCCAAGAGGCCGAGAAGACCAACTGTTGGGGGACTTAATTACTGCCATGCCTGTGTGCCTTCAGTGCGTTGGGCAGTGTAAGTGTGAGCATCTTGGTGGATCGGATGGCGTGTCTAAATTACAGAATTCTTTGGGTGTTGATGCTTTACGCCCATGGATTCTCTCTTTGAGAGTGCTAACAGAGTGCAACAGGTAACCTGCCTGAGGTGGAGGCCCCGGATCAGTCCGCGCCGCTCACTGCGGCGCCCAAATCGGATTGCATCTTGAGGCCGGGAACTGATAGCTGTGGGGCCCATCCGTCATAAGGCTTCCTGTGGGCATTCTCTGGCGGGTTTGGTGTTCGCTACTTGTCTTGAACAACATCCAAACTTGAGCCTTGAAGCTATTTGACATGCGATGAATATGGATTCCATAAATGGCATAACTCATGACATGCGTTGTTTTCTTTTTATGTCATATGACGCAGACTACGGTGGTAGAGAGTCTGAAGTAATGGGGTTTTGTTCAGGTATTGTGCTGAATTTCTTGAGTCGTGTCTTTGTAATGTCCAGCAAACCTACAGCACTGGAAGATGAACTGGCATGAACTGGCATTTTTTTCGAACTAGTCTCCCAAACGCGCAGATTGCACGTAGATGCAAACCCTTCATGCGATCGAAAGAATCTGTTTCCTTTACTGCACAGACAATCCTTGATTTAGTATCAGTCCGTTCACTGATACAGCAATCAATCCAGCTGGAATCTTTATTACCTCCTTGGGGACTGACAAAACGCAGGAAACGAATAGCCAAACGAATGAGCCAAACAACAAACTCAATCAAGCTTCGTTTCCTTTCTGGGGGCTTCCGGAAGCACCAGAGTATCCTGGCCGAGCCTGCTGGCGAAGCTTGAACGCTTGTGTCCCTGAGATGCCCGTCAGCACTGTTCTTTTGGCCACCGGCCACTCTTCCTGGCTATGTTCCTTTGACTCTTTGTGGGGAGCCCGTTGATCCAACCCATGGAGAAAGTGTTGCTCACTACGTCGGCTGGCCGCCCGTGAGGTGCTGCCATTGCATCTCCGTGATAGACATCCTGGCCCGGGCCTTGGCTTCGTTTCAGACTGAGCCAAGAAGATCGGGGTAGTCGGCGGTCGGGTAGTCACAGCTTGTAAGCAGACGGCTCGTTCACATTCACTGCCATACTTCATTTTGCACGTCGCTTTCATTTGTTTATTTCCAGGTCCCTGGCTTCATTGCTTCATTGTTTCATTGAGGGAGAGGCGAAGCGGGCCGCAGGATGCCTCTGGGATTCTCAGCAGGTCGTTGTGACCCGCGTAGGACAGCAAAAACATTAGCGCCTGGCAGGGAAGGGAAGAAAGGGTCGGACATTGGTGCGTTTCTCTCTTTTGGTGCCTCACAATGTTTATTTTTGAGTGTACCTCATTCTAGGTTGCACAGCGATATTTGGGCCTTTGCCTCGTTCATTCCATCGTGTTTGCGATTTTACATGTTCAATGCTTGTTTCTGGTGCAATTCCTTTTTGGTCTACCCTCACCCTTCACACGCGGAACCTCGCAGGTGGTTTGGACCATTCTCCTTGTCCAGGTCCTTGCGCTGGCTGCGGTGGCCAGCGTCATAGCCATCGCGGGGTGGCCCGGTTCGGTTGGCTTCCCTTGGCTCCATGGGCTCTTTGTCCGAAAAGGGCAGCGGCTTCCCCCCGCTTTGTGTGGCTCTGTCTTGGCCCCGTGCTGATTCATTTTCTCTTTTTGGGTCATGTTAGATGTTGGCGTTTTGTGGCCCTTTTGCCTTTTGCCTCCCTTTCCCAGGAGACCCGGAGGGAACCCAAAACAAAGCCACAGCGTCAGTTGCCATCCGACCGAAACCATCACCTGCCCTTTTATGGAGTCTGTAGCAGCCGTGCATGGTCAGCAAGGTCAACATTTGGTCGCCGTAGATCATTGTCTAAAAACAACAGCCACAAACGAACCACAACAGCCACACCAACCGCAGCAGCCACAACACTCGCCGCAACCAAAACATCCACAACAGCTACAGCAACCGCAACAACCGCCACAGCCACAACAACCGACAACTACAACAACCACAACCGCCACAGCAACTACAACAGCCGTAACAACCACAACCACAACAAATTCAACAACGACAACAACCACAGCAACCGCAACATCCCAGCAGCGGCAGCGGCAGCGGCGGCAGCGGCAGCAGCAGCAGCAGCAGCAGCAGCGGCAGCGGCAGCGGCAGCGGCAGCAGCAGCGGCAGCAGCAGCAGCAGCAGCAGCGGCATCATCAAATTTGGAAAAGACGTTGTTGTTTGGCACATGGAGAGGTCAGCAGCATCCGGCCGGAGAGCTTTAACATTGCTGCCATCGGATTGAGAGGACCTGAGTCGTAGGCAGACGGACGGGCGCTATATATATATATATATCTATATGTGATGTTCAGCCTGTTTCCCCCTTTTCGTTCTAGCTCGTTCACCGCCCAAGACGGGTTTTCTTCTTCCCTATGGTCAACGGGCAACTAAGTATTGCAACAGCAACACCAGTTTGAATGATAAGTCCAGGAGGTATGCCATTGTTAGATCGATTAGGCTCCTTTGTAATGGTGCGTTGCAACATGCTTTGCCCCCGAGTGATGCATATCATTTTCTATCAGGCAGTGAACTCCGAGCCACCAATTTGCACATCCGTTTGCCCTCAGCATCCATGGTTTAACTCTTTTGTAGATCAGTACTCGTTGTTTTGAAGTCAGAGAATCCAGACATATTCAAAGATGGCCGGCCTGAGCCCGTTTCCAAGAGCCATGCCCCTTCTCTTACCGCTTCAAGCAAAGTACACTTGCACATGCTCCAACTGAGCAACTTCGAAGCTGACAACACGAGTTCCGATCAGCTTTCTTCGGAGGTTGGACAACCTCCTTTTGCACCACGGCTGTGGGATGTCCTCCCCTTAGACAAGCTTCGCCCTGCCAGGAGCGTCGGTGGGGCTTTGTGTGCTACTGGGCATCGAGCAAGGGACACGAAACACTTCCTGCCACTGCTCGTGCCTGAGGCAGGGCCCCATTGCCCCCTTTACCCCAGTCCTTTTGTGAAAAATCGCAGGAGCTGATCAATACAACAACTTGAGCCCACTGCTGAACAGGTGAGCCATCCTTCTTTATGCTTTGCCCCTCCTGCCCCTGACAGCACATTTGCTGCCCGTTCCGTTTGATCGGCTCATATGATCTGGCTCCCTTTGAAGGAGGGAGGCTTTGTTGGAAGGGTAACATTTTCAGCTTGACCTATTGCGGCTGGAAAATGCAATCGCTTGTTCCCTGGCAAGGCGGCTGTTTCCGCCTCTGGACTACTGGGTTGGACGAGGTCTAGCACATCTCTTCCTGGCATTGCAGATGGAGGGGGCCAGCAGCGAGGGGTTGGATGCAGCTTGCAACGATTTGGACAGGTTGAGAGGAGGAATCAGCAGAAAGCAAGCAAGAAGCAATAGGAAGCGTCGCAATAGGAAGCAGGAATCAGCTGGCAAAGACACACAGAGGCAGGCATAGGGAGGCACCGGCAGAGAGGCAGGGGCAGGGGCAGGGGCAGGGGCAGGGGCAGGGGCAGGGGCAGGGGCAGAGGCAGAGGCAGGCAGGCAGCCACGCAGGCAGCCACGCAGGCAGCCACGCAGGCAGCCACGCAGGCAGCCACGCAGGCAGCCACGCAGGCAGCCACGCAGGCAGCCACGCAGGCAGCCAGGCAGGCAGCCACGCAGGCAGCCACGCAGGCAGCCACGCAGGCAGCCACGCAGGCAGCCACGCAGGCAGCCACGCAGGCAGCCACGCAGGCAGCCACGCAGGCACGCCCAGCCAGCCAGACAGCAGCAAGTAGTAAAGTTGGGGCAGTTTTTGATCAGAACAAAGCCAAGCTGCTGGGGTCGTTTTGATTTGGAGCAATGACGCGCGTGTGATTTGCGCTGCCGAGGGAACCACCACTGACCTGATCAACGCGGCATCCATAGCGGTGGCTGTGGTGGGTGTTTTCTTTACCAGCGGCGCATTCTTGTGCCTTGGCAATCATGCAGGCGACGCCAGAACAGTTTTTCTAAACATGTTGCGGCGACATGTGCCACGGTCAAACAGCTCGACGAGCCGGGCTTGGACCCTGGTGCCGCCTTGCACTACCGTTTGAAGGGGGGCATCAGAAAAGACTCTCAGACTCTAATTTTGACCGCCCCACCCCACCTTGATTTGCAGGTGCTTTGGGCCTTTGGAAAGACGGCATCACCGGCTGGCCACCAGAAAGGAGGACCGCGAGCTCTCTGGACAGATCTGTCCGAAACGGTCCAGCAAAGCAACGGCCGAAAGCCGCGTTTTGGGTCTCCGAGGATCTCCGAGGATCTCAGCCCGCGAGCCTCCAGTGTTTGATTGACCGAGTCTTATGAAAGGTTGACAGGTAGGGTAGGCGCAGAACCAAACAGCGGGGTTTGCTCAGCGGCCACAACAGTTCGAGTGGTTGCAAGTTTGGGATCGGGAGTGAAAGCGCTGTTACTCTGAGAGGCCTGTTGCTGGTTCTCCGACCGGCTGTGCTCCGCCTGCGAGGAGGTCATGCGCGAGTTGTCGGAGCTGGAGCGGAAGAAGAAGGCCCTCGAGAACGAAGCAGGCATGTGAGATGTGAGGATTTCGACTTGCGCCTACGAGACATCGGCCTGAGCGCGCTGCGCGCGCTTGCGCGCAGGGGCCCGACCGGCTGGCGACGGGCGCTGATGGGCTGATGGGCTCAAACTTGTGGCGACCTGCCTCTCTGCGGATTCCCTGGACGTTGCAAGCTGTCTGTCCATAGTTTCTGGGAATCAGGATCCGTAGGCCTGGTGCGGGCACTTGTCCGCACTCCGATCTTTGGCAATGCAAGACGCCAGAAAACATCGTTGCCAGCCTTCAATGGTCACACGCTGCAGTCGTGATCGGGACCTTGTCGATCACAGATGCGAATGTGTTGCCACAATCACCTCCCCATGAGCAAACGCCAGCCTTATGCACAAGATTGTGCCCGACAAAGTTCCTATACAGCTAAGTGTTGATTATGACGCACTGCTATTAAGAGGGCTGTGAGAGGCCTGAATCTGAGCAAATTGCATGTGTTGGGTTCTAGCTCATAAATATCGCATCAATGTAGTCAAAACCAGAGACCAAGTGCCACTATAAGGTGCCTTTCAGAAGAGTAAGATCAAGGCACTGCGAACCCCTTCTCACTTTGGCAGTACTTTGCAGGTACAACCGCAAAGCATAAGTGAACAGGGCAACCGTTTGGGAGTCTCAGCCCCTCGTCGCTTTCGCCGACGAGCCCACTTCCGTTTGTCCGTCCGTGGCTCGAAGCCGGCGCCGCCGCACCCGATCCGCAATGAAGCAGCTCTGTCCCTGAAGCTCGAGGCGAGGGTCGAGGGGCCGGGGGGCCGGGGGGGCGGTCGCTGGTATGGTGCCTTACCCGACATCAAAGAGTCGCTTTTTTGGGGGACATAGATGGATTTCCCGGCCAAGAAGTTTGATATTTGTTTGTTTTGGCGAAGAGCAATCTAGCTGAAACGTTGCAAGAAGCTGATGACACCTCAACTCCAGTCAATGTCGATTCAAGGGTCTGGTTCTGATAAGCCAAAGTTTCAAGCAGCTGATCGAAGACCGTGTCTGCCACGGCATCTTTCAGTTGGGTTCAAGCCGATGAACGGGTACTGGACTTTGCCATTCGGGCATGCTGTACGTTGACTCAGAGTGGCATGCCAAGTGAGCAAGTGAAGTCAAACGAATTTCTGTTCTTGAGCATGTGCCAATGTGTTCAAGACTTGCTTGCCCGGCGCCTGAGCTGCAAGCAAAACATGTGGATGTGCCAAGCATGTGAATGTGCCAAACATGCGTATGTGCCCAACATGTGGATGTGCCAGATACCTGAACCCTCCAAAAGTACTGAAATTTCCGTACATGCGGAAAAAAAGTGTCAATGTACACTTTTGAGGAAATTTGACGGAAATCGCTGTTAGCAGGCAGTGAGCGTTTGTGGTGCACTTGGATGCACATGAACACAGTTTGCAATTTACACGGCCTTGGTGAATTGCACACCTTCAAATGGTATGAGCATGACAATCTCCAGTGCCATGGCCGGAGCTGAAAGTGAGATTCTTGTAGAAAAAAGGTAGCAAAATGCTCCTGTGTTTTATGTTGAGCCTGCAAGAAAAGTACAGTTTTTGCTCAAATGTATGGATTTCAAGGAAATGCACGGATTTTTGCAGAGAGTCGCAAAAAAAGTGCCCTTTGTTGGTCCAGGTATGTGGATGTGCCGACGTGATGACAGATTTAGGCAACGGTTTGGCGAGCGCCGTAAACCCGGGCAATGGTAGTACAAGCAAGTTGTATCCTTTCAAAACCTTCGCGAAAGCCAAAATGCAGGCCGCGAAAGCTTGCAAAAGCGTATCGCAAAAGTGCTCAAAGAAGGTTCTGCCACGAAAGCCCCACTACATTCCAAAGGGTTTGTTTCGCGCAGTCCGCCACGAAGGCTCCGCGAAAGCATTTCTCGAGGAACCGACGCCCGCGAAAGCAAAATGTGCGGTCGCGAAGGCAACCTCATGGTACTGCTTGTTTCACAAGATTTTCCGGCACCGCTCACATGTTACGTAAGATGGCACCATGAGTAGCATTCAGCTTCTGATTGAACACTGTCGTTGGCAGACGCAGTGCACACGCCTTTTGAGTTAGACGCCTTGTCTTACAGCACCGGCAGCGCCGCAACTTTCCAGCCCTTGTGTTTTGAAGGCGGGCATTGGGAGTCAGTTGATTCTTTGATGCAGTCTTGGTCTAGGATTTGCTTCAGGCTTCGCGCAAAAAGCAGCTCGCAAGCGGTACTGGGAATTGGATACGTTCAAACTTGCAGGGCTAGGATTAGACATTAGCAAAGCACGAAGCCGTTGGACCCGACTAGCTTGGCTGTGCCCAGAACTTTGTGGGAAGTTGCAGCTTTGATTGCTACTGGTGCTTTTAGACAGGGTAGTGTTGGCCGGCGCATGCAGTTGGACGCCTTGTCTTGCAGCACCAGCAGAGCCGCAACTTCCCAGCAGTTACGCTTTCAGCATTTGCTTCAGTGGTGCGCCTCATACCAAGTTTGCCCAGCAAGTGGTTGCTTGAAATGCGATGTGTTCAATCCCCGTACTTATTATGGGTATGGTCAGGCTTGGAGGAGCAGCGTGAGACGGCATCACGAAGAGTTGCAGCTTTGGACTGCTGCTGCAACTGCTGGACAATGTAGTGTTGCCTGCACATGCGCTCGCACTTTGTGAGTTGGACGTCTTGCCTTTCAGCACTAGCAGGGCCGCACCTTCCCAGCAGTTATGCTTTCATGGCTAGCGCGTGTTGGGAGTAAATGGAGCGATGCAGGCTTGGTCTGCCCGCTGACCTTTGAGCTGCCCGCTCTGCCGCTGCGTCTACTTCTGAGCCTGCGCTGCTTTGCCCTTGGTCGTGGCTTCAGGCGCTCCAGCAACGGCTGACTGACAGCTCAAAGCGGTGGCGCGAGTCACAGAAATGGAGTTTCTGAAGAGGTATGACACTGGATCCTGAGTGTAGCTTTTGCAAGCACCCGTGGCACGTTGCCTTGCAGCTCCGTTATTTGGAAGCTGTGAATGCCAATGGACTTCCAAGGTGAGTTTCCACCACAGCCAAAGTCCCTTTTGGATGCCTTGGATAGTGCAGCCTTGGCCCAGGCATGTGCTTCAGTTGGCTTCGCACCAAGTCTGCCAAGCAGGTGGTTGCTTGAAATGCGATGTGTTCAATCCTCGTATCGCCGTTCATCAATGTGCAACAAGATGCATCACGATGCGTGGAGGACCAAACTGGCAGCATGTCGCTGCGAGTCTGATCCCACTTAGATTCTCTCTAGAGCTACCCAACAGGGAACCTTAATGGGATTTATTAAGTGGAATCTGCCACTCACCAATATGTAACAAGATACATCACGACGTATGAAGGACGAAACTGGCTGCATCTCGCCGCGTGTTTGATCCCACTTGGGGAACGCAAAGAAGAATGTTTGTGCATGCCATGACCCTCTCTCGCGTGGCCTTCCCCGTATATCGCCTAAGACCACAGGGCTCAAGCAGTGCAAGCTGCCGCGCAGCAGTTTGTATCGCTTTGGATGCGTCAGTATCGCTTAAGACCAGGGGGAAAAAGCAGAACACGCTGCTGAAGGGCATGCCTTTGATGGAAGAGTAGTTTCTTGTGAATTTTGCGCGAGGGCCACATGGTCTGCGGCTTTTCACTTATTAGTGTCTTTCGTTTTCGAGAGGAACCGCTGCAGTTGTATCTTTGCGAGTAGAAAGCAGGCGTCTCTGTAGAAGCAAAGGACCCATCTCCCTAGAATGAGAGTACTGGCGTGGAGTGCACTCAGCAAGGAGGACGACGAGCATAGTGTCGCCTTGACTTGAGCAAAGAACGGAGCCATTGGACTCAACCAGCTTGGCTGTGTCCAGAATTCCGCGGCAAGCTTCGGCTTCAGACTGAACACTGCTGTTGGCAGATGCAGTGCTTACACCTTTTGAATTGGGCGTCTTGTTTTGCAGCGCCGGCAGCGCCACAACTTTCCGGCCCTTGCACTTTCAAGGCAGGCGCGTGTTGGGAGTCCATTAATTTAAGGATGCAGTCTTGGTCTAGCATTTGCTTCAGTGGCTGGCTTCGCTTCAAGGTGGCTCGCAACAGGTTGCTTAGAATTGGGAATGTTCAGGCTTGCAGGACCAGGATTAGACACTACGAGCATGTTGCTTTGAGCAAAGCACGGAGCCAATAGGCCCAACCAACTTGGCTATGCCCAGAACGTCGTGGCAGACCTACATTCGAATGTCTGGCCTGGGGCGGTTTTCCTTTATTGGGCTGACAAAGTATGACAATTCGCCAGGACATATTGGCCCCTGTCCAGACATGGTTGAGGCTCCAAGGCATCCGAGCCCCGTCGGCTGGGCGCCGGCCCAGTCTCCAGCCCATGCTCCTTTTGGAGCAGTTCCCTATGCCTGGAAGCACATAGCATTTAAGCGGTCCTGAGCCTCATGTTGCCTTGACTTGAGTGAAGAGCGGAGCCATTGGAAGCTTCAGACTGAACACTGTTGTTGGCAGACAGTGTGCTGACGCCTTCTGAGTTAGATGTCTTACCTTGCAGCACTTGCAGGCCGCAAATGTCCTGCCCTTGCGCTTTCAAGGCGGGCTCGCATTGGGAGTCAATTAATGCCATGCAGTCTTGGTCTAGCATTTGCTTCAGCGGCTGGCCTTTGCATCAAAGTAGATCGCAAGCGGTAGCTTGGAATTTGATATATTCAGGCTTGCAGGAGCAGTGTGAGATGGCATCACGAAGGGCATCATGGTTGACTTGAGCAAAGTGCGGAGCCGTTGGACCCGACAAGCTTGGCTGTGTGCAGAACTTTGTGGGAAGTTGCAGCTTTGGACTGCTGCGACTGCTGGACACTGTAGTGTTGCCTGCGCATGCGCTCGAACTTTTTGAGCTGGACGTCTTGCCTTGCAGCACCAGCAGGGCCGCAACTTCCCAGCAGTTACGCTTTCAGCATTTGCTTCAGTGGTGGGCCTCGCACCAAGTCTGCCAAGCAAGTGGTTACTTGAAATGCGACGTGTTGAATCCCCTTACTTCTGCCGTTCATCAATGTCACGATGCGTGGAGGACCAAACTGGCAGCATGTCGCTGCGAGTCTGATCCCACTTAGATTCTCTCTAGAGCTACCCAACAGGGAACCTTAATGGGATTTATTAAGTGGATTCTGCCGCTCACCAATATGTAACAAGATACATCACGACGTATGAAGGACGAAACTGGCTGCATCTCGCCGCGTGTTTGATCCCACTTGGGGAACGCAAAGAAGAATGTTTGTGCATGCCATGACCCTCGCTCGCGTGGCCTTCCCTGTATATCGCCTAAGACCACAGGGCTCAAGCAGTGCAAGCTGCCGCGCAGCAGTTTGTATCGCTTTGGATGCGTCAGTATCGCTTAAGACCAGGGGGAAAAAGCAGAACACGCTGCTGAAGGGCATGCCTTTGATGGAAGGAGTAGTTGCTTGTGAATTTTGCGCGAGGGCCGCATGGTCTGCGGCTTTTCACTTATTAGTGTCTTTCGTTTTCGAGAGGAAACGCTGCAGTTGTATCTTTGCGAGTGGAAATTGGGCGTCTCTGTAGAAGCCAAGGACCCATCTCCCTAGCTTGGCTGTGTCCAGAATTCCGCGGCAAGCTTCGGCTTCAGACTGAACACTGCTGTTGGCAGATGCAGTGCTTACACCTTTTGAATTGGGCGTCTTGTTTTGCAGCGCCGGCAGCGCCACAACTTTCCGGCCCTTGCACTTTCAAGGCAGGCGCGTGTTGGGAGTCCATTAATTTAAGGATGCAGTCTTGGTCTAGCATTTGCTTCAGTGGCTGGCTTCGCTTCAAGGTGGCTCGCAACAGGTTGCTTAGAATTGGGAATGTTCAGGCTTGCAGGACCAGGATTAGACACTACGAGCATGTTGCTTTGAGCAAAGCACGGAGCCAATAGGCCCAACCAACTTGGCTATGCCCAGAACGTCGTGGCAGACCTACATTCGAATGTCTGGCCTGGGGCGGTTTTCCTTTATTGGGCTGACAAAGTATGACAATTCACCTGAACATATTGCCTTGCCTTACCTTGCCTTGCACTTGCAGCACCAGCAGAGCCGCACCTTTCCGCCGCCAAAATGGGACCCAGTGGAAATCAATGGCTCAGCACACGGAAGCTCGCGGAAGCTTTGAAGGACGTTGTACAGTTTGCGGCGGAATGTCGTAACTGTCATGCTGTCTTAAACATTGGCTGTCTCATGATCGGTGCTAGCTTTGCATATGCGTGCTTGCACAGTGCCATCAGCGTATTGTCAGAAGCTGTATGCGTTGGTTCCAACAGACCGAACAAGAGCCCCCTCGCAGAGCATGCCCGGAAGCCGCAGAAGCAACACATGTGCGCGGAAGCAAAGGCCTGTGCGGCGGAAAGCCTGCGGAAGCCGCGCGGCGGAAAGCCTGCAAAAATATGACACTTTGTCCCTAGGATATAGAAATAGAAAGTGATAGAAAGGGAAAGGTGCTCAGGGTCTCATTGTCCCCTTGGCTTCCTCGTCATCAAGGATGACTCAATTTCTGAGAGACGAGGCAAGGTGACAGTGAGGAAGTCCTTACACCGCTCATGGGCGGAACTTACCAGTCAAGCAATTTTGCTGCCTTAGGGCATTTCCGTCGCTAGCAGCCGCCGTGTGACTGGTGAAGGAAAGGGCCATCTCTACCCCCCCTTTCCCACACTAGGATGTGAGTGCCACGAGTGGTGGTTGCCTCAGGCCCGGACTCTCCGAAAGGCGCCGAGCTTCACATATTTGGACCCCACATGACTCAGGCCATAGGGATTTTCCATTCACTTTTCCCACTTTTACCTTTTGTTAGGGGTGAGAAACGGAAAGACGGAAGAGAGGTAGAGTGGGTTGGTTCGGAGGAGGAGGACGATGTCATTTGTCACACGCCGAGTCTCTGACCTCGTCCCTTACTTGGTCACCTTGTTTGCTCCAGAGATTTCTCGCTTATAAGGACTAGCTGGAAAATGCCTTGAAGAATAGAACCCCACGTTGGCCCAGCTTGCAGTTCCCAGAGCATGCCGGCTCGGTGCTGCAGCCTTTTAATGCCAGTTGTTCGTTGCCAGGATGCTTTAGGTTCTGCCTTCCTGCGAAATCACTGCAGGCCTGCAGGTGCGCTCACTCCCTCGAGTTGCGCTCCTGCCTTACAGCATCGGCAGCGCCGCAACTTCCCAGCACTTACTCCTTCAAGGCTGGTGCGCGTTGGGAGTCAGTATACGCTGAGTGAGTTGGCGCGCAACAGTGTCAGTGATGTTTGAGATACTCGTCATACACCAAAGGCAGGCTGCTGCGAAAGTCTGCAAAGATGCGACGCTGAGCAACTGAGGCGGCATCGCTACCAGAGGGTTTGCCGGCTTCGCCTCCAGCTCCTCGCCCTAATTGACACTTTGAATGCCTTGACTGGGGCCATTGGACCCACCGTGCTTGGATCTTCCAAGAAGTTTGTGGCAAGTTCAAGCTCGAGACTGCTGCTGTAGTGGGCAGACATAGCACTGCTGGCCTGAGCATGCGCTCACACGTCTTGATTTGCAAGCTTGCTTTTCAGCATCGGCAGCGCCACAACTTCTGCCCTTGGCCGTGCCTTCAGATGCTCCAGCGACTGACAGCTCAAAGCGATGGCACAAGTCAGAAAGTTAGAGTTTCTGACGAGACATGAAGCTGGTTTCTGAGTGTAGCTTCGGCAGCACCCTTTGCACATTGCCTTGCAGCTCCGTCAAATTGGAAACTGTGAATGCCATTGGTTCTCCAAGCTGAATTCCACCATAGTCGAGGTCCTTTCTGGATGCCTATTCGGATAGTGCAGCCTTAGCGGCTGGCTTTGCTCAAAAGAGGTCACTTGGAATGGGAAATGTTCAGGCTTGCCGCATCAGAGTTAGTTGGCGCCAAGTGGATCCTCATTTTGCCTTGACTTGAGCAAAGCACGGAGCCTTGAGACCCAACCAGCTTGGACTTGTCCGCAACTTTGTGGCAAGCTTAATCCTGAGACTGCTGCCGTGGTTGGCGGACACAGTGCTCCTGGCCAGCGCACGCACTCACACCTTTTGAGTTGGACGCTTGGATCTTGGCACCCTTGATTTTCCTTGAAGGGGACGTTCTAGGATCGTCCCTAGATCCATCCTCAACTCCTGCCAGCGTTGCTACTTAAATGAGAGGCGTGCTTTTTGCCCGCAACTTGAAATTAGGCCCGCTCAAATGCTTTTGGCTTGACGGGATCCCAATGCACTCGAGGATGCTACAATGGGGAAAAGAACTGGTGCCACACCCTATGGTCCCGGGAACTACTCGCGCGGTCTGGGGGTCGAACCCGCCCATGCCCTCGGCAAGTAAACGCATGGGGCCGCGATCGGCGGCAACTCTGCAACTTCCCGGCCGCTAAGCCTTCAAGGCTGACACGTATTGGGATTCCACTCAATGAGTCTTGGTCTAGCATTTGCTTAGTGGCTCGCTCACACGAAGTTTCGAAAGGGATATGTTCCTTGTCCATGTCTTAGAATTTGACCACGCTTATGACCTTAGCGGCTTGACTTGAAGCACAGAGCCCTGTGTCCAGCGCTTGGACCCAACCGCTTCCGTGCCCAGAACTTCGTGAGGGGGAGTGACTGGGTGAGTGAGTTTCGGACTCATTTTCAGATGCAGGCTTTCTTTTGAAGCTCAACGTGTTGCACACTTTGAAGCGGGCACTTTCGTTTGCCATCTTTCAGAACTTTGAATTGACAGTGCGGTTGGGTAAAAGTGCGCTGTCTTTGTGATGAGCTCAAGTTTGCTAGCGTGTCATTTGGAACGCGTTCAAGGCTGTCGGGCACACCATTTCGAGGCTTGCGTCGGTCTGCTGCGGTTGTTTTCGGGAGTTAGTGGTTCTGGGTATTAGTCTGCTTGGTTTGGCTCATTTGCACCGTTCTTCAATGACTTGCTTGGAGCCGGCCCTTGAAAATGCAGCATTCCAACGCGTAAAATTTGACAGCATGGCACAGTGAAAGCGCGTTGGTTTGGATGAGCTCATATTTCTGAATAGGTGTGGGTTTAAAGCTTGTTGGCACCCCAATCCAACTACTACCTTACAGCATGCTTTTTGTCCTCGGTGTTTGGCAAGTTTGGTTCTTTGTGGAGTTTGCGATTTGGAGGAGTTGGACACTGGGGGGAATGGTGTGGGGCCATAGGTCTCCAGGAGCAAAGCAGGCCAGAGGGAAGTAGCCCATTTGGAGGGGCACCTGTTGACTGTACATGACTAGAATGCACAAACTTTTGAGTTTGCATACTTCCACAATTGCACTATGCGGATGAGCGAATGCCGATACCTCAACATACCGATTTTCCAGAAGACGCCACTTGGAGTTTTGAGGGACTACCAGTTCAAACAGATCACATCTGTTTGGGTGTGGAGAGACTGGCGCCGCAGGTTCAGCCGGGTCAGCAAAAGCGAGGCCGGGCACTGAAGAGAGGGAGGACGGGAGATCCAGGGGCGTGGTGCTACGCCTGCCTCACACAAACACCTGGCTATGGCGCGATTTCCACGTACAGAGACTCACCAAGAACCGCCCGGCGGGTACTGACTGCGGCTTGCAGGCATCCTCACGCGCCCGTTCCATGTGGTGGCATGCTGTTGGTTGCTGCGTTGGATCATTTTAAAGGTCGATCTTTGCTAGCCATTGCATTGGTTTCTGGCTCCACTTTCTCAGCTTTTCATGTCTCGGGTTGTCCAACATGGGGAACCTCCTTTCCCTTTGGGTGGCATGTAAAGGGAAACCAACAGGACATGGACCAATGTCAGGTGCATGTCTTTTTTTCTTCTTTCAAATCACCCAGACTATGCGGGCGTTCCTGGGTGGTTCTCTGTTGGTTTCCCTTCAACCGCCATGGAGGCCATGCAGAGCTTGATCATGGAGTCCGGGTCCCGGCCATCGGTCCGACCGTCGGGCCGAGGTCGGTGCTTTTTTGTCCCCAAAAAGGGCCTGAGGTGAGCCAAGCTGGTTTTGTCCTTGTGGAAGGCATTGATTTGGGTGTGGGGAGATTCATGATCCTATTTTCCTAGGGTGCCTTACGTACAAGGGTGCCTTATGGATGTCGCATCTCACAGGGTCAGCGGCTGAACACAATTTTCTTGCAAGACAAGACCATGGCTGGTTTGACTGCACGCCCTTGAATAGGGTTTGTTGAAGGCAAGCTCCAAAATTGCAAACTTTGACTGGCTCTTCTGCATCTTCATCAGCTGCTTTTTGCGGGACCTCGTGCAGAGGCATGGATGATTTTCGAGCAAATCCACATTGCATTCAAGCAAACGGACCTGGGCGCAAGGGGCGATCGTCCGCACATGAAAAAGACCGCCCGTGCAAGCCGCGCGAACTATGCGCCTTAAAGCAGTTCCCGTTTTTCAGCGGAGGCAACCAACGTTGGACCCAGTGTTGCTCCCTCAACAGTGCCGGTTTTTCAGCAGGCATGCCCCAAAAGCTCGACACCAACCTCCAGAACATCATGTTGCATGTAGAAGCTGCTGTTGATGAAATAGTTGTACTATGTTCACAGTACTCTCCATCAGTACCAGCACCAGCATCAGCAGCCGCACTACCCCTACCACCGCCGCCACGTCGTCGTATCATTCATCATCGTCGTAGTCGTCGTGGTCGTCGTGGTCGTCATAGTCGTGGTGAATGTGGTCGTTCTGGTCGTGCTCGTGCTCGTGCTTGTGCTCGTGGTCGTGGTCGTCATAATAAAAAAAAATAAAAACAAAATAATAATAATAATAATAATAATAATAACAATAATAGCAACAAAAATAACAATCATAATAATAAGAAGAAGAACAATAATATAATATAATAAACATAATAATAATAATAATAAAAATGATAATAATCCTAATAATAATAATAATGATAATAATAATAAGAATAATAATAAAAAAATATAATTAATAATAATAAAAACTACTACTACTACTACTAATAATAATGATAATAATGATAATGATAATGATAATATTATTATTATTATTAATTATTATTATTAGTATTATTATTATTATTAATAATACTATTATTATTAATAATAATATTAGTAATAATAATAATAATAATAATAATAAAACCTACTACTACTAATAATAATAACAATAAAAATAATAATACTATCAATAATAATAATAATAATAACAATAATACTATTAATAATAATAATGATAATAATAATACTAATAATAATACCAATAATAACAATAATACTAATAATAACAACAATAGCAATAATAATAATAATAATAATACTAATAACAATAATAATAATAATACGATTTTATTATTATTATTAATAATAATCGTAATAATCATAATAATAATAACACAAATAATAGTAATAGTAGTTATTGATTATTATTTATATTAATAATAATAATCATAATAATCATAATAATAATAATAACAACAATAATAATAATATTTTTTGATTATTATTAATATTATTAATAATTATAATCATAATAAGAATCATCATCAACAACCACAACATCATGCACAGTTGTTGAAGGCACGACACGGGACGCCCTCCCGGAAAGCAATTATTGGCCTTTGGCAGGCCCCAGTCCTCCATCATCTCAGTTGATTCCACCAGCTGAATATGGTTTGATGGCTCACACAGAGTTTCTGTTTCTACGTGACCACACGCTCTTTCCAACAATGGACGTGGCCAGAGGTCCTTTTCAAGTGGACGGTAGTTTTTCAAAGCCCTCGCCACTTCCATGATTCTTGGACAGACAACGTTCACTGAGCCCACCCCACCCAGCTTGAGCTGACCGTCGACTCCATGTGGGACCCGATGGCAAACAAAGGCCGGAGGCTCCGGTGCAGCGCACGGAGCCCTTGAAGTTTCTGCCAGTGTTCTTCATGCCCCTTGGGCCAAGCAGTGGGCGGGGGGTTGGGGGAAGGGGTGGGAAGGCTGAAAGCTCGGTTTCATTTGCACCATTTAGCCTGGGTTGCAGCAGGGTTTTTCTCGAAGGCCATGCTTCAGGATGATACATGGTGAAATATCGAGAAGCACAGTTCGTGGGAGGTTCAATATCGTAAGGGTTGCCATGTTCATCCCTCCCTAAATGACACCAAAGAGCAAGTCCCTTGAAAAATACTGGTCTCCCAGTTGCTTCCCTCAGCTTTCATGTCAGCTTCCAAGGCCCGAGTCGGTCTTTGCCTGCCAAGGTCCAGCACGATGATGTTTCTGCAGCTTCGCGGCAACCAGCGGCTGCTGTCCTTTTTTCCAGTTTCCCGCAGCGATTTTAATTGCGCAAAGGTACGTGGTGTACGTCTTGCAACATTGCGTCCTCGACTCAGACCTGTGCAGCTTGCAGCTTGCTGGTGGGCTCTCCGTGCGAATCCTCTTGAGTTGCCCCGGATGCAGCTGGACGTGGATTCTGCCCATGTGGACTCCAACATCAGGACAGGACCACGCGCGGGTCGAAATGGAGCACATGCACGCCCTCCCACCTCCGCCCTTTCCATTTGGATTCGAAACCATGTTCTGTGGCCTAGCCTCAAACCCGGAATCTTGTTCACTCAAAGGGCTGGTTGACGGCGAGACCTGCAGGGCACGCGGGCAGTGGGAGATGGCTGTCTTCCACGGCATCACCGCCGCTGCCTGAGCTATCTAACTTTGCCTTTCACTTTAGGCTTCAGGATGTGCTAGATGGGTTCGTGGCTTCCTTCCACAATGGAAAGGCGCCATATCACACGGGGAAGACGCCCACAAAAGCCTAGGGGCTTGTTGTCGGATTTGGCGACGTCCAACTAGGAGCATTTGCTTCTCAAGAACAGTGCAATTACAAAGCAAGTCATTGGATCTAGGAGCGCTTGAGGCGATTCTGCTGGTGTGCTACTTCCGCGCAATGTTCACCAGCCCAGGCACCATTCCTGCTGGAGACAAGACACTTGGCAATGCTCAGCTGTCCACATTGGGAAGCACTGGGAAAGCCTTGGATGTTTTTGAGAGCTGAGGAATTGGGACTATCACGTTGAGGCTCAGGACTCGAAATGTAATTTGACATAGCCCAGGGCCTGGACCCGTGCTTCAGACAGATGAATCGCACTGTGTTCCAGGACTTCGGGTGCCACCTGCCCAGCTTCTTGAAAGAGAAGCGGCTTTGCAGCAGTCATGCAAACATTCAAACGTGGCAAGACTTGGGTCAAGTGGCAGCCCGCACGGAAATCGCAGATCTTACTGCAGCTGAGAAAATTGGGTGGCTGAGGAAGCGGTCAGGAGACAGACGGCATTGCAAGTGGTGCAGCAAATTCAAGTGTGGCTCCCAAACTGCGCGCTTGCGAAGCAGGAGGCTCATTGGGAAGGTCCGATAGAATTGAAACAGAGAGGGTAGTTTGAGGTTTGAGGCAAAGGACCATTTTTTGTCATGTGCTGGGCACATTCTTTCACGCGTTTCGCCCACATTTGGTGCTTGGCTGAAGGCCAGACCGCACTCACCATTGCCGCGTGTGCAAGACCTGCACTCTGAAAATGGACCCAGCGGGGCGGGCGGGCAGAGTTACTCAATCCGTACGTCTCAAATGGAGCCAAGGCTTTGTTTTCTTTTGGTTGCGCTTTCAGAATCACAAAAGGGGGACTAAACAAAGAGCGACAGGCCTGTAACTTGCTTTGTACGACCGCCTCTGCCTGCAGGACCATCATTGCCCCTGGATCTACAACTGTGCCGGAACCCAAGAGGGGGCCCCCATTTCCCCTTGCCCGTTTCCCAAAGAGTTGCCTTTGAGAGAACTGTGTATGGAGGTTGGCTACTTCAATTACAAGCTCCTTGGCCGCTTGTTGAGCTCGGTTGGCACGGATTGTTTTCGTGTACACCTGTCGCCTAGCGTAGACAAGCTCCAGGTTTTTCTTCCTGCTGCTCTTCTACTGCATGCTTGATCTCCACCTCATTTCCTGGACAATGGCGCTTTGGTTGCATGCCGAGAGACGCGATCAGGTGTCATTGCGCGCATGCGTGTGTGCGGCTTCTGTATTACGTCAAACAGCCACATCGGTTGTCAATGTGCATCCTTCACAGGACCCTTGCATTGGGGTTTCACCAAGCGGGCCATGACTTTAGACCCACTTGGCTACTCGAAGTGTAACATGCATTCTATCAGGCAGAGACGGTGCAGCGAGTCATGGAAGTCCAGACGCCTTTCTACACCATGTAACTTGGTGATAAGTTCATCGAACATTTGGATGATTACATGACATGATCAAACCACATCACAAATTTGGTTTACGAGAATGGCCATCTACTCTTCCGTTGGGATTGTAGACCAAGGCCAATGTCATCGTTGTAAGGATCCTTCTTAATAGAACAGCTGGCCATGCAAAAAGTGTTAAGCATGGAACATGTGTTGGACTCTCGTCCTCGTCTCTTGGATCCACTGGTGCCATTTTGCTGCCCCTTCATTCTCCCAGCGGCGGGCAAGACATGTGTATTCAGCTGTTGCCTGACGGCAAGGTTCATCATCTTCTTTGCGGAGACCCTCGCCCCTCAGAGCGAAGAGCGCAGAGAGGTCTTTTGGGCATGGCGGCGCTTTCCGGGAGCATCTTGGAAAGTTCAGAATGGATCCGGCGGACTGTGAGATAGAAGCAGCATTAGCTCATCGCTTGCGTACAGGGGCATCACTTCGGTTCCCTGCATTGGACCACACAGCTCGTGGGTCCTTGCGTGCTCATGTTGCCCATGAAGGCTCCCCCCACCCCTGTCTCCACAATATGAGCAACGAAATTGTTAGTGGGGGACCACACACACACAATCCAATTATTATCATGACATCTTGGGAAGGACTATGTTACTACTGTTTGTGCGTCATATGGGTGATTGACAAGGCCCATCTATGAGCAACCTATTTCCAGGCTGCTCAGGGTCTGTTGATTGAGGGAATGCCCTGGTTTTTTGATCGAGAGCTATGGACTTAGGCGGTGTTCCTGGCGCTCCTGGCCGCAAGCTCAGACGCCCAAGCTGAAAGGTGCCGATCCGGTTTTCTCCGGATTGCCAATGGCCAATGAGCCAAGCCCAAGTGTTTACAGCACCCAGCCCTGCAAATGCTTTGGGGCACGAGCAAACGAGCCGAACCAGTTTGTCGCTATGAAGTTGCTGCTTCCAAACACAATCACAGGGCTTGTCCTTTGCCGGCAGTGAATGTGGTCCAAGGTGACGCTGTTCTTTGCCTTCCACGTGTACCTGACCGTGAATGCACTCTGTTTGCATGTGGTGCATGAACCGCTTGAATGAGAGTTCGTAGTGTGGTCGGTCTGGGAATGACTATAAAAACAGATCGGGCACATTGCCAACAGCAAAGTCAGGATTTACCATGGCCAGTATGTTCGTTTAATGGACACCGCAGATTGGGAGGTGTGAAAGTCGGAACATGCCAGAACCAGAGACCCTTGAGGTTATGTTCATGTGCAACGCATTTGTTTCGGTCTGCACCCGCTACTCCCGGCCATGGGCCTGGCCATGAAAACATACCCTCCGGTCACTAGAAGTTGGCATCTCACGTGCGCCACACGTCAAGCGTAAATGGGAATCCTTCTTCAGATTGGGCACGTCTCCAAGGGATGGGTTGCAGGCTGACAGACTGAGAGTTCTCTACTTTGGGACAACTCCGTTTTGGTGTATCCTTAGCGCCGCATCGTCGGACCCTGAAACAAGTGCACTATGGTCGTGATGCCGTGCTCACAAGCAGCATTTGCGAGTTTTCCAAGGGAAAAGAAGCCTTTTCCAAGCAGAGTGTCGGGGCAGTTTATGCTGGAAAGCCGGCCCTCAGCCCTCCGTGAATGGCTAGGCAATGAGTACCATCGAGTTCTGCACCGGCCTTAAGCGCCTCATGGGGCAGCACAGGCCCCACACTCTTTGAACCTGCCTCCTCTCAGTGTCACGTTGTTAGTTGTTAGGATGATTATTGCGGTTCCCAGCATAGACTGATTCAGCATATCAAGGCCCTTCCAAGCAGCTTGCGGAGTCCAAAGGGAGCTACAAGTACTTAGAAGAGCAATGTCGATTTCTTGCTGAGAAGCTGTGGCCACTGCTGGCCTGCTGGGTTTAACTTTGGTACTTCGCACTGAATTTGTTGCTTTCTTCTCGTTCGCAAGTGCTTTTGCTTCCAGGCAGGCAGGCAGGATTTCTTGACAAGACGACTCATCCACCGCGCATTTCTCAAATATTGCAAGTGGACCAACCCCAAACTACAGCTGGCGCACCGTTCCGTACAATGCCCAGCTTTGGTATGTTCCGGGACGGCCAGAGAAAGCTGATGCCTTCTTCCTTTGCTTCTGAGGCCGTTTCCCTTATTCATGGCTATGTGTGAAAATGGGGCCCCTCGCCAAGGTGAGTGGGTTGATTTTCCTTTCTACAATCCCAAGAATGGTACCCTCCGAATTCCCCCCCTTACTGCGCCGAGGTGAGAAGCATCTGCCCAAGCCGGATGCGAAGGACGTGGATACCTCCCTGCCCGCCCAACTGAGCTGTAGGGAACGCGCCATGTCGGCATGACAAGCGGCGATGCTAAATGCACAGATGACAGGGGCGCCTACCCAATTTCTGGAACAACTACATGATGCACTCAATTGTCACATGCCCGTTTGGAGAAACAAGTGACACTGAGGATGGACGAAATCCTGCTCCACTACAGAAACCATGGAAACCATGCTTTTTCCCGAAAGCATTGCGAAGGGTTCTTCTGGTAAAATCGCCAGCCTTATCGCGCAGCCAAACTTGCACGAGCCAACTTGCGCGAGAATTCATCGCGCCGCCAAACTTGAGTTAGGAAGGCAGGAGCGCGAAAGTAACTCGCAAAGCGCACTTTTCCAGCTCCGGCTGGAAAATCGCAACTTTCAAGCACCAAAATGATCGCAGCTTCGGCTGGCAACTTGCAACTTTCAAGCACGAAAGTACGCGAAGCACACTCTCAGAAGGCTCCGGCTGGAAGATCACAATTAAAACTACGAAAGTATTCTGCCAAGTATACTTTCGCAGGTCCGGACCGACAGTTGGAGTCACATCGCAAGGTTGCTGTGTTGTGGCCAGCGCTGCGCGCACAAAACTTGCTCAGGGTCAGAGAACTTGCTCATAGTTGTTCCGAGCTTGCGCAGCACACTTGCGCAGAGCGCCTGCGCAACGCAACTTGCACAGAGCACTTGCTCTGCGTGTGCAACTTGCACTGAGAGCAATACTTGCACAGAGCCCGCAACACCAAGGCTCATCAGTGGCAGAAGGACACGCCAACAAGTGTACGGCAAAGCTTTAGCATAGAAATGTGTGGGCAGTGTGTGCAGAGACTGTTGAGCAGCCGCTTACATCATTTTACCTCGAAGCTTCGCGTTGCGTTGTGGCTTGGTGGAGGTTTTTTTGTGGCTTTGAGGTTTCTGAGGCTTGCAGGTTGGCGACGTAGCGTTTGCTTAGAGATTCTGCCCCTAGGGCTTGGCTTGTGCCCACGCCTGCGCGAGCGCACGTGTGAACACACACACACACACATACACACACTCACACCCCCCAGTCGGCTGTATTGATTTTGTCAAGAGTTGAGACGTACGGCTGTGTCAAACAGCACACACACGCACACACATGCAACACCATTGAGCACGCGAGCACGCGAAGACATCGAAGCAAACGCGCACACACACACACACAGACACAGACACGCGCATGAAACCAACACTCACTTTCCATCATGCTTTGGGGCCACCCGTGGTTCCAGTTGGCATTTACATGGGAATCGTCATTCCAGGGTCTCTTGGGTGGCGCAGGATTTCGTTCATGCACAGTATGTTGCTCAACTCGTTGAAGCGCCCCAGCACTGCCCGAAGCAAGGCAGTCTTCTAGCTGTAGCCTTCCCATCCTTCAGGGAGGGATCCCTCTTGTCTGCAGACGGCCACACACAGCCTGAACATGTGACCGATTTGGAGCAGACTCAAAGGGGAGATCAACCTGTGAGATTCTCCCAGGTACGACTTGGGCCTTTACGGCAACTTTGCGGCCGTTCTCGGCGACCAGGCCATGGGGTTGAAGGTTGATTGGCAATCCTTTGACCGCAGAGGCTTTTCGAACCATTGCGGTGCATTCAACAGCACTGATTATGGCCAGTGAACACTGGGGCAACTCGAGCTTGCCCAAGCCGAAGGTCATTGGCGGTGCTTTGCTCAGTGGTTTCTTCTCTAATTAAGGTTGGTGAGTCATAGAATTCAAGACGCGATGGCTTGCAAAAGCGGCTTGCCCGCTGTCCCATAGTTGACAGAGGAGCAGATGGAGAGCTCAGATGGTTTTTCTCTCGCCAGGTGTTCGCATGGCTGCTTCCAGTCAACGGTCCGTCTGGAGATGGTGGCAGCCCTGGCTGTCGGAGAGTGCAGGTGCTTGCGCTTTGATCCTGCAGAGTTATTCGATTCCGTTGTCCTCAACTAGAACGGATCCAGGCCCTAGGCAATGGACTGCAGGATGCTCCGAAAAAGAGAGGCCAGTTCATTGAGGGCAGTCAGTCCATTTGACCAAGTCTTCCGTGGCCGCTCTTCTGAGGGAAACTATGTTTGCAGCACATTTTTGGATGAAGGGCCGCCGCCCAGACATGTACAATCATATGTGTTATGTACAATCATATAAGTGTCTTGTTCATTGGATAGCACATGTGTTGATCTTGGAAGCTGACAAGCCAGGGGGAAGGCAGAGGGATAGGGGAAAAGCTGGCCCAGGCCTGGTCTATGCCAGTGCCAGCCAGCCGAAAACCCACGACGAGCTGGATGCGTTGAGCTCAGGGCATCGTTGCTTCCTGTTTGCAGGGGCCAAACACGGGAACATGGGATAAAGGGTGATTGGCAAGTGGACACTTTGACACCTCCCCAAAACGGCAAGAACCCCATGAAGGGGCTGCGCTTTGGGAATGGTGGAGGAGATAGCTGCCTGGAAGGGAGCAACCCGATTGAATGCCGGGCATTTCTGGTAGACTTCCTTGGATCATTTTGCCTTGAACAGATAGACCGCCGAAGCGGGCCAAGAGATCTAGTTACCTGGATGTTTGTTCCATGTTTCACCGTTCCCTCATTGAGTCAGGCTTTTATTCCACTCACTGGCAGGGCTGGAGCTGAAGCCTTTTGCTAGGCCACCAAGCTCATCCCTCGGCAGAAGAGGCGAGTGCACTTGATGCACTGGCCTGCGCTGGATGAACCAATTGGCCAGGTCGGAGCGGACAGTGTGCGAGGATGCAGGCTGCATGTGAGAGTGGCAAGGCGAATGCCTTTCACCACAGAACTGCATCGCAGAAATGAGCACAGACGTTGAAATCAGGGGGACGCTAGTAAACCCTTTGGCAAGCTCGTGCTAGAGGAGCTCGTGTTTTGCAGGAACCCTGGACTTGGAACTCATGTTGAGTGGTTTGAGGACACCTGCCGGACAAGTGAAACCAGCCTCTCATGGATTCTGCCAGGGCCAAACATGCAGCACCACCATTCCTTAGAATAGTCTAGGGTGTGTCCCTCCGAGATGAAAGAAGCTGTGGCCCATACATGTTGAGGGTTTGTATTCATCCAAAGTTTGGTGCCTGACTTGTTTGCACCACTGCTGTCAATCAATTCTGGTGCGACTTGGAGCAGCACAACTCACCCCTTCACAGGCAATATTTTTGTATCGAGCGTTGCGCCACTGGAACTGCATCGCGGCTTCCTTTGCGTGTGTCTTCAAGCGAATTTGATGCCAATGTAGGTGGATGACGAGCTCCGCGATCTCGTGCAAAGCTTCCAAGTCATTCCCGCCTCCCGAAAATTGGGCCGACATTTCCAGGAACCAGCACGCAACCAGCTGACACTTTCATGCCACCATACCTTTTCTGTTCTTTAGAAGTCACAGACCAAAAAAGGTTGAGGCGATGATGGATTTGTTGGGCGAATCTGGCCGAGCTTGGCAGTCTGGCTATGAGTCTATTGGACAGCACCTCAACAAGTGCAGTTGAACGTAATTCCGTAAATTAATCCCCACATGTCCACCAAAGCATCCCTACGTGAAACTCACGGCAGCCTGCGCACTTTGGATGCGCATGACGTTTCCGCCATGCCGCGGCCGGTGATCTATGAGTATGACCCGGCCACCGGCCAGACGCTGGCCACCTCACTGGCGGAGGACTGGCACTACGAGGGGACGCTCGAAGGGTTGGGTTTTCTGGCGGTGCCTGGGAATTGTGGGGATCAAAACAGCTTGGGAGTGCAGCAAGTGGCTTGGAATTGTGATTTCCTTGAGAGGTTGGTCGACATGACTCTCCAGGCAAATGATAAATTGTTTGCAACATGTTGATACGTCCTAGTCGCGGAAGCGCCGCAAAAGGTTCGCGGAACGGGTTTATGTACTCGCGAAAGTTTTGCGGAAGGGCTACAAAGATAAGACGTTGTAGGTTTCCTGCAGGAGCTGAAGCTCAAACAAACTTCAAACCCATGTCTCACTCCGCAAGAGCGAAGCGGAAGCTATTCCCTCTTCAAAAGTCCTCGTGAAAAGAACCTTTCATTCCGCGACAGGTGGGCGGAAGCCTTTGCGGAAGGGATTTGATAATTCTCTTCGGCCGCAACTGGGTTTAGAAAGCTGTCTCAACCACAGAGAACTTGGAATGACCTATGAGGTAGGGCTCGCTGCAGTGCGTTTGACCAGGACCTCTTCCCGGTCTCGTTGGCGGACATAGCTGAAGAGCCTGCAGGGTGGGGGGCTCATTTCAAGGAGCAACGATGTGGCAAGTATATTGCAATGTCGCCTGCTGCCAGTTGTATTTGAGTTTCTTTCCGAAATTAGGTCCGCTGCTGCTTCTGAGGCCCGAATTTCTGAGCGGAAAATCTTGAGATTTTAGCATAGACTCCATCGGGCATAGACCCAAGACCCTTTGGACACTTCAGACTCGCACGGCCGGACATTGACCGTGGCTCGTGCGCCAGGCTGCCCCCCCGCCACCGCCGCTGCCACCGGCGACGCCGCTGGGGCCAAGGCCACTTCAGCCTGCGGACTTCCTCAGAGGCGGGGCATGGTCCCGGGATCGGGCTGAAGCGCTTGATGTTGGGCATTGCCTGATCATTTGGGTTGCTTTCAGGCGTGTCAAATTCAACAGGTGTGGTTTCCCATGAAGCCTACCACTTGAGGGTGACATTGACAACGGCAAACCAATGGCCAGTCTTGCATAGTTGAGGCGTTGATGCGCGACCTGCGACTGTTGCCACCACATATGTAGGAAGTCATGTCATCAGCTTGCGCCTAGTGCGTTGAAACCAGGGCGTCAGAGAGATGTTGGCACATTTGTTCATCCACGCATATTCAGCACTTGTGTGGACTCTGTTGAAGCTCCCAAGTTTTAGACTGGCAGTCTTCAGCTCAAGCCACCTTGTACGGAGACTTGGACACTCATTCAAATGCCGTTGAAGGAGCCGCCAACTGAGGGCATTTTTGTCAAGATCTTCGTTGGCTGGGTGGTCCTTGTGGTGATTTTTTACATTTGGTCCTACGTGCGGGAGGGCAAGTTCCTTGGGGAGGACTACTATGCTGACCTCCTAGAGGAGCCAGAGGTGAAGGGGCCGGAAATGGAGGAGCCAGAGGTGAAGGAGCCGACAGCCAGGAAGAACGACTGAAGACTTGGTGGCTGCTGCGGACCCGCGGACAGAAGCGAGTGCGCGAAGGGGCACCGATGACACGCCTAAATGTGGCATCCCGGCGCCATAAGCACGCCTCAGAGACCAAGTTCCACGAGGATGCGTTGTGTGCAGACCACGTTCATTCGTGCGGCACTGCTAGAGAGACAGATGCCAGCGACAGCCCTGACTGCTGTTGAGCGTTCTGCTGCGTCGAAAACCCGGCTGCCTGACGCTTGGGCCGAAGCTGGGCTGAGTCGAATTCGGGGCCCTTGCAAATGGTCAGTGTCCATACACATCCTTGTCCTGGCCAGACCTTGTCTCTTGATGCATGGGAGAGGAGCAAAAAGCGGCGATCTGTCCAGCGTGTTTGCAAGGGGCCGGCCCAGCATGGCCCATTCTGTTTTAGAAGCCTGATCTCAATCTGGCCCGACTTTACATAAAGCGGATTCGCACGGCTCTGTTTGACGACCGCCCAACTCAGAAGCTGCAAGGGAGCGCAAGCTTGCGCCATCGACTGGGTGTGTCGCTGGTTCAACGCAACGGAGCCATGAGAACTGTGACAAGAATTCATGGGAAATCAAAGTAGTCTACACTTAGACATCCATATTAGCTCAAATTGAAGCCACGAAACATGATGGGGGACTCTCAAAGAACGACACCTTTAGCTTGTGAGTGTGTATTGCTTTTGTTGCCAGAATATGCTGGAGAGTCACATGCCAAGTGCACACTGAAGAGTTGCGATGCTCGACCCGCAGGTGCCAAACTGTGTTTGGCACACTAGACTTGCATTGAAAAGCTTCGACTTTCGAGCCGGAGCTGCCAAACTGTGTTTGGCAAGAAAAGTTGCGATTTTTGAGCTGGAGCTGCTGCAGTGTACGTCGAATTTTACTTGTGTACTGAAAAGTTGTGATGTTCAAGCCGGGGCTGTCAAAGTGTCCTTCGCGTACTACACTCGTCGATCATTTTCATACAAACTTAGGCACTACAAACCAAGCGTTGAAAACCGATAGGGTGCTCTCTAAACCGGAACCTGCCTACAGTACCGTGAGTAGCACATGTTGACGGAGCCACTGACCGAGGGCGGGTGTCTCCCAGTGCAACCTGGGGTGAGCTGCGCCAAAGTGTTTGATGGCATTGCATTTTGCAGGCCCCGCGCCTAGCCCGCCGGAGCCACAGCAACGTCTTAGCGAGGCAGGATGTGTTTGACGGCACGACATCCTGGGCAATTACATGAGTCATCCCTTTGCAAGCATGATCAAGAACCGCTTCCTGCAAAGGGGGGTGTCTTGGAATAGGGGTCCCCCCCTTTGGTTTAAAGGGATTCCAAAGAAGTCAACCATTTGGAGGGTCACCCATTTTGGGGTGCGCCCCCGATCCAGATCCCACTCGAAGCAGGGGCTCCATGCCTTGACTGTTGCAGGCTGGCAAGGCCAAAGTTCGGCGAGCTGTCAAGAAGGCGAGGGGGGCAGCTGGATTCCATGGCTATGAGGGGGTGGTGAAATCGAGGATTTTGTGTTGGATGTTATGCAAGAGGGAACCCTAAATGAACCAACCCAACCAATTGTTTGGGACCTTATTTTTAGAACCACTCATGCAATATCAAAACTTGAGGACGACTCCCCTCAGTGGTGTCACTGCTCGATTGCCCCAAAGGGCCAGAATGGACACCTCGCGTGATCCTCCAGCCCGAACTCCCGAGGCCTTTGCAATTGCCACAGACTTTGTGCTTCCTGAATACAATGATGCGTCTGGTTCTCTCACAAGCTCCAATGTTTCACACAAGGGTTCAACAAGAAAGGGCCTGACTTTTAAAACCATGTGGCCTTGTTACCTAGGCCGCAAAAGGGGTCAACGAAAAACATCCCCTTTGTGAACAGCCCTCAAGGATTGCAGAGCGTTTTGTTGCTCTTAGGCGCCTACGCTGGATGATCTCGTGCAATGCTCAGACTCACGGCGCCGCTGCATGATTTTGCCGTGCATGTATATACTGAGATTTATGTCGAACTCGAACAGTTGAAAAAAAAACAAAACAAGAACAAGTGTGCAGACATGTTCATGTTTCTTTGGTTTAGCCGGAGCGGTGTGTTCAGCATCATCGGACATGTTTGTTTGACTACTTCATTTTGCTTCTCTTCTCGTCAGCTTCTCAGGAGGAAATCGAGCGCGCGCTTGACTCGGGCAGGACGAAGATGCATGTGTTCAACTGAATGGCCGCGCCTAGTTGGGATGGATGCACACACACACACATACACACAAGCCCAGGCGTACCCGAATCCATACGTTCTGCCTTGTCAGGTTTAGGTTTAGGGTTTGGGGTTTAGGTTTTAGGGTTATGTTTAGGATTTAGGGTTTACGGTTTAGGATTAGGTTGGGTTTAAGGCTTTCTGGGCTTAGGTTTTGGGCGTTTAGGGTTAGGTTTAACGTTTTTTGGGTTTACGTTATTATTATTTTTTTTTTAAGGGTTATCTCGGAGCTTAAGCTTCTTGAAGTCCCAAAACACTGGCCCGGTGCAGTCAATTGCTCTTTGGCAGATTGACGCACTCAAAAAGCACAAGTCCCGCAAGCGCAATTCCCACGAAGGTTCACTTTCCACCAGACCGTGTAAGCACGATGGAACATCATTCCGGCGAAGGTAGGTTATCTCAGGCTGAGATAGATCTTCTATTTTATTCCAATGCCCTTTGTTTGATGGTAGCTTCCCATTGGTGTTGTAATTGGGCTTCAGCAGAACAAACCTTACTGAGTATCTGCTTCATAAGTAATTCAGCCCCTGCATACGAAGTATGCCCTTCGCGAGTAATAATATTTCACACGTACAGAAGCAAATCACGAAATGATTCGGCGGTATGCCTCCACAAAAGCTGGCAGACAGGGATTTCAAAGCGTGAAATCTCAGGATGTCAAAGTCCGAAAGGTCCAGCTGTGTCGCTGTAAACCTCCCAAAAAGGGTACCCCACAAAACTGTTTGGAGGGGTATGTATTTTAGGATGTGTTTTCGTTTTTTTTCTTTTCCGCTTTTGGCTTCTTGGCTTCTTGGCTTCTTGGCTTTTTGGCTTCTTGGCTTTTGGCTTCTTGGCTTCTTGGCTTCTTGGCTTTTTGGCTTCTTGGCTTTTCGGCTTCTTGGCTTCTTGGCTTTTTGGCTTCTCAGCTTCTGGGCTTTTCGGCTTCTTGGCTTTGGCCTTTCGCATCCTCTGCATTCCCAGTTCCTCTTCGGCAGGTGGCATTTTGGCTTTTGCGGCTTTTCGCTGGTTTGTGCGGCTTTTGGCAGCTTTAGCTTTTTGCATCCTCTGCTTTCCGGGCTTTGCATTGGTTTTTGGATGTGGCTTCCCGCATCATCAGCATCACCAGTTCCTCCCTGTTTGAATCTTCGAACATCATGGGGGGGAAGCCCGCCCCGCAACCCACCTTGCAGAGTAATTGCACCCCTAATACGACATTTTAGGTATTCTGTGTAATCCATGTATGTTTGTATGTATGTACTTCTTCGAACATCATAGGGGAAGCCACCCCCGCCAACCCTCCCGCTGCCTTTTAAATTCTATCGCACCCTTTCTTGAATCACTGCACCCCTACTTGAATCATCACTTCTTCCGACATCATGGGGGGGGGGGCTGCTGCCCCCCCCCAAACCCCCCGCTACGTTTTAGACTTTTTGCAGAGATTTAATTGCACCCCTGTACAAATCATCACTTCTGCAACCAACATCATGGGGGGGGCTGCCGCCACCCCGCTACTTTTTATTGTTTTGTTTTTCAGGGATTGAAATGCCCTCCTATTTGAATCATCATTTTTTGATCCCGTCAACCCACCAGCTACTTTTTTGATTTTGTTACCCACGATTTGTTGGTGATGCTAGGGATGTTGGTTGGACATGCGGGTGATGTTGAAATCGATGCTGGGGATACTGACGAGCTTGTGTAAAATGCGTGAATTTCGCGAGAAAATTCTGTAAAATACGACACTTTACTGGCCCGGATGAAAAACTTTAAGATAAAAATAAAAAAGCGGAAAAAAGGGAAGAAACAAAATACATCCGCACCCAAACTGTTTTCTCGCAAACACCAGAGCTATCTGATCAGGATCTCCGGCGCCTTGGCGGCACGCCTGAAGCTGGGCCCCGCAGACTTCGAGAGGCCAGATGCGACTTCCAGCATCGAAGTCCCGCGTTCCGGTCGCGTCGTTTTGGCTGAAGTAACGTTTCTGCTTGACAGCTTGGAAAGAGAGAGCCAGAGAGTCCAGTTGGAGCAGTTGCGTTACTGACATGTGAGTTTTCCTTCATGCTTCTTCCTTACAGTACTCCACGCCATGGTGCCGTCATGACCGCAATATAGCTCCCGGTCTGGCAGACTACTCTTGGTTATGAACGGCCTCATGCCGGGTCACAATTTCTGAGAGAGACGACACCTCTGACCAAGAGCCATAGGCAGCAACAGCCCCAGCAAACACAAGACTCGTTGCACCGGAAACCGTGCACCATGCACCACGAAGGCTAGCGCCATGTGACCTCCAAAACGTGTGGCTTTCCTTCGGCTCACGAAAAATGGTTGAGTTGGTCTTCGGGGGTTGTGAGTAGTTCAGAAAGTTACACGCCCACATTTTGGCAGTCAGCCCTTGCCGCTGGGAGCGCAGCAGCCTGAGCGTGAGCCGCCGTGCCTTACACACATGTGGACATTTTTTGTGGTCAAGGGGTACCAAAGCTTCTTTTCTATTGTTTTGCTCTTTTTTGCGGGGTGTGGGTGTTCCGGATTTTAGAAGCTACGGTGTTTCTCTCACCATGTTGACCTTCGGAGTCAAAACGACGGCTTATGTGGGCGCCTCTTTACAGCCCAATTGTTTCATGGGACATGTTACCCGTTTCCTCCATGGGCGACCAAGATGGGAATTCTTGCTCATTGGAATGGTCTTGAAATCTAGGTCGTTCGTGGTGCGTTGGCTGGTTGCACCAAGGCAGATTCTGAATCCGTCTGGCCTCCAGAAGGTGCGAACCTTCATCGAGTTTGCCGCGCCCTAAGCTGATTTCAGAGCAGCGTGCCTGAAGTATGGACAATGGTCTGAGCGCTCGCAAGTCGTTAGTTTAGCCCAGCTGTGTAAGACTCTTCGTATCACCCCGGGGGTGCTGAGGCCACAGACCTGAAGAAGCTGTCAGAAGTCGACCAGGCCGACAGACCCCTCACAGACACCGTGGAGTCGAGAGACAAATTCCGAACTGCAGCCAATGGGCCCAGCAGAACGCCACTCCCACACCTTCGCAGCCTTTGCAGGTGGATGCTTGAGCCATCCGATTTGGTCACAACTTCCCAGGCGCTGAATGCCGGCGATGTGTTCCGCCTGCGAACCATGCTGAACCTGCAGCCGCAGGCGGCAAATCCGCGGCGGACTTTCTTTTGACACTAAGAGCCATGGCCCGTTGAGGTTTTTCAAACAATGGATGGTCCTCAAGTAACTAGCTCCAACAGATAGTTAGCCCAACCCTGTTTGACACCAGGTGTGAAGAATCCTGTCCAGAAACTTGACACGAGACACCTGTCAAAGTGGACCTTTGAGCGGGGTAGGGTTGTATTGTGCGTTGGTGAGTGGCCATTGGCCCACTTCCTCGAACTCAAGTTGTGTATTGTCTTACTTGCCCTCTATCGTCACTGGTTGGCGAAATACATGGCCCAAAGCAGGGAACCCCAGAAATGGTTGGTTTGCTTTCGGTTCAATAAATGCCATGCCCAAGTCCTGAAATGAGCAAGGATAACATTGCATCTCAGGACGATTCTCCCATTGTCCCACAAACCGGAAGGCACGACTCCTGTGTGGAGGATGAACCATGCCAACCTTTATTCTGTGTCCATGCCTCTCCAGGAACCTGTAGATTCACCTTTATTCTATGCCATGCCTTCTCAGGAGTGACCTTTTGAGGGCACCCTCTTCGGGGCGGTTGAAAAGAGAAACCAAAGGGCAACCGGCCGCGGACCGTGGATCTAACCAGCGCGGCCAGGACATCCGGCAGCCAGGCAGCGAGCCTCCGGAGCCGGAGGAGGCGGGGAGTCCAAAGTGGCACTTGCATTGGGAATCCTGGAATGGAAGTGGACATTGTCGCGATCGGCTGTCATGGACCTTGCCCAGTTCAACCAAGCTGGTTTGGGGACCGCGTTTGGTTAGCGCTTAGCCTAATTATCAGTCGCTGCGCAAAACTGATCGCAGCCAGGCGCAACGGAGCACAACTCGCGATTGCGCGACTACGCGCAGCAATTGTGCGCGCATCTAGGAGCAGCCGATAACGTTGCAAGAGCAGCGATGCTTTCCGCTCGCGATGGAACACCACCAGCTCGGTCAGCTTAGAGCAGAATGACAAACATATTGTCTGAAGGCAATCCACCACGACAAAGTCTCAAGGGTGTCCAATTCAATGATAGCACTTGGTATTTGCCAAGCATACCCAAGCAAAAAGCAAGAACACACAAAACCTATCCTCATGATCAACAATCATTGAAGTGGACACGAGAGTTTTGGCAGACCACCGTCATTTTAGTGATGCTTTATCAATCCAAAGTTCCGTAGTGTTTGTGTTCAAGCATCCATATAGTGATAGGTTTGAGGATATTGATTTCCGTTTGTGCGGCCCGCGAGCGGTGAACCAGCACCCAACGTATTTGAATTCTTTATTTTATTGATACCATTTCTTATGCTTGAAGCTTTCAAGGCAACCCTCCCAGGTTCCTTATGGCCCTTTTTCGCGCGGATAGCACACGTGTGCAACATTGCAGGTGCTTTTCATCCAATCTGTGAGACATTGGATAGAGGGCGACACATTTGATTGCCCTCACACAAGAAGCTGAAGCTAAGCAGCGCAAGTGTGGCAAGCCTATGAGGCATCGCTCGGATCATGCCTTCGATCTGCCAGGAGTACGATCCATTTGCAACCGCACCAGCGCCTGAGGCGCACTGAACGGATTTGAATGCGGGTAAAGGACGCCACAAAGAAGCTGCCGATGTGGAAGAGCCAGAGTTCTTGTCAGGTGCAAGTGCAGGAGGCTCCAAAGCCCGAGCCATCCAAGAAGGCGTGGAAGGGTGGGGGTTGCTTTTGGTTGGTTGGTCTCCTCCATAACTTGTCAATCCATGTTTCAAGCACATTCTGGTTGTGATTGGAGAACGCCGCGGAGTCTTCGTGGATGGCCTGCAGTGCCTCATTTGCCGGCGAGCAATCCGACCAGGGCTGTCCGGGGGCAGGTTGTTTGGAAAGCGCTGGCAATGCATCAAGTCGCACGCATTTTCGCAGCCATCGCGGCGCAGGTGAAAAAATCCAAGAAGCGGGACCAGGCCGCTGCTATCGTTGTCAAAGTGTTGCCTCGGGTGGAGCACGGAGTTCGTGGCGTTGCAATGCAGGTTGGACCTTGTTAGTGTGGCCTGTTCGTAAACAATTTCAAAAGGTTTCGTGGGAAGACTCACCACTGCTGAAGTTCTTCCTTTTGACGGGCAGGTGTCAATTTCTTCAGGTGCGCCTGCTTGAACAAACCAACTAATTAGCAGCCAAGCTGCTTGTATTTTATATATATATATATATATCATTGTCCCGTAGTAGCGATCCGGCCGTGTCTCCTAAGAATGGGGCAGCCCAAGAAAGTGGGGCGGCTCCATTTTCGATGAAATCAACCCGCAAAAACGTGCACATCCCCAACAAAAACATCTCCTACTCCGATCATTGGTCACCTTTCGCTCGAGGAGGGTGCTTTGGAGAAGCTGCCCCGGTCTCGGTCAAAGTGGGCTGGGTGAGATGGCTCGGTGCCTTGAGGGGGGGCTGCTCAAGGGCAACCCCAGATCAATTGATTCGTGTCAAAACGGGCCGCAGCGACACCAAAAGACAGTGAAGTGTCGCCTTATCATCAACCAGCGATTTGTTCTGCCGGGATCCCAATAAAACTTTCCCTCGCCAATTGAGCTGGCAAGCTTAATACTTTTCTTTGTTGGGCGTCTTTGCGATTTTTAGTCAAGGCTCAAACAGCTGCAGCTGGTCTTTCTTTTTCCCCCCAGCCAGCAGCTCACTCAACCAAAAGCAGCATAGCAAGTCTCACCATACCCCACACAAACACAAGAACGAGACACACCTCTACCGATGGGACCAGTTGGCTCCCGCCCCGCCTTGAGGTCGGCGTATGACGGCGCGGAGGCCAGCCGTGTGTGAGAAGGAAAAACCGATGGCTAGGGCTCCATTTTTCGGGTATCAGGAGTTGAACCTGGAGGGAATGAGCCCGTGGCTTGGCCCAAGAGTTTGTCTCTTGGACCCTTCTGAAAACGGGGGCACGCGACCGCGCCCAGGGCTTTCTCCCGATGGAACCCACCAAGTCACTATTAGAGGAAAGTCCGGAGTGCAAACCAGGACCCCCCAGAAAGGATCCATGGCATGCCGGCGGGAGGGTGTGTCTTTTGAGGCAGGTCCCTGTCTTCAAGAAACCACCCAGCTGGGAGTTCCCCCGTAGGGGTATGTCTCAACATGGAGAATATGAAAGGGACATCAAAGATGAGAACTCAATGGGTCCAACTTAGATCCCTTGTAAATATAGCAAGACACCCTATACATGTGTCCTTTGTGGGGGGCCTCACGTTCTTCGCAGTTGGGATTCGATAAAAGTTGAGTCGCAGTTGTGTCCTTAGATGTTCAGTGCGTTGGGATCAGACGCATGGGGATGTTTGTTAAGGCGACCCCAAGAACCAGGGCTTCCTCCGAATTTGTCTTGGAAGGACCCTTCACACATGCCCTTGTACCCAATCAACAAAAATGCCGAGGTAAACCGCAGGAAATTGGCCCGGCATCATGTTGGCACTTGTGTTTGAATAGTTGCTCAAGAAAGCTGGTCATTGAGGAAGAAACGTTTGGCACATGAGTTTTAAGATATTAACAGGGGATGGCTCCGTATTTTTCGAGTTTGTAAGCTAGAAGCACTGTAGCAGAACTTTTGAAGATGCAGAAGTTGTCGGCCCCGCAGCAACCTGGGTCAGAGGCCAAAGGGCTAACCCCCTCAGGCACGGCATGTCATGCCTGGTTGTTGGGGGTTGCTCCCGTGCTATCAGGAGACTAAGTTTTTCTTAGGCAAAGCCAGCGAGATTTTGTCCAGCAGAACCTTCTTTACTGGTCACTGTTGCCTCAACCCCAATGGGCAGCGCATTGAGCACATCGAACTATGGAGTTCTGGCTCCATGGCCCGTTCGTGTCCTGTCCCTGGCATGCTACGTAGAATGCACTCGTCGTGGAGCGGTACTTCTTTCCACTGTCGAGCCGGTGTCAGAGGTAATGAAGAAGGCCCGCGTTGGTATCTGGTTGTACACCTTTGTATATGGCTTCGATTCCTTCAATGCTCTTGTGCTGCGATGGATTGGTCTACAAGGAGTTCACATGCGTCACATGTTCGAGCATCATCTTCTGGGCTTTGGCCTAGGAGCCTCTTTGTCTGCCTTTGTCCATCTCAACCCATATTCGTGGGATCGTTTGCTCCTTGATCGTTGCTATTATCCCTTGCGTGTGGGATTGTTGACCCATTTCTGTGAGAGCTGGGCGATCTTGAGAACATTTATGCGGCATCCTGACAGTAGAGGAAACAAGATAGTCCAACGTTCTCTTGGAGCATTACTCGTGCCAGCTCTGAGTGCTTCGATTTTGGCCACTCTGCAACGCTACATCGAGGAGTTTCGCCAAAAGCCGCTTGAGGTCAGCATGCCGGAAGCTTTGATTATTGTCTTTTCTGTGTGGCTGGCATGCATTGTGCAACCATTCTATGTCCAGAGCCACCTTCGAGCCTTGAGGAAGCTCATGGCTGAGCCATGAGGGCTGAGCCGGAAACGCGCAAACGCGCAGAGTTCGCAGCTTTTCCAGATTATTGTTACTGCCCTTTGCATGTGCCTGCCACGGGCTCCGTGCCAAGCTTTAGCAGCGGCGGCCCATGCAAAGAATCTTTCCGTTTCACTGTGATAGAGTTGTTTTTTTTGTCTCTTTCACCCATGTCTTTGGAGGGCTTGCTAGATTTCGTAAGTTGAATCATGCAGCTCAATCCACGCCCAGCGCAAATTCGGAAAAAGTCACCGCTGCAACGCACGTCCCTCAATAATTTAAAGTGGCCTCACGGCAAAGGTCATTTGGTCCATGAGGAATTTGGACTGGGAATGATCCAAACATGGCCGGCAAAGTCGGGACCGACGGGATCCAGACACACACATGGCATGGATTCTGTGCAGTGGCTATTGGAAACCCATTGTGGATCCTGAAGCATCCAAGATGAAGCCATTTTATCCCCACAAGCTCAAGAAGGTTCAACTGGAAGGTGCTCTATTCAAGGGGGCCAGTTTTTGTTGTCAGACCTTGCATCAAAATTGATCAAACTTTGTTTTTCCCAGCAATCTCTAGTAAATCCACAAAACATAGACCAGACTGGGGTCCGGGCTCCTGAAACGTTGCTTTGCCGCCACTCAACCAGAAGGGGCACTCAACTGCCCTAAGATCCTATGTGAGCAGCGCCCAAATCCCTATTGGCCATTTTAGTCGGTGGTTCTAAGTGGTTAGATTGAGGTTTAGGACCACATAAACCTATATAATCATGTTAATACCACAAACCGGTAGGTGTTGGGCGTTGCTCATGTGTTTTGAAGGACAATGATAGACCCACAATGAAACAAGAACGTTTGGGCTTCCTGGAAGCTCGTTTTATAGGATCTTTGCTCAGCAAAACCAGGACCAGCCAGACAAGCGGCAGAAGCTGCAGGAGTGCGGGGGATCGAATTGAGATCTCATGTGAGACCTCGAGGCAAACTTGCTACCTGCGATTTGATTTGACGGCTGCTGTCTGCTATCCAGAGGAGCCCCAAGAGTTGGCGTGGCCAATGGTGCAGCCAGCTGGAGTTCGAAGAGACTATTGAAATGCCACATGCGCAGAGACATTGGCAGCATGCAGCATGCGAGCATTGACAGAGACTTTCTGCGCCAACTCCAAACTGTTGGTTTCTCTTTTGCGAGCGCCGAATGCGCAAAGTGGATCTCTTTCTGCGCGGGATCCCGGCTCCCTCGGCCAGAGCTGGACCTGGCTGCTCAGCCGCACCCAGCAGCACCCCGAATTTCGACAGCGCGGGCCCCAGCCACGCTGCCCATTTCAGACCTGGGATGCACCAATGAAAATTGCGGTGCAATCAAACAGGTCTCGTTGCACTGATGTCGGTCAATGTGAAGGCGGCGAGTTGCTGCCAGTAGAAATGTCGTGAGAGAGTTCCGGTCTGAGGCCTCCAATGACCTCAGACACCCGGTGGGTGGAGGAGCTGCATCGTCAATGCCTCGATGCAGGCTTCCCCATCCCCAAGTTGCTCTGCACTGTTGACATGGGCTCAGAGTTTGGTCGTTGACTATGCGTTTATTTGAGTTTGGAACATTTGTGCGCCTCATGGAGGCAGAGGAACCCCTGATCCCAAGACGCTGGCAGGAGCCGGAGGCATCTGAGGGAGATGAGCCTTTAGCATCTTGGCTCCATTTAGGGGACCGGTGCTTTTAGAGCAGGCAGGCAAGTCCAGTCGGGTTGGAATTGAGTCTATTTTTTTGGTTTCCTTGACAGCATGATTGAGGAATTTCACCATTGAAACTAAATATTGTTGGCGCATGAGGAGGTGCATCATGGCCCCCCGTACTTGTGCAGAAAGAGCCTTTCTGGAGACTTGCTGAACTTCCAACAGGACGGACGTTGGGTCGATTCGCATCCTCACGAACTGCCCGCTTGCTTTGGCCTAGGCTATTGCGATCGCAACTTCTCTGGTGTACGTGGGCCTGGCCATTTGGGCAGGTTGGACGCTTTGCATGGGCAGGGGGGTGGACAGCCAGGTGGGGGACACAGCCAGCGGCTACGACCCACGACACCTTGCAAGGCTGGCCGCGGTGGATGAGAAAGGCGGGATCTGCTTTGTTGTTGTTTTCCACGTGGGTGGGTCCATGCTTTCCGTGGGCCCATGCTTTCCGTTGGTGAGGGGCGGGTGAATCGGCGAGATGTGCGTCCTGTTCAACAATTTGGTGAATACGTTGCCGCTGCCAATAGTGCGGCGAAAAGACGGTAATGGCCGCAATTTCCGCGAGGGACAGCCACATCGTTTCCACACAGAGGAACCGACCGCATGTTCCACGAGCCTTTGGCCTGTGGGGTTTCAGGAAACTCGGGAGTGTACCCGTGACACCATGACACAGTACCACCACCTCATGGATCCCCCAACCACTACACCAATACAACATTCACTCGTGGCGATCCGGGGATAGCTCCGCAAATCGGGATGCGATTCCCAAAGCGCGATTCGCGAATCCCAATCCAGTTTTTGGGATTCGGGACTCGAAACCCAAAACGGGATTCGCAAATCCCTATATTATCCCAATGTATCCCAACTGCGGGCTTTGACAATCCCGTTTTGGGATCCGGGATTCGGGATGCGGGATATGCAGGATTCGGGATCCCATTTCGGGATTTGAATCCCAAATCACATTCTCCGGAGATGCATTCTCACATTCAGTTCACCAAAATGGTGGGAACCAGTCGAACCAGTGGTTTTCAGCACCGACATGGTCGAGATGCGAGGCCAGCTGTTGCTGGACCTCTACGCTTCTCCGCGCAGCAAATTGCTGGACTGCCGCTCTCACATCACTGGAATCAGCAAGGAGGCGAGTAGAAGGGCGTGTCCTACAGGATGGTTGCTTTCCAACGGTTCCACTCTTCTTTTGCTTTTGACCTTCAAAGCTGCTTGGTGCCTGTTGTTCCCCTTCAACAGACCATCCAAAGGTTTGATCTCACCGTTCAGGTGCTGGAGTCGGATTCCATACCCTTCGAGGATGTGCAGAGCAAGCTGCTGGAACGGCTGAGGCCGGGCGGAAGGCGACTGCAACTGGCGGGCGAATTGGGCGTCCAAAACCCGTGATAGTTTCTAGCCCACCCTTTTGACATGGAACCTGACATTCGACGGGTTCCAGGGGTCCTGGAAGACCATGTTCCTTGCTTTAGGAGGTTCCAGGTTGATATTTGGGAGGGTATAGTATATCATGCCAAACGTCAAAGGCGTCCGGAATCTATGCTTGCACACTGAAACGGTCAAGCGATCAAAGCGGCTGACTACTTCAGGCCGCGCACCATCCTGGTGGGGCATTGCTTGAGCGCTGATCTCGAGGCAGAATGGACATCCGATCTTCCCGATATGTGAAGCAATACGATGGGTTCATCTTGAAGGGCACACAGTAGTCAACACAATATCATAAGATACGCATAAGACATACGTACGATATTATATACGTAGAATACATTGTGATCATATCTCAAGAGATACACTTGCCGGATTGCAATGAGACAACAAGCAAGGTACATACCTGCTGCCAGGCATACATGATGAATGAGTCTCACATGCGCAAGCTGCACATGATGCAGATGCACACGAACAAGACATACAGACACACATACATGCAAGGCGTGCGTGATCCATATACACATTTGCGAGGTGTGCACGGCGAAGGAGCATAGCGTCATCCACTTTTGTGCCCTTGACTTTCATGCTCTTGCGCAAGCTGTTTAAAGAATTTGCACTGCTGGCCAAACAGGCGTTGAAGCTTTGGCACGGGCCTCTGGTGGATGTGGCATTGCCAGGCTCTCAGATCCCATGAATCCATGACAGCACTGCAGGGCCTGGGAATCAGACCATGCTAGACCTCTCAAGGACATCCCGTCAATCAATACCCCCAAGCCAGATACGCTGCGCCGCAGACCTTGTGCATCCGTCTTTAGCCTTTGGGATCTCACATCCGCAGGGGACACCTTTGATCGCTCACGACATACAGCCCGCATCGCATCGTGCGACCCGCACGGCCAGGCTATTTCCAGTGGACACCCGCAAGAAGCGGGCTGCTGAGAGATCGTTGTGAGGCATGAAGCGGTTTCTCGCTTGTCAGTGGCACTGAAATTGGTATGAATTTGATCAGGAACCCTTTGGTGGTCATTTTTTTGGGCCGGGGGGGGGGATCATTTTGAGGGACACCAATCATAGGCCAATGACTTGACCATTTGCCCGAGACATTGAAGGGCAACTACCTTTGTCGGGCACCTGAGGTACCAGTACCACCCCTTGCGGTACATCGGCGAGAGAGTTCTGCTGATAGCAGCCCGGCACTTGGCGCTCTCGGAGAAACGGCTCGCCCTCCAAGAGAGTGGCCCTCGGGAGTGGTGAGACAGGGCGACAAGACTTGCAGCTGGGGTTCTCACAAGACACTGCGGATTCCGTAAATGACGGTGAGGAATCCAAACACAAGCTGCTTGGCACGAGAAGACAATGGGTGCACCATTGTTTGTGCTACATGTCAGCAGCCTACATTTCGGGTCACAAGTCATGAACGCGCTGAAAGCACTTCAGTTTGTACCTCCCAGATTTGCTTTGTCCTTTAAACGGATGCGTTGCAAGTGCGGATCCTTCATTCTGGTTGCTCCAACAAGAGATCAAGTACAACAGCAAGGCACTACTGACGTTCCGAGAGAACCCGCTGTTGATACATTCTCAACTCGCTGTCTTGGACACCCTTGCTCTTTGTGGTGCATGCTCATTTGCGGTCCCCGTGATTCAGTCAGGGCTCTCCTTCAGAAAACGGGCTTTTGCGCCATATTTCAGCCGGCTTTCGGAATTTCAGCCAAAGAGGCGGAAACCCTGCATGGACCAACACAACGTTGGAGAAGGCTCCTGTTGTGAGGGTTCCTGGTTGCTTGCTTTTTACTTTGTCTTCAAAGCAAACTTATCCTCAACAAGAGCCGATCCCCAAACTTTGTCTTTAGAACCCTCAAACAGACTCTTCCAAACTTATGCCCGTCCGTCGCCGCATCTTCCGAGCGCTAGGCCACACCAGAGGAGGCAGACCGCCAGCCTCTGGATGCGGTGGAAGCCGCGCGCCTGTCCATGAGGCCATGTTGGTTCGTCTCAAAGGGGCACCCCACAATGGCGGGGTCTCCTGTTGGTTTCCCCTTAAAACAGCTTGGAAAATGGGACCCCACACCCATGTGCCAAATCGTGGTCGAAGGGACCGGCCTTGTTGGGTCGTTTTGAAGGAAGTCAATAGCCATTCACCCGCATTAGGAGTTCGAACAGGTTTGAAGGGGAGAAGCCAAGGACAGGCCCCCATGTTGAGGCAACGCAACCCCGCAAGAACACCACAAACAATTGAATTCGAATCTATGCTTCCCGCAGGGTTCCCGAAAATACCAGGATATCAGCCAGTAAAAGCGGCATGCTTTCTTTACTCCGTGAAGCCCGCTTTGGGGACACGGGCCAAAGATCAGGAGTGGACCCTCCTTGGTCCAAGCAACGTTTGGATTGTTCAGTTTATTATTTGAGTAGGGCTTTATCATTCGTACATGGAGGCATCCGATCTGTGCAGCTCTGGTCACACTTCAAGGTTTGCAATTGGTATTGTTGATGTTTGAATCAGATCCTATGGCAAGCTCGTGATGTGCTTGAGCACTTGTTTTGGTGACGATGTTAAATCATTGGTGTTTCCTGCTTGGAGCACGTGACTCTGATCATGCCATCAGTACTAGCGGGAATCGGTTTTGCCACGAAGGGGTGCCCGGTGTCAGGCTGGCCATGCATGAAGCAGCACAATCAGCTGCGGGCCGAGCACTGCACCGCTTTGGTTGCCATTGTCCTGAGAAGCACATGTCCGAAAAGCGCGAGGTTGGGTTTTTGCCTTTCCAATGGGCCACAGGTGCCCGCGCAGCCCTTCCCGCCCAGAGAAGGCAGCGGCCGCGAGTTGGTGGCACGGCGCTGAGCATCGAGCGACGCGCGCTGTCCGAATTGCGGGGGGCCAGAGGGGATCAGCACGCAATGATGGAGAATTGATTGAGTCTCCGCAGCTTTGTGATCAGCTCGCCGTTTTTCCCATCGAATCGATGACAAGCTGACGTGAGAACCATCGAATCGATGAATTGACATCAGAGAGAATAAAGACATCCAGTCAAGATCGAATCGAACCGATGAATCAACATTTCGTGAACGCTAAAGGTCTAGCAGAGGTCCCCACCAGAATGAATCTGCCCAGCCAACACGCGGGTCAGTTGGTCACTTCGCGTTGGCTCAGATTCGGCACATTCCTGCGGGCCAGCGCCTCGATGCCTGACTCAACGATTGCGAGTCGTGGGTCAAGGACCTCCATTGAGTTTGCTTGTGAGAGGGGACGAAGAAGGAACCCTAAACATATCCCTAAACTGTTCGCCCGGAAATACCATTTTCATTCGGTCAAACACGTTAATGAGCCATTTGAGACAAACCTTCACAAGGATCCTGAGTACGGCAACTGCGTTTGCGGGGGTCAAAGGACTTGCTAAATCGCTCTATGACCGTTCCTCACAGTGTCATGTGCTGTGGCCCATGATAGGGTTGGCACTATGCCTGCCTTGAATGGACAATGACTTCAACATGTGTGCGGGAGCGGCATCACTTGGGGCACTGTCAGGTTGGGGTACGTCAGCTGCCAAGCGCTTGCATGAAGCGGTTCCTGGCATCGGCGAGGCCTCCAAAGCGGTGCAGAATGAGCAGAATATTCCAGGGGGGAAGTAACGAAGTAGAGGAAGATTGATGTTTCAGGGCATTCCTGTTCCAGCTTTCTCCCGTTTCAGGGCATTCCTGTTCTCTCACTCGAGACTTCTGGGGAGGGATGTACACTGCATGGTTGGGGGTGCCACAGCGCTCATCACGCAGGGCCGGTATGGGACTGTTTCCCTAACTGTTGGGAGCCTTTGTATTTTTGCTTGTCAAAGAGGCCCAAACGGAAACCAGTGCAGACACTTTTGATTGGCAGATGCACACCGTATCAGGAATTAAGGCCACTTCGGCCTTGAGGGAATCATCCAGGTTTGGCCAGGACAAGACAAGGATGCCCCCAGCAACACTGTTGCTATAGTGTTCCGGCATTGTCAATCCCTGTGGCTCCCCGCTCCTGAATTCTGAGCTTCAGCCATGCTTCGCCACATGTTTGCATCTTTGGCTGCCTTTTGGTGTTTTGAGGCCATCCAATCAGGCGTGTCAACAGTGACACGGCAAAACCGCTCGCTGCGCAGGTCTCTGTGCGGTGGATGCTCAACGACCTGGACCCCACAGATTGGAGGGGGGAGGCGAGCGAGCTGAACTCCGGATGGGAGGCTTATGTACACGTAAAATTACATCAATGTTAGGTGCTGCTCAGGTGCCGATGGCTTAGAGGCTGAGATGCGTTCATTCTCAATCTTCACAGACAGATATCCAACACATTCTATTCAGTTTCTCAGGAACACAAAATCAAATCAAGCCATGTTCTTTGCGTGTCTACTTCAATATGTGAAATGCAGCTTCTGGTCTTGCGGCGTGAGTGGTCGAGAAAGGTTCAGCGTGGGAGTGGATTTGGAATACCTTTTTTTCTTCGAGGCGTAGCGGTCCTTGAACCCTTTCCTCAGCTGCGGCCAAACCCACAGATTCCACAGGGCGTACTTTAGGGCTTGAGTTGCTTGCTGCCGGGTTTTGCGCACGCGATTCGCATGGAAGAACAGCAAGCAGCATTTTCGGTCAATGCTGCATTGGGATAAAGGAGTCTTTTTGGGGATGAGGTATCCCAAGCTGTTTTTTCAAGCGTGCATAAAGACATGCTCGAGCCCTGGAATCTTGCTCATCTTGCCTGCCTTTCACGTATAGTTTCATTTAGAGCTGGCAAGATCCACCAAGTCTACAACATATCTTGACTTCCGAGATATCTCCCATGTCTTTTTCATATCGTGTTGGACAGTCCCCTTGCGGTGCCATGGGGCTTTGACATGGAGATTCCATGGAGCAGCCCAGAGGTCCAGGTTTCTGGTACGCGCCTGCATTTCCCTTCATCCAAGCACGTGGGCCAGGAGAGTGATCAAAGTCGATGGGTTTTTGGGGGCGCTTGAGCGCCCAAAGCCCCCAGTTGTAGAGCCCTATGTCGATGGGTTTGCGCTCAGAGGCCGTGGTCTTCTTCCACCATCCATATGCTCGAGATGATGTCTTCAAGTCTGTGAAGGGCATGGTGGACCGGGATTTCGGGCCAGGGATCACAACTTTGCTCGAAGTCGCGGTTCCCTCGATTCGCCAATGTTCGTTGCCAGGGTGCCAGTGCTTGAAGATCATTTTATGATTGCACTGGTGCTTCGTCCTTCTGGCAAAGCAAAGTCCCCCTTCATTTCTCAAGAGCGGGCTGAGTTTTTTGTGAGAGTGTGCCTCACTGTTCATGCCGAAAGAGTTGCTGGTAAGAGCCACCGGTGCCAATCGCCAGAGGACCTGCATGTCCAATGGCAAGATGCGCCGGGTGCACCACCACTGGGCGCCTTCCTGTCCGAACAGGCAGGAGATGTTGGGTCTTGGCGGCTGGATTGTGCCTGCTGAGCGGCTGCCCGTTACCGAGTTTACTCGTATTTGCTTGACATGCTAACGACATTGTTTGAACACTGGCCGGCAAACCATCAAGGCAGTGGTCGTTGCGCCACAGTGAATGGAACACTGACGTGTTTTGCCTTGCCAAAGCGACCATAGGCTCTGGTCGAGGCTTTCTCCAGTTTCGGCCCGTGGTCTCAGTGCAGGGTCCGCTGGGGTGTTGGCGCGGCACAGGGTTCCCACAGCCATTGGACGCGTGCAAAAGCAGCAGGGGTGTCCTCTTCTTTTCTGCATGGCTTCATGCATCGTGGCAAGAAGAAAGAGTTTCTCTCACCCTTGGCACCAGTTGTTTGATCCCGCTTCGACTCCATTGTTGGAAAGAGGACGCAATTGGCCGGACATCATAGTTTCTTCTCCTTTGAACTGAAGTAGCTTAGGATTTCTGCCACAGTGATGAGAGAGCTTGGTTTCCTCTTTACAGGTGTACTACAGGAAATGTGGCTCCCAGTTATTTAATACTAAAATGAGGCGTCCTACTTTTTGCGCACACCCATATCAAGTTGGCAGGAGGGGGAAGACAACAGCCAACATCACCCCGTCCCGATTCTTGCCCCCTTGGGACCCAGGCATGGTAGTCTGTCGCGGACTTGGGCATGGGACTTGAGCGACGTGGGGAAGGGAGCTGAGCAGCTTGAGCTTCCATGCGCTTCCATAGCGTCAGGGTCAGTTGCAACTGGATCATTCTGTCAATGCAGTTTCTTTTACACGGGCGCTGCCGATGAAGGGCGATGCTGGTCATGCTCGATCCCGGTGACTTGCAAGCTTGTCTTGAGGTGCTCGCATTCCAAAGCGCCCGACAACTCAGGCACGACTCGATCTTGGTAGACGTAGATAAGGTTGAACCAGGGTCGCGGGAATGAGGGGTTGGTTGCCACTTTTGGGATGCTAGAGAACCGCCTCTCTTAAGTGAAGAACACATCATTCGGAAGGCCTTCCACTAATTTCACACATGTGGTCATCTTCCACCTAAGTTTGTGCCGTGCATTGACAAATGTTGCGCGCCAGGAACCGCAATCATTTGCCTTCATCTCCTACCTGGAAGCTGAGGACCCTGACAGCCCAGATTAACTTGGCAGACATCGTGAGTGGCCCTGCTGAGCAAACTCTTCAAGTGAAACTGTCTCTCTTTTGCAGGAAAGACAAGAGGATACCTTCAGGGCACTCCGCACCTTTGCTTTTCCAGTTGCTATAGTTTCCATCAAGCATCACAGCTTCATAGTTTGACTTACCAACCAACTTTCAAATCAGCGTCCATTCATTGAGGAGAAAGGCTGGGCATTTAGCAGCATCCAGAATGACGACTTGTTTGGAACATCATTATGCAGTGCAGCAGTCAGCATAACACTTTACACCAATGCCAATATCATGAGTGAGGGCATCCAAATCATTGCTTTGTTTGTACGGTTTCAGCGGTAGCAGTCTACACCGTATATAGCAGTAGGGTGGTTTTGGCTGAAACCCCGTTTGTTGTGGTGCTTCCATTCCCCCCATTGCAGGGCTGTTGCTTCCGCTTCCTGGCATGTGCGTGTTCCACACTGCTTCGAAACTCCGAATATTGCGTATTCCTTTGGGTCAGGGGTTATGCTTCTGTTCCACTCCCGCTTGCACAACATCGGCATGTCTCCGCGGCCGCCGGCTTACAACATTTGTTTCAACAACCCGACCCTGGTCCAATTCACAATGGAAACCAACGACTCCGTGTTTAAAAAAGCTAAAGACGCACGTTTTTTCGTATTAATCACGTCAGGACGCCTTCCGGGCGTCCAAGAAGCCTGCGGTGGAGGTGCCCATCACCGCATCCTGGCAGCTGGAGCTCAAGCCCAGGCGATGAAAACACGTGGGGGAAAGATGTGTGGGAGGAACCTGCCGGGGTCACGACTTATTCATAAAATAAATGGGCGTGTCTTTTTTGAGGGTGTGGCTATTTTGAGGGTACCCCTTTTTGGATGGTTTTAGAAGGAGGTCCAAAAGGACACAGATTTGAGGGCCCCTAAAAAGACACACCCAAATACATACATCATACTTATGTATACATATATATATATATATACGTCTATGTATTGTGTTTATAGCTGTGATCTATGTGCTTATGATTAGGTAGCTGGAACTAGTTCTCCTTTGACTTCGGTTTCCAGGGAAGGTATTTCAAAACAGCGGGCAACTCAAACACTGGCTTTGGGGACTGTTTTCACCACTGTGCGTTGAGGAAGGAAGCTTGGGGATAAGGAACACAAGTGAACACAGTCGCCAGGTGGGTGCCTTAGGATCCGCCTGAAACACACACCCGCACCTATCCACATGGCCGCAGTGGGAGGAGCCGAGCAAGCAGACATCATTCTTGAGACGGCCGTTTCTTCAAACACGCTGGTATCATCAGTTGCGGGTCAGTTGTTTAGAGGGTTGGATTGTAATGAGGGCCCAACGCTCGGCAAGGTAAACACCCCAAGGCTACTAAGGCCAGCTACACTTTGCTAATCCGGACCGCCTTTAGGGGAAGCAGGATCATCCGCCAGGGTTGGTAGATGTTTGACATTGGCACGCACGGTTTGACGTTCCTTTGTTGAGTATTGCTTGGGAGACATTTGTCATACTAAATGGCACTTTCATACATGCCACCACGCTATCCTAGCAAATTGCTCATTGCGCAGGCTCGCCAAGTTCGGCAATAGCACCGACAAGCGGGTGGCCTGACATCAGATGGATGGTGTAGGCTTGTTTGTATACTCTGCGGACCCCTGCCAGGAATTTTATGGAAGAGTATTGGGGGGAACCTATGCCGGATGCGTCAACCGTTTCTCCACCAGAATGCTCGGTAGTTGCTTCCAGGCAGAAGAGTTGCACTGCAACTGCTGCACTGTGTCATGTTGGAGAGAGTTTCGCCAAGACATGCTCAATGACAGAAACTTAAGGAGTATTGCAGAACAATGCAGTATTTTTCTGGAGAATGACTGCCTTGCATCCCCATGGATTGCGGGCGGTTTTTTTTTCCCGCTCGCTAGCGATACTTCCACAGATGTATGCCGGTCCAACGAAAACTGGTTGGGGGTTGTTCCGATAGGCTCTCGCAAGTAATTGACGGTAAATTCTGCGTTTGAAAGGTGTTAACAGAACGAGGCCAGCCGTTCAATTCCCGTTTCACTATCCTGATTGGTTTTTCCGCTTCCTTTTTCCTTCTAACCTTGTGGCTTTCAGGCTCCAACATGCAGCCGTTCCATTTCTTGATGGCACTCTCGTCAGTCCCTGCCGCCTTTTCAGGTGGCCGTCAAGGTGGACGAAGATGATGTGGGCTTCGACTGGATCCATCTCATCAAGAGGCAGGGCTTCACTGCCGTGGGGAGTTGACTCTGAGTTGACTCAGACTCAACAGAACATGTGTAAAGGCTGCAACATGGTGTTTTGAGCCTTTTCTTCATGTTGACAAGGATGTCCTTTTGACGCCTCTCGGTCCGCTGAGCGTCTTTCAATGTGGGCCCTTGCCAAACAGCAGCAATAGTACATGCCTCTAGAGCCTGTAAGTTCTTCATCATGCCAGTAAATCTGAGGAACGTGGATATGATTATATTTCGATTCTCAACCATTTCGATAACCTCCTGGAGCGGCCCGGCAGGGGATGCTCCCCCAACACTTTAAGTTCAGGGACAGGGACATGGCCCATTGCTTGTCTGATGTTTTCCGACGTTCGCTTCAATGGAACTCCGGTAGGTAACGCCAACGCCGCGAAGCCTCGGCCTCCGCGCGCCGTGCGCGCCAACGCAAACATGGCTTGTGAGTGCGCCGCGTGCGCTGAGCAGCGTTTGGAATTGCAAAAGCTTGCAATTGCTGCACTGAGCATGTCATGATACGGCTGGTTGGGGTCTTTCGTGGGAATATGTGTGCCGGAATGATCTTTGGACATGTGATTCTGTGACGTGCCATATGTTCTTATTTGCTTTGTCGTTCAGTGGTTGCCAGGCAAACCAGTGGTTTGTTGTTGATGGAAAATACATGTTTTTGGAGGCGCCGTGCTTCTCTGTTCGCTATTAGACATTTCCCTTGCCACTATTCAAAAAGACCGAAAACATGCCAGTTATCAGTTGCTGGCTCAACGACACGCACGCCCGCTAAGCTGCAAACGTGCTGCAATTCTGCAATGTCATGTGTTGTTCGCAGGGCTGAGTGCATCCTGAAAGAATTCGACCGAACTTCCACGTTTCTTCTCTTGTCAGCGGCAGCACCTCTACAGCATAACTTTCACCAAAGACGCGTGTTCACCCATGATCCGCTTGATTTGGGCTGAGCATGCTGCACCATTTCAGACCGTTCAAGTGCAACTGTGCTGCATCTGAATTGCAACAGGATCTATCCAAAAGAGTGTTCGATCCCACCCCGCATTGTGCACACTTGCCACCGTGTCCGACATTCCTGCATGGAGCTTCAACTGCATCCTGCCTGGACATGTTGTGTGCTCAGATTGCGCCAGATGATCTGCCGGCCACAAATTTGAGTCAGGCTCCTGCAGGCCAAGGGGAGCTGAACTTTGCCTATCGGCCACCAATGGAGTCTGACTCAGGTGGCGCGTTCCGACGTTGGCATTGCTCCTGCTAGGCACGCACTCGTGTTTTCCGGATGCAGCTGCTTCAACACAATGAAGGCAAGTGAAGCGTCATGTAGGCCACCTGCATGATGCACAGTCGTTGTAGTAAGACGAAGAGGAGAGCATCCCTGCGAGGGGTGCAGCACAGAGTGTGGATGTCCTTTCCCATGTTACATCGTTGACATAGACTCAAAATGATAGACGCTTTCTGCCGCAGCTCCTTAGATGGGCTCAAAGGAAGCGCAGGTCTAACAAACCCAGGCCCGCCAGTCAGAGAGTGCATGCGCCATTAGCGAGCAAAGTTTGCAAGCCTCACAGAATACTATTTGTGCCTGGACCACGCACTCAAAACCAATCCTTACCAGATTCCCAACGTGTTAAGGCTAGGGGAGCCTGTGTGCGATTCACAGCAGAAGCGGACATCAAGGTGCATCTAAATTGGCCCCTTGGCAACAGGGCGTTGTATGACATGTTTTATTCTCGACAAACCGTGCAATAGTGAACTCGTGCCCCAATGCCCCAACCAACTATTGCTTGCACCGGTAAAGGGCTCAACATGTAACCTTTCATCCCATTGGAAGAATTGAAGCTCAATCAATCTTCACAAGCCCTTGGAGGTGCTCGCTGAACGACGCCCCGTGTGACGCCTTACTTGGGTGGTGTTCCTACAGTAACCAATATTTACGCAGCACTGGATCAACTAAAGAGTCGTCCAGAATCTGGAGTGTCACAGGTGCGCGCGGCATTCCGCAGCCCCGGAGTTGTTCCATACGATGCGATGTAGGCGCAGTCCGTGTTGCCTGAGGATATGCACGTGTAATGACCACTGTCGCCAAATGCCCCCGAAGCGTTGTACGGGTCGTTCATGAAGGGTGGCCGGACATGTTAAAGGGATGTGATGCTTGTTTGGGTTCTGGGCTGAAGATCACATTGTTTTGGGGGAAGCCTGGGCTTCATGAGTGGGCGTTGCAGGATGGGATGAGGGTTCCGCCGCGTGGCTCGAGTCCTCCGGCAGAGGTACCTTAGCGGCCTGCTTTTCGCGCAGCTGTTCCACTCGTCGCGACTTGGGTGCATTACACTGTTGCCACCAGCTTTGCTCCTTGGTTGGGCTCGGATAGAATCGCGCGCGCGCATGTGTGTGTGTGTGTGTACACGCGTGTGTGTGTGATGTGATGTGATGTGATGTGATGTGTTGTGATGTGATGTGATGTGATGTGATGTGATGTGGTGTGGTGTGGTGTGGTGTGGTGTGGTGTGGTGTGGTGTGGTGTGGTGTGGTGTGGTGTGGTGTGGTGTGGGTGTGTGTCTGTGTCTGTATCTGTGTCTGTGTCTGTGTCTGTGTCTGTGTCTGTGTCTGTGTCTGTGTCTGTGTCTGTGTCTGTGTCTGTGTCTGTGTCTGTGTGTGTGTGTGTGTGTCTGTGTGTGTGTCTGTGTGTGTGTCTGTGTGTGTGTGTCTGTGTGTGTGTCTGTGTGTGTGTGTCTGTGTGTGTGTGTGTCTGTGTGTGTGTGTCTCTGTGTGTGTCTCTGTGTGTGTGTGTCTCTGTGTGTGTCTCTGTGTGTGTGTGTGTGTCTGTGTGTGTCTGTGTGTGTCTGTGTGTCTGTGTGTGTCTGTGTGTGTGTCTGTGTGTGTCTGTGTGTGTCTGTGTGTGTCTGTGTGTGTCTGTGTGTGTCTGTGTGTGTCTGTGTGTGTCTGTGTGTGTGTCTGTGTGTCTGTGTGTGTCTCTGTGTGTCTCTGTGTGTCTGTGTGTCTGTGTGTCTGTGTGTCTGTGTGCCTGCGTGTTTGCGTGTTTGCGTGTTTGCGTGTTTGCTTGTTTGCGTGTTTGCGTGTTTGCGTGTTTGCGTGTTTGCGTGTTTGCGTGTTTGCGTGTTTGCGTGTTTGCGTGTTTGCGTGTTTGCGTGTTTGCGTGTTTGTGTCTTTGTGTCTTTGTGTCTTTGCGTCTTTGCGTCTTTGCGTCTTTGCGTCTTTGCGTCTTTGTGTCTTTGTGTCTTTGTGTCTTTGTGTCTCTGTGTTTCTGTGTCTCTGTGTGTCTGTGTCTCTGTGTCTCTGTGTCTCTGTGTCTCTGTGTCTCTGTGTCTCTGTGTCTCTGTGTCTCTGTGTCTCTGTGTCTCTGTGTCTCTGTGTCTCTGTGTCTCTGTGTGTCTGTGTCTCTGTGTCTCTGTGTCTCTGTGTCTGTGTCTTTGTCTGTGGTGCGCGCGTGTGCGCGTGCGCGTGCTTGTGTGTGCGTGAGTGTGTGCGTGTGCGCATGCATGCGGCTGGGCTTGCGCGTGCGCGTGCGCTTGCGCGTGTGGGTCTGAGTTTGTCTGTGCCTGTGCCTGTGCGTGCGCGGCAGGGTGTGCGCGTGCATGCGCGTGCTCTTGCGCGTGCGCGTGTGCGTATGCGTGTGTTTCTGAGTTGATGAGCTTGGCGGCATCCCAGGATCGCGGCATCGTGGATTAGAAAAGAGGCGCCATGTCACTGACATGGCAATTTGCCCCTGTAAAGCCTTCCCCGTCAATCTGCCCAGTCTTCTCTGGGAGTGTGTCAGAAGGGGAACCCTTTCAGTGTTTGGTTTCTGCTTGCCTTCCTGTTGAGATCATCAAAAAGCGGTTCTTACATGGTGACAAGCCCACGAGCGTCTGGCAGGTAGAGATCGGCGCGCATGCACAGCTGACAGAAGTGAATGGCTGGCACCAGGCCCGGCAAGCGGTTGTCACCAATGATTCTCCATGCTGGTGCTTCGGGGCGAAGAATCCCGGGTTCATTTATCCTTTGGGTTTGTGGAGAAAAGCGGACTCCCCAATCTTAATCTTGCTATGATTCCTCTTTTCCAACGTGGAACCTGAAAAGCTGCAGAGGGCCGCAGAATTGAAGACAATCCAATGTGTCACAGCCTAAAATGATTGAAACTTTCCCAGCCACCAATATGGAACCGCCCAGAGGGACAGGAAAGCAGCGATTTGTCACACCCGCTAGCCACTCCAGGCCCGAAACTCATCGGGATCTGACAGCGAGTGGCTGAGAAGCAGAGAGGGAACCTGCATGCTTTTCGTTGCAGAATAGCCACAGGCGAAACCGCTTGTATGGCATCCCCGTGTTTGGGAAAGGCGGCTTGTTGAGAGTTCTTGACACTGGGGGCCAAGCAAGAATGGCCGCTGATCGCAGCCAAGGCATGACAGTGTGGACCCAGATGACAAAAAGGTTTGGACACTGATCCACGATGGGAGTGAGCCCAATGCCAATTTGACGGACATGATGCGAGAGATTGTTACGCCGCCTGAAAAAGAATCCCAGAAAGGTGCCAACACAGTTGCACCGAGCGCTACAGATTCGGAGGCAAGCGCACCGGAAGAGGCAAACTCACCAGCTGAAGACCCTGCACCAAGCGAGGAAGAGGTGACCGTGGATGCAGCAGCTGCTGCATATGTGGCAACAGCCAAAGCGCCAATGAGGATAAGAGAAGCAGCCCCGCATCCAAGCAAGGGAGGCAACTCGAATCATTCTGGATTCTCCCCTTTTCTGGGGATTGCAGACTTATCCTATCCTACCTGGACATTTGTGCATCCTCAGGTGCCTGCCTAAGCTTTCATTTGGATTGTGCATCATGAAACCAGGCTGAAAGGCATGGCATGCTGGGAAACACCGCCGGCTCATGAATCGTTACGCATGGTTGCCACAACACGGCTGTCCACCATTGATCCTCCTCTTCAGATACCCAGGTTCAACCGAAGGGATACCGCACGGCGACGAGGAGGGTGTTCCATGGATCTCCAGTGATCGACTCGGATTCCAATGTGCAGCTGGGCCTTTGACAGTTTGAGCTACTTTGGGCGAGAGACTGGCATTGGGCGGGCGGGCCACTTCTTTCGGAGCAAAGCAACGGCATGGGATTGACAGAAATCAAAGGATGGATTGGCTGACTTGATCAGATATCAGAAGCAGGGTTGCTGCCATGGGCAACGGCCAGTCCCCTCTTCTCCCCGCTGTTTGGAGGAGTCGTGATTTCTTAGTCACAAATCCCAGCGTGCCCAGATGCCCCAAACAAGCGCCAAGATGACTTGCCCGACAGCAAAGGTACATCCCTAGCACGTCCGGGTGGATCTATTCTCTGACGAAGGTCCGCTGTCGGTCGCTGTTGGATGGCCCGATGGCCAACATGGCTAGAATGAATCCAGCAGCTCATCGATTGGACTCCATCTGTTTATTCCGCTGTGTGAATTAGAGTGCCTTCATGTAGCGAGGCCACCCATGATGTGGATTGTTTACATTGATTCCTCCCGCTAGTGACTAGACTAGTGAATGCCCTTTCTGCGTTTCGTCTCCCACAGAAGTCTCCATGTCTGTGGTGGACCCTGCTTGCAGGAGGGCGACTTGCGCTGGTCCTTCGACCTCAACTCGGAGGATCCGCAAAATCCCAGCCGCGCGTCGGCACCGCGGGCGTTGTATGGGTGGAACGCAGCCGTCATCCGAGGCAACCTGGCGTTGCTGGACGGCACAGCCTTCGTATGCATCGTGGCACGTGAAAAGCAGGTGGTTGTTGTTTTTTGAGGGGTCTTTTTGGTGTGGTTGAAAAGGAAACCAAGGAATCGCGCCCAACTTTGGAAGTCCCCTTATCTTGAGGCATATTCAGTCAGAATAAAGCACACATGGTGCAACAGGGAAGGCAATACAATCACTAGTAGGAGTATGCCTGGCCAGATCAATGCCGGGATTTGAGCTTCTTGGTTTAGCCAAAACAACTGTATCAACACAGCGTATGGCCACCTTGTCTTTGAGGCGACCTTGTAGAAACACAGCAGCATGCGGCTTGGACATGCCACACTCCCCATTTTGCTTGTGCTTCACACGCGTCACGTGGGGCCGTTTCCTCGAGGCACGGAGGACGGAGTGGCTTGGGCCATTGACATGGTGGGAGGCCTCGAGAGGCGGAGATCGATCCGATCGCCTTTCTTTGGCTCGGGAAGAGGGGAGTTTCTCAAAATGGCCCCCTTTTGAGTTTTGAAGGGAAACCACAAGTTAAACCAACCTCCTTGGGTGTTTTGAACCATGCAGCTTGTTCTGGTGCACTTTGCGGTGTTCTTTGTACGACTCTGTCCACCGTAGCGAGTATTCAAGCCCTCAACCATTTTTTTGGGGGGGGTCCCATAGAATGTACATGTTAGGGGGGGGGGACCAAAGTCTTGTTTTTTGGACATTCTTGCCAGGAAGATTGGACCACAGTCAGCCCTCAACCATGCTGGCGGTGGCGAGTCCACTGATTGGAGTTCCCACGGTTCCTAGCCTGATGTTTTGCATTGCCAACAGAAAGTCCGTTCCTGGTCAGGGAAACGTCCAAGACCCAAAACCCTAAACCCTATACATGCACGCAGCAGACCTGTTTGCATTGCAAGCGGTTCCCAACAGCAGGCAGCGGTGCGTTCTTCAGCGCACCAGCTTGCTCCATGTGCTCATACTAGTCCTAAACAATCATCAGGGTGTCAAGTGAGTGAGTGAGTGAGTCAGTGAGTCAGTGAGTCAGTGAGTCAGTGAGTCAGTGAGTCAGTGAGTCAGTGAGTCAGTGAGTCAGTGAGTCAGTGAGTCAGTGAGTCAGTGCGTCAGTGCGTCAGTGAGTCAGTGAGTCAGTGAGTCAGTGAGTCAGTGAGTGAGATGAGAAAAAGAGAGAGAGAGAGAGAGAGAGAGAGAGAGAGACAGAGATGCGACGATCTTGTGGTTCGAAACTTGGAGTCAATTGTAAAGCAGGTCGCGATACGCCCGGGGTAAGTACGGGTTTATGGTTTAGGGTTTTCGGGTTGGCCCCGAGGTGGAGGCAGAAGATTGCCACGCATTGCTCCACTGATTCGCCGCCCATGCGGCAATGAGGGTGAGTCAGCCGGGGGAGTGTGTCCAAAAGGGTAGGTGTCCAGACTAAGCGCTCCTGTTTGCTTCGTGAATGGCAATGTTTATGAAGCCAACCATTTGCATTTGGAAGGGGCGAGTTTGACATGCCTAAGTTCAAACTCCCTTGCAATTAGTTCAGGCAAACAAGGACCCCAACCAAAGCAATGTCCCGGTCCTGACAAGAAAGTCATCAGGTTACAACCGCCTGTTTTGGTGCCCTCTTTCAATTTTCTCCTGGTGACACCTGCGGGAGCATTGCCAAGGCACCTCTTTTGGGGAGTGTGGTCCCGTGGTCCAGCTGTTCCGGAAGTGAGACCGGTTTGGAGGGCCAGGAAGGGAGCCCTCTCACTCAATGAGATTGATCCGGCCAAATCTCTCCAATCACTGCCTTGAGTCAGACCCTTGCGTGAACGCAAAGTTTGAACCTGAGCCAAGGTTCTCCATTACTGCTAGCAACGGCCGCTTGGCAGCAAAATGGAGGTCCCGCAGACCCCTTGGGACCAAAGCTGTGTTGCGTGTGCCATGAACAGAAAGCAGCCACTTCAGCATTAGCGTCGCCTCAGCTCGCTATGGAATCCCCGTTCCGATTCAAGGAACTGTGCTGATCCCATGCAATCCTGCCAATGGTGACGAGCCAGACAACATAGCCTCTAGGCTACATGAGCATTGCCCAAGCAAGAGTTCTGCATTCTAGCCGGGTGCAACACGGCCCGTGTTTGGTCGGCCCCCCTTTATGGGGAACGAGGGAAGATACTCCGACCTTGAGAGCCTACGAGTTGTCCACGACAGGCGCTAAATTGCTCAATTTGATGCCAATTGCGGCACAGTTTGAAGTCTTCAATTAAATGTGCATCAGCTATGCTTCATCATGCTTCCAGTGGTCCTTGGATTTCCCTGTTTGGGCGGCAGTTGCAGTTTCTCGCTTGGGTGATGTTTAAACGGGAGTTGAAAGTGAAACCATGGGGGGAGGGGAATTCCCTCATGAGGTGCACCCATATTGCATTCTGCCACCAGCCTGAGGAGGGCAGTACCGCTATTTGCGCCGTTGCGGAGAAGGATGGGAGCTCCAAGTGGACGTACCACCTGAACAGCAAGGGGTACAACCTGGCCCGGCCCTCAGAGGTGTATCATGTTTCTCAGGGTACCCATTTTCTTCACGGGGACTTTGCAAGAAAGCAACGCCAGTGTCAGTGAAGCGACGTTTCAGGATCCCTTGTTGTTTGTTTCCGGCTGGTGAAATGCTTTATTCACCAAATTGGCCAAGGCTCCCAGCATTGTGGGCAACAAGGTCTACTTTAGCGATCTGGAGGGCACTGCATACTCGATCTTCTTGGAGGAGCGCCGGACGCCGGCTCAACCGGGCTCGTTGTGTTTTGGGGAAACCCTTGAACTTGAATTTGCCTGCCAAACCGCAAAACCGAAGAACCGAAACATCTCATGGGGTTTCTCCCAGCTTCTGGAAACCGCGCGGTCCTACTTGGGTGATGAGCCCCCGAGCCCCGGACCAGGACGGACGAGAGATGTGGAGGCACCCGGGCCCCAAGCACGTCAGCTTCTCCTCTGCCTCTTCAGTGGTGGGGTCCTCATAGGTCAACACAGTTGCATTGAGGCCAAGCACAAAGGCTTGCTGTGAATGCAGGTTGGGCACGACAGCCAGATGTACAATGTCTTCAATGTGGCCAAGGGGGGTAGTTCAGAGGGCGACTTGGAGCATTACAAGGTCTCGGCCTTTGAAAGGAACGCGATTTGCTGCAGTGCCCAGGCAACATCCGCTGCCATGATCTTCACCACGGCGATATCTTGTGGTCTAAGTCCTTCTCGCAAGGTGCCGCCTGCGGAGCGGTGCAAAGAGTCGAAATGTCGAAATGACAGCTGACCGAACTCATTGTAAACGCTTCGCGTTGCCCGCCTCGGCCAGTCCGCTTTTGGCTGGCTTTGAGGAATATACTGTGCTTTCGATTGCCTGAAGTGTTGTTATTTCAGTGAGTGAGTCGGCGCCGAATGCATGAGCTGGTTTCCAAGCTAGAGGGTGGGTGCGTGTCCGCACGATTCCACCTGGCTTCAAGGGCCAGGCTGAGCCGCAGAGAGCTACAGAATGGTGGGCCAAGCGCAGGTCCAAATTTCCAGGGTATTTGACGGTTTTTTGGGGGGGGTGGATTTTGACGATTTCTAGGGGATTTGACGGGAGTTGGACCTGTTTTCAGTGGCTGGTTTCTACGGTTTTTAGGGGGGGTTTGATTGGCTTCTGAAGCGGAATTTGAGAATTGTTTAACGGGATTTTGGCCGGTTTCTAGGTCTAGGGAGATTTGACTGGAGTTGGAGCAGCTTTGAGGGAGTTGACCGGTTTCTAGCGAGATTTGTCCGGAGCTAGATGGGAAGTCGGGCGGCTTCTATCGGTTTCTACGGTTTTTAAAGGAGATTTGATAAGTTTTTAAGGGACAGGTTTTTGGAGGGATTCGCGGAGTCGAAGGGATCTGACCTCCCGGCCTGGGGGCCGTCTGCTTCCAGGCACTTCAGGCGGACTGGAGGCAGCTGGAGCAGGGATTTTGGCCGCGCAGCAAGTCTGCTTTTCCTTACCAACTGCGCTGTCCATGATGTCTATGACTGCATGAGGATTGCGAGGGTCAACGCCCGGGATGGCGCGTAGGCATCAATGCTGCCCCAGCTGTGGGACCAGTGGGGCCCAAGAACCGCACGATGCTCATCGTGGCGCTGGGCAACAACCCGCTGCCTGGCCGTTTGATGGCTGATGGCTGCGCGTCAAAGCTCGAAACCCTCCAAGTAAGTTTGATTCATCTTGAAAGCCAGCCAGCAGTGGGTGTCTAGTTTTGACACCTGCCTGTGTTGTTCTTGTTGACAGCTTTTTGTACGCAAACGGGACCTTTTTTCGCAACCAGTGATATTTGTCCTGAGACTGTGCGACCTTCCAATATTTGCAGGTTATCACTTGCTTTCAGGGTGTCGGCAGCTTTCACACACCTTGGTTTAAGGCACTGCCCCTCGTCATTTACTAGTCTGAACTACATCAGAAGTTTGGTAGGTTCTCACCTACATCATTAAGTCTAACTCCGGCTATACTCCCACAAACAGCTGGTATGAAAGCTGGAAAAGCGCCAGAAAGAAAACATGTCTCTTTGCTTTGCAGAACTACCCTCCGAGCTTAGAGAAAACCAAACATGATTGGCAATTCTAGAGAGCTCACTGGGGAAGTTCTCAAAATGATGCGCCCTGTTTTTTTTGTCTTTTAAACGGGGCCCTTCGATTTGGCAGTCCCAGCAATTCGCTCCCTGGGCTTGTGAAGGTGTTTCACAGACGCAGTTCGCAGAAGCATTGTACTTTCCCATGGTGCTGTCTAAGGATTTTTGGTCCATTGGTTCCTCTCGGGCTTTCCTGGGATGGAAACTGTGCCTTGAGAGGGAGCGATTACTTGCTATGTTGTTGATTGACCCGAGCAGGCTCAAATTCGAAGGCAATCGGCCACGAATTGCTGTCCCGGCCTGTTGGAAGCAGCTCGGCACTAGGCAGTGCCTGCCCGAGCCCACCATCGGAGCTCGCCAGCATTCGCAAGTGGTGGCGCGGGCCTCGGACGTGGTGCCTGGTGCTGAGCTGTTGGCTTTGGAGCGAGGCCTTGGATGGGCAAACGGGCCAAACAATTTGGACCTTCACTGCCCCGGTGACCTGGCAGAATGTGAGGGCAAGGGTGGGGCACAAGATGCACGAGTCTTGAAGGGGAAGATGATGGCCCATTGGTTGCCTCTAGCATCCAGCCAAGAAGGTCATCCCCTACTTCGAACACTCACGAGATTTTGATGTGTCGTGTTTGTTGTTGGCGGAGGATGAAGTTTGGGCATGACACTTGCTCCAGACAGTTGTGTGACAATGGATCCCTTGATGTCGTTCGCATTGACCCCTTCCGATTCCAGCTATGCAAGAACACTAGTTGTTATTCGCCAATGCAAGGTGCGGACATGCCTGACCTGTTAGTTGCTTCTTTCCGACATCACGCCGCTCCTGAACTTGCCTTTTGCAAGACAGTATCACTGGCCATGCTTGCGGAAACGGCCAGAAGAGCGGCAACTTGATTGGCACTTCAAGCTCTGGTTGGAGCAATTTCTTCATCCAGCCTTTCACAGAGGCAGGCTAGCTCAGCCGAATTCCAATTCCAAGCCTTTTCATTCGGCTGCGAGTAGTTGATTGACATGTTGCAAGAGTAGTGCTCCCCGATGGCCCATGGATCACATGTGCCATTGACAACATGTCAGAACAAGATCATTGGCCTATGTGTTTTTTGGGGAAGGACGGGGGGCAGGCAAGCACTACTCGGCCAGACAAACTACGAGACCACGGGGCACCGTTTAGTATCCCATCCAGTTTCCCATGTCCAGCAACGCTTTTGCTCCCTAGCTCCTGCCTCTTCCCAACATGAGGAATACGCGCTCTCTACGGCAGGCAGCTTGGCGGCAGTATCTGCTTTGAAGGCGTTGAAGTGTATGTGACTGGAACTTGTGGGTGTGTGCATGTGGCTACGTGCCACAGTCCAAATATTTCATTGCTTGGGAGCGTTTTGTGGATTTATCGAAGAGCCTAAGAGCAACATGGTGCATAACAAAATGCAGAATCCGGAGCTCTGAACGATCTTGGTGTGTACGCGACGACCAATGATAGTGCTTCATCAGTTTCCGTTGTTGTGCACCAGATGATCCATTGCGAATCTCGTTGATGGTCGTTCTCCAAGCTTGTACCAAGACGGAACGGTCGACCTTTGCACATAATGGCAATCTCATGGCGCAAGCGCATGTCGAGCTTTTCCGTTGCTTCTGCTTGGTTTGCAGGCAACACCCCCTGGGAGATTTGCTGCCCAAGCCTGTGGAGCCAGCCAACCCTGACCGCGGCCCCCTGGCTGAAACCCTTTGGGTAGCAAAGCCATCGGTTTGGGAGACAGGAGGCCTTCTCATGAGAAGACCTTGGCCTTGGACCTCTTGTGGCTTTGAGCAAGAAGATCCAGAAGTGAGAATTGCTAATGCATTTTGCCTGGCTCCGGGCGAGTCAGTTGGCACAGCCAAGCCTTGATGCATGGGCCAAGGATGGGCGTGCCTATGTGGCTTGGCATGTTTGTTGGGATGCGCAGGCAATGTGATCAGTACCGTGGTTTCTTTCTTTCAGGAAGTCCATTGAATGGATAGCACCATAATATACTTTGGTGCAGTGCTGTGCCCGGATGAGGTCAACTGGTCCGGGGGTAAGCTCTTCTCGCAAGCAACTCAGACTTTTCGAGCCTGGGATAGGGCGTCATAGGTAGGTGTGGTCGCTTCAGGATGCTGGACGTGAACGGCGACGGCACGATCGACGCGAACGATCCCAGGGAGTTTTCGTTCTATCATCATGGGAAGGCCCTGCTCGGATGGGACGGTCTCGTTGGTCATGGGAGAAATCACTGGAACTGAGGGCAACTTGAAACTCTTGACCTCAGAGAGGAGATGGGGTGACCTTCCCCAGTCTTTGTGCATCAACAGGTCGGTCACACGATGGATCCTAGCAGAAATCCTCCGGGGCAGGGATACATGGCCCAAAACCGACTGCTTGGGTTCCTTAGCTAATTGCAGGGCTCCAACAGTCAGACGGCCCTGGCTCCGGATCTCATGGCTGGGAGCTCAGTGGGATCGAATGCCTCAATCAAATGGGTAAGATCTGAGAACTGAAGGCCAAGGGATCCCACCAAAAATAACGAAGAGGGTCTCTTGGTTTTCTATGGCTATGGAGAGGTTGCTTCAGTACGAGTTTTGAGCGTGACCCGATCGATGTCCACCCACATGCATTCCATGCCCGCAGGCAAAGGCACCCGCACCGGCACGCACACTCGCACGTAGTCAACAATACCAAACCCCCTCAGAAAGAAAATTCAACGAGTTTGAATTGCATCGTAGAATGAGGTGCCTAGAGGGACAGGGCCCCTTCAATGGAGAACATGTGTGTCTCGCCCCCCTAGTGATGAAGATAGGGAATTCGGGGCATGGCGCAGATCCACATTCCATACAGACCTTGCACCCGGCGCTGTAAAATGGGTGTCAACCTTGCCCCGTCTTCCTAGGTGGCGGCAGTGTGCAACCAGGTCTTCGGATACCAGAAATGAGCCTTGGGCTCTTGGGCGCTGAAGCCGCATACTTGAGAACTCGGACAAAAGGTCTGCGGCTGCTTGAGACAGCATTTGCTTCCAGCACAAGGTAGAGCTAGCTGGAAGCCTTGGAACATGCGCCGTAAAAGTGGTACATCGACTCGCATGCACTGCTAGCTGCTGCTGCTGCGGGTTTTTGTTTGCTGCTTCTTGAACTGAGGGCAACTTGCTTGCCAGGCTTGCGCAGTCCAGGTGCGCGGAGTCAGAACTGCTCGGAGATCCCATGCCGGTGCCCGAGTGCCAGCGTCTAGTTTGAGGCCCTTGGGGTATACCGAGCTGAAGAGTCGCCAATGTTCAAGGGGCTTGGAGGATGTTTCGCATGTTGAAAGCCCCTCTATGTTGGGCTTCTACATTAGCCAGACTTTGGAAGCCCGTTTCAAGTTGCGACATTTTCAAAACTGGAAGGAGGGTGCCTAAACAAATGCATAGCCTTTGAGTCTGAGGCTGGCACCAGGATTTTCTTTGTGGAGAATTCCAAGAGCCTTGCAAGGCGCAAAGAGCATTGCCTTCGGACAGTGCGCCGAGTGGCATCGTTTTGCAGTGGCTTTTCGGTGGCGGTTTCTACGGGTGGTTAAACTGCCACAGGGGAGGTGACATTGACAATGGGAGTGGGGCCAGACAGTAATCAATGTCCTGAATCACTGTAACTTGTAACACTAGGACATCGAGCTGTCTCCACTCTTCATAGAGCCATATCCATGATTGATGCCCCCACTGGCAGGGGCGGGCAACCGTCCAAAAGAGGGTGTTGGGAATTGTCGACTTTGGAGGTATTGGAGCCATTAAGACTTAGCGCAAGAGAGTTTGTGGTTCATAGTTACCTTGCAGCTGTTTGGGAAGCAGATTGCAAGGCTGTCTTCCCTGCGTTCGGAAATCAGTGGGGGCCCTCAGTCGCTCCGATGCGCTGGATAAGGCCGTCCCCAAACTTTCCTGCGCCACTCCCGAGAAGGGTGGTCAAAGCATTGAACGCGTGGACCCTTGCGAGAGAGCCATGTTGGACGGGCAAGATTGGCGCCGCACTGAATCGACGGAGTTGTCGCAAAGCGTGCTCATCGCGTCGAAGAAAAGAACGATGCCTGCTTTGCAAAATACTCATGATTGGAACACGAAAGGGTTGCACACACACACACGGACACGGACACGGACACAGACACAGACACAGACACACCCACGACAGGAGCGACGAATACTTGAGCAACGAGCTCTTTGAACATGGTCTGTGCTCCAGCAAAACGGCACATGAGGCACTAGAAAGCGCTGCAATAGGAGTGAATCAGCTGAGGTCTGTTAGAACCCCCTAGTACACTTCCATGGTAGGGGGCTTTCAATTGACCTTGCCTCTTTCAATCAACTTGTGTATCTTGGTCCAGTTGGTTCCTGCACAAGCTAAACACACATGGGGGAAAGGCTGTGCAGGCCAGACTGTCAAGTTCGTTCGAGGCTTTGGCAGAGGGCTGTGTCCTTCTTCGGCCCAAGCGGGACCTACAGGAGACTTACTTTGTCACTCAATTCCTGTGCCGAGATTCGCTGCACCTCAGCGAAGGCAGCTTCCCATTTCAAGCATTCAAGAATCAATTCTTTCCATGCATGAATGCTTTCTAGTGGGAGTCCAGAGCCTCAAATGGCCGGCATCTAGTCCCAGGGTTCAGCAGTTGTGCGCGGGCTTCAGGAGAGTGGAATATGGGTACTTCGATGAGGCAGCCTGCAAAGCAGACAATGCCTGGATCGAGCCTCCCCGGCTCGCTTCAGAGGTCATGCGGTATGCGGTGCTCGCCAACTGAAGCGGCATATGCTTCCAGAGATTCCACGGATCGCAATGTTGGCCCAAGCACACACAGGGGGGCGTGTGTGTGTGTGGGGAAGCACAGATGTCGAATCTCCGTGGCTTGTGCGCTGGCTGCCGGAGTCCTTTGACTGGCGCGCTGCTCGCGAGCGGCTGCAACCACGTGTTTCACAAGGCTTGCTTCGTGGAGGGTGCCAGCTGCGGCAGGTGCAATGCCACGCTGACGAACGCCCTGAGCCTCTACAATTTGCACTTTGAAGAGCTGGAGGGCCATGCGGCCGACGTCATGGCGGCTGCAGCAAAGCAGAAAGCGTCACTGGAAGGCCTAGTTGATGCCGAGGAGGCCCTCTTTGAATGTGAGCCGCTTGGAGAGGATGCAACTGCCGAAGTGGCCACCATCCACCTGATGCGCGAGCGGGTTGAGAATTTGGAGCAGCAGGTGGAGGAGGCGGACGCCAAGCTGCAGGCGGGTCGGGCGCGCCTGGTGCGGCAGCAGACCAGGCTCCGTGCGCAGCAGAAAGTGGAGCAGAAGCGCGAGGCGAGCGTTGAATCGCTGAGAAGAGAGATCCAGAATCTGGTGGCCAAAAAGGAGCAGATGGCCAGAAACCTCAATGAGTTGAGGCAGCGAGACGCCATACTGGACTACAACGACTTGATGAAGCAAGGCAAAAATGATGAGGCGTTGCACTTGCTCAATGTGATAGTTTCAATGAATCCGAAGCCGTGGATGACACTGACGCAGGTTTCGCGTTTGCGTGATTATTATCGCAAGCAGTGCGACCACTACGAGAAGGAGATAGCGAAGGCAGACCAGCGAGAGAAGCGAGCCAGGCGAGAGCTGGAAGAGCTGCAGAGGACCCGCAAGGAGCTCCAAGGTCAGCTGAAGAGGAAGCTGACCGCTGTGCCAACTAATTAGGAACATGCAGAAAAAGAGAGGTTGCGATCGCATTCTAGCAAGACCCCACGTTGTGAGATTGTTGTGGTTTACTTGAATACGCCGCACATGTCAATATGCTCAGCTGACAATGAACCCCTGCGCGTAAGCAGAACTTTTGATGACCTGGTGCAAGGACCCCATGAAAATCCACGGGTTGCCACGGCCCAATTGGGTCCGTTGAATTGCCATTGCCAGGGTGACCTATGAGGGCTCTTGGCAAGCACATGGAGGATCGCCCTATGTCCTGCCCTCAGATGCTAGAGCCAAAAGTCTCCATCTTTGGCTTGATGGAAGCAGAAAGGAAAGGTGCTGCTTTGCATTGCGCTTTGCAAGAAACGGGCCTTCGAGGTGCTATCAGGTTCTATGGGCTCTCGATCAGTGACGAATGTGTGGATCAGGCAAGTGCTTCGTCAAGTCGCGGGACGCTGATGCTTAGGGTGATCACGGCTGTTGTGCCAGTATTGCGTGGTGTCGCCCTAAAACTAGAAGATCGACTTGTTGTACAACCATTTTCTGCTTGTGGTGCGGGGAACCACCATAATTAGGGATCGCAATGGTGTGGGTGGTTGCTGGAAGTCGGTTGGGGCGGTGCTGGTAAGGTGGCGGGGTTGCTGACCCTGACATGTAAACTTGCGTCGATTTTGGCTCGAGCGTTGATGACAATGGCTTGGGGGATGTTAGTGATTCTGTGAATTATGCTAATGATGCTGGTGTTTTGGCTGGTCCAGATTGATGCTGGTGGCGCTGGAGGTGCTTTGTGCTGAATGGGATACGAGTCCTATTGAAATGCTCTGGAGATCATGTTGTGAAGCATGTTACCTCAGTGTGTGTTGCGTGTGCGTGTGCGCTTGTGTGTGTCCTGTGTGCCTCGAACCTACCTTTTGCCAGGCTGGTGCAGGACCCGCGAATATGGATCATGCCTTGCCCGAAGCAGAGCTTGGCCCATTGTCCGCATGCAGTTCCCAAAGGATTGGAGGTCGATAAGGTCAGAGCCTACACATTTTCAAGGGGATTATCGCCTTGCGCTCAAAGGCAAACGCAGTACCTTGTCCCGGCAAACAAAACACACACACACACAGTTGAAAGCAGCAGTGGGTAGGCTTGTTCCGCAGTGGCAGAGTATGCTTGCACTCCCTCCTGCTAGGTTTCCGCAATTTCGGAGTTTGCTTGCATCTGAACATATTGGAAACAGGAGCCGAGCAGGCTGGCTCAAAATGTCAGAAGTGGGAAGTAATTTGATGCCACAATTCCTCGTGGAGATGATGTTTGGTGGACAAGGGAAGTTCAGGCATTTTCCTTTTTTGGCTTGTTCAGCCCAATTCCCCCCATTCCCTGGCTGTCCTTTGCGTCACTCGAGAACTGCTGGTGCAGGAGCGGCCATGCCTGACGCCACAGGGCGGCTTGCCCCCTGCGCAGTGCTTCGATGGTGTTGGACTGCTTCAGGCACGGCCGCGATGTAAGTTAAGCTGCGTCGCTGCGACCGCTGGGCAAGGACGCCATATCAGGCTTGTGTCTTTTTAGGGCCGGGGACTGCCGAACGACGACAAGAAAAAACAAACTACAGCAAGAAACAAAAAGAAGACGCTCAGAGTCACGATAAGAAGTAGACTCGTATACACTTCCATTCTATTCGCGAAAAGAATGGAACCCTGTCCCATTCTATTCAGATTACCGACTAGAATGGAACAGAGTCCCATTCTCTTCAGAGTCCCATTCTATTCACGAATAGAATGGGGTAGAGTCCTATTCCATTCACGAAAAGTACAGAACCCTGTCACATTCTATTCAGAGTCCTATTCCATTCGCGAATAGAATGGGGTAGAGTCCCATTCTATTTGCGAAAGAAATGGAACTCTGTCCCGTTCTATTCAGGGTCCCATTCTATTCGCGAATAGAATGGGGTAGAGTCCTATTCCATTGCCGACTAAATAGGGACAGATTCCCATTCTCTTCAGAGTCCATTCTATTCACAAATAGAATGGGACTCTGTATTCAGAGTCCCAATCCGGAACACATGGTTCGGTTGACCTGTCTTCGGCTGTGGCGGAAACCATCAAAATGGCGAACTGCAAGCAAGATTGGAAGGACGAGAAGTGCAGTTTCCGGTGGTTTTGCCGCTGCTGCTGCTGCTGCTGCTGCCGTGTTTTCGAGCCTCCGGCTCCTTCCGCTAACCATGAGGCACTCTTCTTCGACAACGGCTGGGTGAAATTTCTGCCTACGACTTTCTCGGCAAGGCGCTCTTGGCGCGTTCCGTCGGGTGCACCTTTCTCTCCTGCGCCCTCTCCCCTGGCGGTGCTGGCGAAGATGCTGCTGCTGCGTGTGCGTGCGCGCGTGTGTGAGTGTGTGCGCGTGTGTGATTGTGTGTGTGTGTGTGTCTGTGGGTCTGTGGGTCTGTGGGTCTGTGGGTCTGTGGGTCTGTGTGTTTGCGTGTCTGTGATTTTTGTGTCTGCGTTCCGGTGTGTGTTTGTGTGTGTGTGTGTGCGCGTCTGTTTGTCTGTCTCTGTCTGTCTGTCTGGCTGGCTGGCTGGCTGGCTGGCTGTCTGTCTGTGTGGTGTGTGTGTGTGTGTGTGTGTGTGTGTGTGTGTGTGTGTGTGTGTGTGTGTGTGTGTGTGTGTGTGTGTGTGTGTGTGTGTGTGTGTGTGTGTGTGTGTGTGTGTGTGTGTGTGTGTGTGTGTGTGTGTGTGTGTGTGTGTGTGTGTGTGTGTGTGTGTGTGTGTGTGTGTGTGTGTGTGTGTGTGTGTGTGTGTGTGTGTGTGTGTGTGTGTGTGTGTGTGTGTGTGTGTGTGTGTGTGTGTGTGTGTGTGTGTGTGTGTGTGTGTGTGTGTGTGTGTGTGTGTGTGTGTGTGTGTGTGTGTGTGTGTGTGTGTGTGTGTGTGTGTGTGTGTGTGTGTGTGTGTGTGTGTGTGTGTGTGTGTGTGTGTGTGTGTGTGTGTGTGTGTGTGTGTGTGTGTGTGTGTGTGTGTGTTTGTGTTTGTGTTTGTGTTTGTGTTTGTGTTTGTGTTTGTGTCGGTGGTTGTCTTGTGCCCGTGTTTGTGTCTTTGTCTGTGCTTGTGCCCGTGTTTGTCTTCGTGGTTGCTTCTGCGCTTGTGTTTGCGTTTGTGATTGTGCTTGTGTTGGTGTTGGTGTGTGTGTTCGTGCACAGGTGTGTTCCCGGGTTTTGCAATGGCTGTGTTTGCGCTTGGGCGCGTGTGCGTTTGCGGGTGGGTCAGTGGCGTGCCTGCCTGCGTGCGCGCGTGCGTGCGTGCGAGCGTGCGTGCGTGCGCGCGTGCGTGCGCGCGTGCGTGTGTACGCGCGTGTGTGTGTGTGTGTGTGGGTGGGTGGGTGGGTGGGTGTGGGTGGGGGTGTGGGTGGGGGTGTGGGTGGGGGTGTGGGTGCGGATGTGTGCGGATGTGTGCGGATGTGTGCGGATGTGTTCGGATGTGTTCGGATGTGTGCGGATGTGTGCGGATGTTTGCGGATGTGTGCGGATGTGTGCGGATGTGTGCGGATGTGTGGGGATGTGTGCGGATGTGTGCGGATGTGTGCGGATGTGTGCGGATGTGTGCGGATGTGTGGGGATGTGTGCGGATGTGTGCGGATGTGTGCGGATGTGTGGGGATGTGTGCGGAGGTGTGCGGAGGTGTGCGGAGGTGTGCGGAGGTGTGCGGAGGTGTGCGGAGGTGTGCGCGTGTGTGCGTGTGTGCGTCTGTGCGTGCGTGCGTGCGCGTGTGCGTGCGTGCGTGTGTACGTGTGTGTGCGTGCGCGCGTGTGTGTGCGCGTGTATGTATATGTGTACCTGTATGTCTGTGTGTGTGTGTGTGTGTGTGTTTGTGTGTCTGTGTGTGTCTGCGTGTCTGTGTGTCCTTGTGTTTGTGTGTTTGCGTGTCTGTGTGTGTTTGTGTTCGTGTTTGGGTTTGCGGTTGGGTTTGTGGTTTTGTTTCTGTGTCTGTTGTTTTTTGTGTTTGTGTTTGGGTTGGGGTGTGTGTTTGTGCTTGTGTTTGGGTTTACGTTTGGCTTTGTGTTTCTGTTCGTGTGTCTGTTTCTCTTTTTGTTTCTGCTTGTGTTTTTGTTCGCGTTTGTGGTTTGTGTTTGGGTTTGGGTGTGTGTGTTTGTGTTTGGGTTTGCGTTTGGGTTTGTGTTTCTGTTCGTGTGTCTGTTTCTCTTTTTGTTTCTGCTTGTGTTTTTGTTCACGTTTGTGGTGTGTGTTTATGTTTGTTTGTGTTTTTTTTCTTCAGTTTCTGTTTGTGTTTCTCTGTTTGTGTGTGTGGGTGTGTGTGGAGCGTGTGTGTGGAGCTTATTGCGCGCGTCAGTTCGCACTTGCGCCTGCTGGCCGTCGTTGGCTTCTTGCGCATGGGCATGCTGTGTTGGTCCTTCAGTATTTACTTGCGTCTCCGCCCTGCGGGGCAAGGGGGAGATCTTGCTTGCAGGCCGTCCGAGCTTTCCTGGGAGGCGTTCCAGCATCTGCTGGAGCACCTTCCTTGCCAGTGCCCTGCGGCTTTGCAGGCATGGGTGGACTGGAGATGTGCTTGCCCGTGGTGTTGGAGGCGTGGCGTGTCTGATGTGGTGCGGCGGTGCGGCGATGCGTGTGGAACAGTGGCGCGCACGAACTCTGGCGCTGGCTGGTGCGGCCAGCCCTAGGCGGCCTCCAGCGTCTGTCTGCTACACAGGCTGCCGCGGAGCCAATGACTACTGCGGCGGCTGAGCACAGGAGCAATCGGCCTTGCGGACCTTGCCCCGCCAGTCAGGCGCACCTGTAAGAGCAGGGGGTGTTTTTGGGGCCTGCGTGCGTGCTGTGTTTCTTCTTCATTTCGCGTCCCGCAAGGGTTTCGCATTGGATTGCGTGCTGGCGCCTAAGGCGCACTTTGGTCTCTCTCTTTGACTCTCTCTCTCTCTCTCTCTCTCTCTCTCTCTCTCTCTCTCTCCCTAGAATCAGACTCTGGTTGTATTCGCGAAGAGAACATTGCAGAGTCTCATTCTATTATTTGCGAATAGAATGGGACTCTGTCCATTCAGGGTCCCATTCTTTTCGCGCCAAATTATCTTCGCAAATAAAATGGGACTCTGGCCCATTCCATTCGCGAGTAGAACAGAACTCACGACGTTGCAAATAGAATGGGACTTTACCACCTTCTCTTCGCGAATAGAATTGGACTCTAGACAGGAATAGAATGCAGGACTAGACTGGTTCTACACAGGAATAAAACGACCGCTATACAGGAATAGAAATGGGCTTTACCAAAGACTCCACTTCTTTCTATTCCTGTGTAGACAGGAATAGAATGGGATACTCTTCCTGTATAGCTCGGAATGGAAGGAGCCTCTACCCCATTCCACTCGCGAATAGAATGGGGCCCGACGCAGACTTTATGCAGGAACACAATAGCTCTACACAGGAATGGAATGGGACTTTACACAGGAATAGAATGGGGCTCTGCAAAGAATCCAATTCTATTTCTGTGTGCAGACAGGAAGAGAATAGGACACTATTCCTGTGTAGTCCCACTCCATTCCAGTAAAGAGAAACTCTATGTAGAGTGGGGCTCTGTGCAGGAATGGGACTCTTGGTGGCTCAAGACAGGAATAGAATGGGACTCGCGCGGAATGGAGCGAGCAGAATGGGGTTCTACCCCATACTGTTTGAGTCCCACTCTATTCCTGTAGAATGTCGTAGAGTCCCATTCCATTCCGAGCACCATCCTATTCCTGTTTTGCCAAATAGAAGCAGAATGGGACTCCACATTGGAGTAGAATGGAACTCTATACGGGAATAGAATGGGACTGCTTGCAGGAATAGAATGTCATTGCACACAGGAATAAAATGGGGGCTCTATAATAGAATCGAGCGGGACTTTGTTCGCGAATAGAATGGAACTCTACCTCGTTCTATTCTCAAATAGAATGGGCTTGTATACAATTCTATTTCTTATCCTGACTTTGGCCCCCCGCTTGTCGTGGTTTTGGCGCCCCCTTATCGTGGGTTTCAGTTTTTTCTGTCGTGATTTTGTTTTTTAACTCTAATCGTGGTTACGGACCCCCCCTCTTTTTAGGAGACCCCCCAAATGGGGTGGGGCAGTAAGGTGTCTCCCTTCTTGTGTCAATGCGTCCTGTCAGCATTTCTGGGTTGGTTTGAGGACGAGCCAATGCAGCTTGTGCTCCTTCTTTTGAGACAGGCGCTATAAAAGCACACTTGAGCCCAAACGAGTCCATCCATAGGGCAAACCAATTTTATTCATGGCTTGCGGTGGTTTCGATGGCACAAGATTCTATTGCTTCGTCCGAGCTTCGTACCCAGCGACTGAGATGAGCGAGAAGTATCAGGTGTTCAGCCTGCATGACAACCACGTGGGGGTTTCTCGGAACGAGTTGTATTCCCTTTTGAGATGGTGCTAGAAGGATGCAGCCGCTTGGGCACACTGCCACTTTAAAGGGACCCTTTGTCGCTCTCTCAAGCCAACGTGCCTCGACCGTCCTCGTGCGAGGCTGCCTGCCCTTGCAACGGTCCGCAACTGAGTGGCAGCAGTTCCAAGCCAAAGCGTAAGACTTGTTGGGCTGTTGATGTTGCTTTGTTTCGAGTTTCGAGTGGGGTATTCACAAGAGCAATACTTTCTGTTTGCACAGAGGAGCGAAAGGTTGCCATCTCTCCAGGGGCCTCACACCATTTGAAGTTGGCACCTGAAGTCAGCCGAAGAAAAAAGGCGGCCGGCCTTTGAACCCCTTGTGCAGGTGGGTCCCAGCGAAAGCTCATGGGAGCCCACCTACAAGTACTATACCCATCGGTTTTTCGCAGGCTTTTACAAAGCCCCTGCTTTCGGCCACTTGCAGCCCTACACCTCTTTGACAAATCGTGGCCTGAGGCTGGGACTGGAAAGGCACGGGAGGGGGAGGTGGCTGGCTCTGGGACCTTAGGAGACCTCCGAGCTTTTTGAGCGTACCCCAAGTGTCACAAGGCTGCGCAAGAGCAGAGCTGTTGTTATCTCCGGCCCCCTGTTTTGAGCTTGATATCACTCTGAATCTGTGAGGGGGCCTTGATGTCTAGTTACCCAAACTCTCATCATGTTGATGTTCTGGTTGTTTCCCTTCAATTCACATTCCCCACATCTGTCTGGCGCCAGAGAATCAGCGGTAGGTGGAGCTCCGACTGGGAAGAACATTGGCAGCTGGGCATAATTCTGGAGATTGATCTCTGTGTGTGTGTGGTTTCTAAATGTTCCCCTTTCAGGTTACCCTGGTTTTAAGGGAAACCAAGAGGAACATTACCATTGTTGAGTCCCCCTGTTTTGACACATACCCTGGTGGTCTGGACGCATGGCTTTGCAGATTCATTCATGTCCAGGATTGTTTCTTTGTGATATGGTCCAAAATGGTCCAGCCGACACAGCTTTAGCTTTAGCCGATGGCATTGGATGTTTAGCAACAGAACAAGTCATTGTTTAGACCCTGTTGGCTTCTGTGCTTTCTGTTTGGAGGATGGTCAAACGGGGCCCATGATATGAACCAAACACAGGCCACGAGATTCCATGGCCTACTAGTTCGCCTTTAATTGGGTTTGTGCGCAGCACAATGCGGACAGCTGTAATATGCTTGCTTGAAATCATTGAAAGATCGACAGCGTTTCTATGATGGGAGATGATGGCCATCTCCTCTAAAACACATTCGGCTGACGACTCCCGATATATGTCCAAATTAGATGCCCACAACACAAGCTTAGAAGCAACCAACATGTAGCAGTGCCAATCAAGAACAAGACGGGGAACTCGCACGTAGACACGTCGTATTAACACGGCTGTGGTATTTGTGGGTTTGAGCCAAAAGTGGCTTCAGAGTGCCAAGACAGTTTGCGGCTGTCGCTTCCCAGGCATGTTCTGCGCTCCCGAGCAGGCGGCGACCAGTTCTTTCTGTGTTCTTTCATGGGCTGCAAGCGGATATTAGCCTTGTGTATTGCTCCATGGCGCGAGTTGCTATCTCGGATCGGAATATTTGGGACTGCTGAATCCGTCAGCCTGACGCTTGGCCTGCAGGAGTGCCCCATTGTCCAGCAGGTGTACCTGAGCCAAACCCAGTACTTCACGTACAACGCGTCACAGGCAGGGCCAGTTGCTTAGACCCCTTAGCTATCCTTAGCCGCTTCTAGACGGCTGGCCTTTGAGGAGGGCATCCGGGTCCATGCACTCCAGGCGGAGGCTTGCTTCCTCAAGGCGAATACGGAGAAGGCCCAGGGCTGAGTTCCCTGCGCGTTGCCAAGTGCCAGGGCCACCCTGAGAAGGGGTAAAGGTGTTGCGAGACGGGCATGACGGCGGCCCATCCAGGAAAAATGGTGACGTGAGTCTGAAGGTGAAGGGCCAGACACGCATGGAGTGGTTTGGCTGGGTTGGGGGGAGATGATAGGCTAGGCTGCTAGGGTCATGCGAGATGCAACGCGTAACCTCAGGGCAAGCGGCTTAGGCCTTGGGATGGTGGACTCCTGAGGCCTGGGGATTGGCCACACGAGTGGTACTACTGAATCAACTCGAGTGAAAAGGAGATGCTAAGATGCGTTGGAAACATTGCAGATGCTTGGAAACAAAAGGACATGGCTGCATGATCGTTCACAACAGGGACCAACTCTCTTTAAACAGCTCCAGTTTGACCAGCTGCAACTTGCCCGCATGCGGAAGTGCCATTTGAGCGCTCGAGGACGACCTGTGCCTTGCTCGACGTGCTACCGGCTGCGCTGCGCCCGGGACTCAGATTAGCGTGAGCACAGAAGTGGATACAGCTAAAGCGTGCGGTTCCTTGCCTTTTGATCATACACCTGCATGAACAGAATGCTGTGTCAGTCAGCCTCACCTTGGTGATCGGCACGTGCAATGGGGATGTTTACAAGTTTCATTATTGTTTTGTAGCCGATGTCTTGTTCTGGGACTTGAGGCTGGATGCATCATCATTTGCCAAGTCTTCAATGCCGAGTGCGTGTGCATTTGCTTTGCTCCTTATCCTTGCGGGAGCGCAGATAGAACGCGCCTAGCGACGCGATGGTTAATGCACCCCAAGACTTGCTACCATTGGTGGGAACCACCTCATGTGGCTGGATCTTGAACAGCATGCGGACAGGAAGTTCGGCAGTGGCCGAACTTGAATGTGTCACGGCTGAAAAGAGCGAGCCAGTGCTCATACCGCGACTCCTTCTGACTGCGGCACACGTCATCAGGGGCATTGAAGGAAGTTCTCATAAACTGAGGATTCGAAGTGCTCAGCCTGAATGCTTCTCAGCTAATTAAAACCCCAGATCAATCCACTTCGTGAGTCATCGAGAGCCACCAACAGAAAGGAGACACCCCAACTTGATCGGTCAGGACTTAACAATCCAGATTGCCCATTAGCAGAACGGCATGAAGGGGTCGCAGACTTCAGCCCAAGTCTAAAGTAAGGAACTTCCGGCACGGTCGGGTTTTTTGGCTCCCGGTTCCCACAAGTTTGACGCACTGCCAATATGTTATCGAGGCCACGAAACGAAAGCCACGAGCCCGCATGAAGAGGATGAGAAATGCCAGCGAAGTCTATGGCAGATCACATAGGACAAGTTCGGCTTCTGACTAGACGGGCCCCTCATTTGGATGACAGGATCCAAGCAGAACTGAACAGTATGATGCAGATACCGTCAGATGTTGATGAGCGGCAAATATGATTGGAGCTGCAACACGCTAGCTGTCAATGTTCCTGGCCAGCAGAGCGGGTGCAAGCAAAAGTTAAGCAGAGCTTCAGAAGCGGTGAGCAAAGCCTCTCCGACCCATGGCAGATGCGCCGGACCGTACCTGCTTGACACCTTGTATTGGCGCTACTTGCCCAGTAGTGTTCAAAAGATTGGAGTCACCCCAAAGAGTCGTCTTGTGCATGTCCAGCCAGCACGCCTTGCAGGATGCAGAGGTTGATTTCCAAGCACCGTCGCTGAAGGCTGGCTACCGCATACGCCTGAATATGTTTAATGTGCTTGGTTGGCACTCGCACTGCAGTCAAATGGGAAATCAACAGCGGCCAGATCTGGTGAGGTAGTAAGCTGGCCACTGCAGCTGACGCATCAGAGCGACAATTAAGGAAACGCAGGGAAAGCAGAAGCTTAAGAAGTACATTGCTACGGGCCAGAAACAAGATCATGTTGAGCTGAAGCTCCAACAACTACTCTTCCTGCTAAGTCGATGTTGTTAAGAACATCGACTGACAATCACGAAAACAGGCACAACAACACATGCCCTCACCTCAAACCACACCAACAACCCAAAACAACCAAACACCAGCAGAAATAACAGAATTCTAAAGCCTCCATGCTTGGGATGCTTTGAGCAGCCCAACTGATGCATATGGGGGATCAAAGGAGCGCAAGCACATAAATTGGCAGATCCAAACTATCATTTGCCCCAGCACCCGAGAGCCCTTGTAGCTCAACACAAAGGCAAGCCCAAACTGCCAAACCCCAGCTGAAGGCGCAGCCACAGCAAATCATGCAACACATACTGGCAGGATGCACACAACCAGGCTACGGCAAAATGCAGGTCTTGCACAGCAGCAGCGAAACACCGGACATGCAGAGTCTTTTGCACCACCCGACCCTCATGGCAAACACATAGTACCGGTCCCAAAACTCTTGGCTTTCAAAGGGAACGGGGTCTCATGTTTGCGACAGCACGTCTGTGAAGCTGGACCGCATATTGCCACGTGAGCTTTGGTTAAAGTATGCAGCAGTCTGTTGTCAATTTGAGAGGGACACTGGAGGATTCACTGAATTCCCACAAACAACAGTCGCAAACGGTCTTGTGCCCACTATGAGAACAGCATAAATATATTGACCGTAGCTAGCGCAGCATACCAGGGAGCCACATAGATGGTACTCTCACCTCGAACAATGTGGAGTCTTTTGCAGATTCCCCAGAACCAAACCCGATCCACCCTCGTGGCAATCGTTTTGCAAAGCCGCTTCGGTAGGTGCCACTGCCAGCCTTCCCTCTGGAGGCAGGCGGAAGAAGCAGGGGAAATCGGATTCAGCACGGCCAAAGGTCGAGTCTTGAGGCCATAGCTGTTTTGAACCCAAGGTGCTGCGAATTGACTCCCAATGGAGCAATAATTACCCTTGCTTTGCAAAGCCGACAACCTAGATGTCAAGTCTGGGGGCACCTGGATGCAAAGGCTTCATGGAGGTCGCAGGTGCCCCTTGTGCAGATGCAGGTGACAGTGCGCATAGTGGAGATATTGCCAAAGGGACCAGGGGTCATGGACGAGGCACTCGGGGTTTGCTTGAATTTGGTGCATGACTAGGGTGACGCCTGCAAAAGGAAAGGTAGTACAATCAATTGCCAGGCTCTGAGAGGAGTTGCAAGCAGGGATCGCCAGGATGGAGGAGCACGAGGGCAAGCATGGCCGGAGCACCTTAGCCGGAAGGCGGAGCGGGGGGTGGGTTAGCACGGATGCAGCGGCCGGTGTGGCAAGTCAAAATGCTACCTCCAGCCGGCAGCATGGACATTGTGTGACGGTGTGAATGAAAGGAGCAACATGGTGGCAGCAACTTACCATGTCTCCAAGTAGTACGCCTGAGGGGCAGCCTTTGTGGGGCATGCTTATATCCACATGGCATGACGCAGTCGAGCTGCACGGGCTGCAAGCTTTGGAGAATGCCGTACATTAGCGAGGGTTATGTTCACCAGCTTACAATTCAACGTTCACTCTTCGCGACTTATTGGACATGAAGTTGCGAAAGAACAGCTCAAGCGGACGCACATAGAAGTCACATGTGCCAAACAAATGAAAGCCTGGTAGCCAGATCTGTCGCATCTTGCCTAGGAAATGACAAACAGTCCTTCAGGTGAACCCGAACACCCCCTGACCATAGCGACCGTGAATTTCCTATGAGACCACCCTGTCCGAGCCATGTCGGATGCCGCCGAGAAGATGAAGGATGCGGAGGAGGCGTATGCTGGATGTGACTGCACGCAGCCACTGCAAGCATATTGCCTGTTTTGCTCACCGTTATCCTCACGGCTCCATGCTGGGGATGTCCCGCTTATTCGCAGTCTTCTATTCTCTACTGTCTATGAGTGGTCACCCGTGCATGGTGTCGCTGGAGTGCTGAAGATTCCATGTTCCGTGCCCAGTGCAGGATGCATCGAAGAAGGACAAAGAAAAGGCGAAGAAGAAATTAAAAGACAAAAAAGGCAGGCGGTCTACAAATCGACATCATCCTGCAATAAAGAAACATATTATGGGTGGGAGGTCTGAGCCAAACATTGACAACGGGTCCTCGGGGCGCAGAAGCCAGGGTTCGCTGCAGGGAAAGATGACAAAGTCAAGGCCTGCAGAGTGCCCATGGTGGGGTCTGCGTCAGAGAGCGCTGCTTCCTGACTCGCCCAGAAGAAGAAAAAGGAAAAGCAAAAGGACAAGAAGAAAAAGAAGAAGAAAAAGACCCTTCTGCTTGCATTTGAGAGGAAGCAGTTGGGCGCGCAGCTGTGATAGCATGTAGCCAAGGAAGTCATCTTCCTCTTCGTCTTCTTCATCTTCAAGCCCCTCGTGTGCAGCAAGTTGCAACGGTGTTGTTTGCGGTCACGTCCGCTTGCTCAAACGGAAACCACCAGCGCCATCGACATGACTCCCAGGATGTGCAATTTGCATTGTCTATCATCCATTTTCATGGAGTTGAGATACATCTTGGTTTGGCTGATCTTGACGACTGAAGCTCGCCTGAGCAAGAGCTTATGAGGCTCTCTGGACTCTTCGGCACTGCGGAAGAAGCGAAAACGAGAACTGAAGCAGAAGCAGGCGGAGGCGGGGGTTCGAAGGTTTGACTGGCTTCGTTCATGATTATTGCATGCGTTCAACGAGGAGATGAGCCCATGCAGTACATGATGCTTTGCACGTTAAGTGGTACTTGGATATGCCCCAGCCGAACTTGATGAGGAAAAATCAACAACGGATTTGCCCAATACTGACATGGGAAGGGTGAGGCAGCGCCAAACAAAGCTTTTCCCAAAACAATGGCTGAAGTGGGGACTCGGCTGTTCTCGTTCACGCGTTTCTGCCGTAGTTAAGGTTTGGGGCCCGGACCGGGCGCCTGGGTTTCTCACTGTTGTTGCTTGGCTTGTGTGGGGTTTGGCTGGAACCCTCCGGCCCACGCAGGCCCAAAAGCGCAAAGCCCGGGAGTACCTGGTGATGCGGGGTCCGGAGCCGCAGATGGGCGAGCGAGCCGGGCCAGCGACAGTTTCAGCGCTCATGCTCGATTGACCCTGGCAAGGTCTCAAGACCAAAGACGGGCAGTTCACCGAGCAGGTGACGAACTTCGAGTGTAGCTTCCGGGAGGGACGCTGAGCCGCCAGCCTCCGGCCGGGCGAGGCCCGCTGAAGCGGCACCCGCAGTGTAGCTCGCTTGTACGCGATAATGCGCAGATGGTGAAAGAGCGCATGCTGCTTTGCATTGGGGCATTTTGGTTTGAAGCTTTCTTCACCTTGCGCTGGCAGCTTGTGGCAGGATCCCTTCGCACGGTGGCGCAAGGGTGCCTCGCGTCGGATGCTTACGCCTCCTCACCCAAGCTTACATCATACAGCATTTGTCGAGAGGGTGTCACAACTGTGTTCCACGGCTGCCTTCCGAGGCTTCTACGCACCCGCTTGGAGCTTGGGAGGAAACAAACGGGTGATGCGGTGCAGGCAACAGACGGATCTTATGAATGGCCTACACGAAGCTAGTTCGCCATGCAGCATTCAAGTCCCCGGCTTGCTTCAGGCTGCGTTTGATCCCTTCGAGGAGCAGGGGGCCCAGTAGCGTACTTGCTAGAAGCACGGGCCTCGACGATGGCTATCGCTGTGGATTGTTTCCGCAAATAAGGCACTCGCAACAAATTGTGAACTTGTTGGTTTCCACGTGCAGAGCAACCAAGAATGGGTCCAGCCAAATTTGGGCCACCCTATGAAAGCTCCAACCACACAAGGCTAGCATATGCGGTGGTTGCAACTCACCGGGCTCAGGTGGCGGCATCCAGACTTTGATCCTCGTGTTGCGCAAGGACAGAGTTGGACAACCTGTGCCCCTCCAAACGGCAAAACAACATGACGGAGGCTTCAATAGGTATCCGAGCTGCAAAGCCCTCAGCAAACTTCCATGGCAAAACATACTTTATCAACTGTGTGCACATTAACGATGGCCACCTCTTGCGGTAACCTCAATTGGTTGGCCAATGTCCGTTGCTTGCTCAGAGGACAAGTGCCGCCGCCATTCACAGATGTGCCCAGCGCCGGCGCCCAGCCGGAGATGCGACGGTCCTGCCATCGCTGTGACGCCGTTTTATCCCCAGACGCCAACTTCTGCGGCCGCTGTGGCTTGGCGCGCAGCACAGGCCGGGGCTACCAGCACCCCGAGAAGCTGCTGCCGGGCCCCCCGCTGCGCCACGACCCCATGGGGCCGGCGCGAGAAGACAGGCCGCAGCCGCAGCCACCGCAGCCGCAGCCCATTCCGCTGCCTGTCCCGGAGCCACAGAGCTTCGCCAGTCAGATGATGTCGTGGTTTAGACCTGCACCGCCAGCACCGGAGGCGCTCGAGCCGGTGCCGGGGCCGCCCCTCGCCACAGTGGCTCCAAAGAAGGGGCCGCCTCCAAGCACGATCGTCAGCAATTGCAGACCTTCAAATGCGGGTGGTAGCAATCCAAAGCTGTGCGGGCCGCCATCGACGCTTGGGCCTGTATGTGGCTGAGACACAAAATCCATGTTAATGCCCCGCCTCTCCCACAATGCGAGAAGAAAAAGAAGAAGTGTTTTTGCTTCAACTTGTATTCTACGTTTATTCTACGTTTGCAAGGGTTGCGCTTGTTTGACAAGCCGAGTATAAGGATCTCTTCACTTGGACAATGCCCAAGCAAACAGGTAGCATTCTGATTTAGTTGGGAGGACGATTTGTTGAAGTATGGTCCAATATTCCCGTAAATTGTTTTTGTTTTGAGTCTTGGTGTTATGGATATTTTGGAAATCAATTCCGTTATTGAGCAAATAATATTGCATTTGTTTGACAAGGATATCTTTACTTGATGCTCTTTTTTTGCGGAATTTCGAGCGGGAAGAAAGGACTATATATATATATATTATTTGGGATATTATTCGAGATAGAGGAATGATGGATATTCGGAATGGATAATGGCGACGAGTTGGAATTGAGTGAATTATTAGAACTATATAATAAAAATATATTCGGATTTTTAAATTAATTGATATAATTTAGGAATTAAATTAGGTTATATATATATAACTATAATTTTAGTATATTGATTTAATATATTATATAAATAAGATTATTTAATATATATATATATATATATTGATTATTTAAATTATATTAATTTTTATTTAAATAATAAAATAAATTTATTATATATATATAATATTTGATTATTATATATAAAATGGTGTGTATTAATATTTAATTTATTTTATATAAATAGAGATAATATATAATTTGTTAGTATTTTTATATATAATATGTTAATTATAATAATTATTAATTGAATTTATGGAATATATTTTTTTTGTATATATTAAAAATCTTTAATATATTATGTTAATATAATTATTATATTTATATTTATAATAATATTAATATATTTAAAAAATATGGGATAATGTTAATAATAAATTAATTTAACATAAATAAGAATTTGAAAAGAAATATGATATATAATATTAAGATTTATATAAAATTTAATAAATATTATATATTAAAAGGAATATCTCTAGTTGGGGGTGTTTTTTTCGGTTTTAGCTTAATCAAAATTTGATATGGATAAACAGAAAATGATATATAATTCAATTTACACTTACAACTTTATTTTTTTTGATAGTAGGATTTGTAATAAAAAAATTTATTTGTATTATTAAAGATGAATTTGTATAAGAACATTTCGGGATTTTATGGGAATATATAATAATAACTAATTTAATTCTTGGATATTCGTTTTAATAGGCAAATCGGAAACAATAATAAATATCTTCTTCTAGCTTGTAGCTAATACAATATTATCCGTTCTGGCTGTAATCTTATTATATGTAAATGTATTTTTAACATCCATTTTGATTCAATTCGCAAGGAATGTCGTGAATTGGACCACAAATTGTTGGCGCTAATCGCTCGCCTTGCTGCTAAAAACCAAAGTTAAAGGTCTGGAACATAAGGCCTCCATTGGGTTCGGTTTGTCGCCAAGATCGGAAACAAATTCGGGTTGAATGCGGCTATAACCAAATCGATTCAATAATCTTTTCCCCCTATTAATAAATACGGATTTCTTTCCTCCTATTATAAATAAATCCTTCTAAAAATATTTTATTTTTTTTTAAATTGGGGTTTTCGGAATTTGTTTTTTGTTATATTTCCCAACAATGTGAGGGTTTATATAGGATTTGGAGGAAATAGATTGAATTGTAAGGTCCGCGAATAAATGGTTTAATAAGGATATTTGATATATTATTCTATTTGTTTTTCAATTTACTAGTTGTTTATGATTGATTGATAGATAATCTAGTGTTCGAGAAAGTAATGTGGGTTTCAAGATAGCTAGACATGTATTGAATAATAGGAAAGCAGCCAGCAGTCAGCCAACAAGGCATAATTAGGCAGAAATGCAGACAGTTTTTGGGGAAGCAACCTTTTGGAGAATTGAGGAACCTACCTTTTGAAAAGTGAGACTGGAAACTTGCTAAAAGTAATCCCTAATAAGGATTCCAAAATTTTAGTATTGGTTTAATTTTAGCGCAATAGAAAATCAATTATACGGAATGGAAGTTTCGTCTTGGGCTCCGGATTGGTATCTATTATTAATAGAATAGGGGAAGTGGCTTATTTATCTGTTTTCCATGGACCAAATTGTGTTTGCCACAAAGAATATCGAATATCTTAAAATCAGGACGTTCGTGACAAGATATATTCTTAACACCACCACCACCTATATAATAACATTCGATTCCATTACAAATTAAAATTTCTTTCACGTCAAATATATACCTATCGACGCCAAAAGCGATAATGCTTAATACAATCGTTGCTATCTATGGATTCCAGGAACAAATTAAAACATTACAATAAAAAAATAACCTATATCCTTGTATATTTATTGAAATTTCCATCATTAATTTCTCCGATTCTGCTGGAATATATAGAAATATCCTAAATTATTAAATATATTCTAAGCAATTACAATATCGTCGGCATATCGTAATGAGAATGGAACACAATATTGTTTAATCAATATAGATGCCGATTTAGAGGTATGTAATTGTAATCTAATAAATCATAATTTCGTAGTATTAGCTTTGCTTTCAGCTTGCCACATTAATCAAGTATTTTGATTTTTAATAATAATTATATTCTTTAAATTTCTTAAATATATGGGATTTGGTTATAGTATTATGGCTTTAAATGGTCGTTGTGTTAGTTCGATTTGAGGTTTATATAAAATAAATATATTATTAGGTTAATTAAACCTCGATAATTCTAAATCCGCCGATCCTTTCTCTAAAAAGGGGAGGCATACGGGAAGCGTGGTTAGCGCATAAATATAGCCAATATTTCATCCTCAACAATTACGATGATTGTTCTCATCACAATCACCGTCACCGTCATCATCATCATCATCATCATCCTTATCATCATCTCTTTCTCTCTTATCCTTATCATTATTATCATTATTATCGTCGTTATCTCTTATCAGGCAGCATTGGTGATGCAGAGGATATTATGATAATAATTATTATAATAGCCGTTAATAATGCCAAGGATTCTACAAGAAAAAAATATCATCCTTGTCATCATCTTTATCATCATCTAATCATCGTCTAGCATCATCTAATATCTTATTAAATTTAAAAATCAAAAAGGACGTTAGATATCCTTAGCAATACAAAAGGTACGATAATAATAGTTATCCAGGAACCAATAGAAATGTAGAGGATATTATGATAATAGGTGTTATAATGTGGATAAGAATAATCATCACGCCCGTACTATTATCATTATAATCATCGTTATCTCTTCTCACGTCGCATTGGTGATGCAAAGGATGTTGCGATAATCGTTATCATAACAATCGTTAAGACCGCTAAAGATGCTACGATAATAATTATCATCCTTGTCATTATATTTCTCATCATCTAATTATCACCTAGCATAATCAAATTTCTTAATATATGTAAAAATCAAAAGGGATACTAAACATCCTTAGCAATGTAAAGGATACGATAATGATAGGTATTTAAGATCCAGTAAAAACATAGAGGATATTGTAATGATAATTATCATAATGCGGATGCTAACGATTATCACGCCCGTACCGTTGTCATCATGGTGATCGTCATCTTTTATCACGTAACATTAGTGATACAGAGGATGTTACGACGATAATTATTATAACAACCGTTGGTAATGCCAAAGATATTACAATCTTTATCATTATCATCTTTATCATTATTTAATCATTACCTAGCATCATCTAATGTCTCATTATATATAAAAATCAAAAAAGACGTTAGATATTCTTAGCAATACAAAAAATACGATAAATAATAGTTATCAAAAAACAAGTAACGATATAAAAGATATTATAATAATAATTATCATAACGTGGATAATAACGATCACCATGCCCGTGCCATTATCATCATGGTCGTCGTCAAAACGGCAATGAAATGGAAGGAAATAAAAGGATATGCCAGGAAATTGTTAGGGAAGACATATAAAGGAAATAAAATTCAAATCATCCCGAAAACTAATAAGACTTAGAGGGAAAGGAAATCAAAGAACGGGAAGGGGTGCCCTATATCGCGTCAGTGTGTAAATCCGGCCACGGCCAATTGGCCGAACGGCTGTGTCAGATCCTCCCCCTTATCCCTTTGGAGCAAGGCTCTAGAACGAAGCTCTATGGGGCTGCCGCCCTCTGCCGCCGAACTTGTGTATGCCGACGATACGGCCGGGGGTCCGTGAAAAGGAAAGTGATAAGCATTTTGCGCTGCGCCCGCCCTACTAAGGGGCGAAAAATCGGCGGGCGTGTTTCGGCGAGAATTCCATGGATTTTTGCGCTGCTTCTGGGGGCGCGTTTTGTGGCACGTTTTAAGCCGGCTTTTAATCTTCAGGTTTGGGCTTGTGGTTCTGCAGGCCCGTGCCGGTGATGCAGATGATGCAGATAATGCTGGGGATGCTGGGGATGCTAGGCTTTCTTAATAAAATCTCAAAATCTTAAAATCTGAGAATAATGGAGCCATAAAATTACAAATTTAAAATATTTCAATCGTAAAATAATTAAATCGCAAATTTTAGAATCTTAAGCGTTTAACCTCGCAAAACCGTAAACTAATACAATCTTAAAAAGGTTTTAAGATTGTATTAGTTTGTGGTTTTTGGAAGAAAAGCGAAATTTAAGCATTTAAAGATTTTACAATTAAAATATTCCATTTTTCTAAAAATTGTAAAATTTTATAATTCTATTATTCTCAGACTTTAAATGTAAAAACTTATTTTTTTACAATTTAAAAAGCTATAAACCTGCAGAGACTAAACATAGTCGAAATTTAAGATCTTGGCATCATACAATCTGTAAATTTTAACATCCTTAAAAATTTAAAACTTACAAGTACAACCTTAAACCCTTAAAACTTAAAATGTTGAAGCCGTAGAATGTTTATTCTTTTTCCATCTTATGTGGAATTCAGCGTCGCGCTGCTGCCGTGGCCGGTTGTGCGCCAGCAACGTAAATCCGGCTACGCCTCCTGGGGTAGCATGTCGCCGCTAGACAATTAGTCTGCTAGCTTTAGCTAAGGGGGGGTACGTCCTGGTGCCGCCGACCCTCGCCACTTGGTCGTAATGCACGGCCTCAATCCGGCACCTCCACATCACCAGTTCGGGCTTGCGGTTTTGCTTGCCTATGGGAAACCCTCGCAAAACATCGCGAGGGTCTGGGTTGGGCCTAGGCGATGCTTCAGCGGGACTTGGTCTGTATCATCAAGACTTCCTTCCAAAAAGTCTCTCAACCCATGAAGTATTGTTTTTTTTAGAAGGTGTTGGAAGGGTATAAGCGAGGCTCATTTTTGCGCTGGCGATACTGGGTCTCCAAAACGCTGTAAATACCGCCAAAATTGTTGTGCTAAGTGTTGGGCTGTCTGTCCGTTTTGCTCTTGCTGTGGCTGGCTCGCGCGCTACGTGGTCCCTGCTTTTCTCCCGTATGTGTTCGAGCCTTTTGGCGCGCGCGCGCGCGACCCAGCCACAAAACGCTGCTATTTATAGTGTTTTGTTGCGTTCGCATTTCCGGGCTGGCTTGACGGACTGTTCTTCTTAGGCTTCTTTTTCTAGGGCCTCTGGCGCGCGCGCGCGCGACCCCATGTCAGCCTTCTGTGTTAGAGCCCCGGCTAGGGCCCAAAAAGCTAATATCCCCTACATCATTTAGGGTTAGGATGCATAACCTCACCAACCATATCATACCACAGAATATATTTCTCATACAAAAATATAACGTAATATAATATAACTTCAAAAAAGCATAACCGACTAGAGACCATAACCCCAAACAATATTTTTTTTTATCTATTCAAAATCAAAAATAAAATATAAATATTATAATTATTCCCGAAAAAATCGTAAAAAATTCTTCCGTGCGGAGTCCTTAGACAAGTTACACAAAACCAAATTACATAGAGTCAAATTACATAGAGCCAAGTTATATAGAACCAAATTATAATAGAGCCAAATTATATAAAGCCAAGTTATATAAAGCCAAGTCAACTAAAACCAAATTACATAGAGCTAAATTACATAAAACCAAATTACATAGAGCCAAATTACATAGAGCCAAACTACATAGAACCAAATTATATAGAGCCAAGTAGCACAGAGCCAAGTTATATAAAGCCAAGTTACATACAACCAAATTACCCAGAGCAAAATTACACAAAACCAAATAATATAAAGCCAAATTACAATAAAGCCAAGTAATATAAAACCAAATTATATAAAGCCAAATTAACTAAAACCAAATTACATAGAACCAAATTATATTGAACCAAATTACATAAAACCAAGTTACAAAGAGCCAAGTTACACAGAACCAAGTTATATAGAGCCAAGTAACACAGAGCCAAATTACATAGAGCCAAGTTGCCTGGAACCTAGTTACCATAAAGCCAAGTTACCATAGAGCCAAATTACCGTAGAGCCAAATTACCATAGAGCCAAGTTATATAAAGCCAAGTTGTACAGAGCCAAATTACATATAGCCAAGTTACATAGAGCCAAGTTGCACAGAGCCAAATTACATAGAGCCAAGTTATATAAAGCCAAGTTACATAGAGCCAAGTTACATAGAGCCAAGTTACATAGAGCCAAGTTACATAGAGCCAAACTACATAGAGCTAAATTACATAGAGCCAAGTTGCATAGAACCAAGTGACACAGAGCCAAGTAACACAGAGCCAGGTGGCACAGAGCCAAGGTTAGGTAGAGCTTGCGTAGAGCTTCTGCGTAAGCAGTTATGTAAGGCGGATTTTTTTACGATTTCTGCGGTGCGCGCGCGACCCTCTGCAAAGATTCGCATGGTCGAGGTTCAAAAACTAGGGATTTTTTACGATTTCTGCGGTACGCGCGCGACCTTCTACGGAGATTTGCATGGTCGAGGTTCAAAAACTGGGGACTTTTTACGATTTCTGCGTTGCATGTGTGACCCTCTACGCAGATTCGCGTGGTCGAGGTTCAAAAGCTGAGGACTTTTTACGATTTCTGCAAGCCGCGCGCGACCCTCTGCGGAGATTCGCGTGGTCGAGGGACTTTTTACGATTTCTGCGGTCCGCGTGCGACCCTCTGCGGAGATTCGCGTGGTCGAGGTTCAAAAATTGAGGACTTTCTACGATTTCTATGAGCCGCGCGCGACCCTCTACGGGGATCGTGCGTGTCGAAGCGCTCTCGCTGTGGCGCCGTGCGAATTTGTTACTCGCGAAATGGCCTTTGGAAGTTGTTTCGTGGCTCACGCGCCTGTTTTCGCAATATCGCGGGTTCGATTCCCCCCTGGTCCGCGGCAGGTCCGGCTTGAAAATCGCGGCTTTTTTAAGTACAAACGTAGTACGCGGAGCGTGCTCCTGCAGCTCCGGCTGGAAAATCACAACTTTCAAGTACAGACGTAGTATGCGGAGCGTGCTCCCGCAGCTCCGGTTGGAAAATCGCAACTTTTAAGTACAGACGTAGTATGCGGAGCGTGCTCCCGCAGCTCCGGCTGGAAAATCGCATTTTTGAAATACAAAAATAGTATGTAAAGTACATTCCCACAGCTCCGGCAGCACTTGCGCAGAGCAACTTGCGCTCTACGAATTGCACAGAGCACTTGCACAAAGCACTTACGCAGAGCAACTTGCACAGACCAACTTGCATAGAGTCAAGCTGCGCAGAGCCATCTTGCGCATAGCCAACCTGCTTTGCAAAAACATACGCTTTCACAACATAGCGATTTTTGTGACCAGAACACGGAGCCAAGTTGCACGGAGCCAAGTTGCAGAGAGCCGAGTGGCACAGAGCCAAGTTGCACGGAGCCGAGTGGCACAGAGCCAAGTGGCGCAGAGCCCAGTGGCCCAGAGCCAAGTGGCGCAGAGCCAAGCGGCACAGAGCCAAGTAGCGCAAGGCCAAGTTGCACAAAGCCAAGTTGCACAGAGCCAAAATGCACAGAGCCAAGTTACATAGAGCCAAGTTACATAGAGTCAAGTTACATAGAGTCAAGTTACATAAAGCCAAGTTACCATAGAGCCCAGTTACCATAGAGCCAAGTTACCATAGAGCCAAATTATCGTAGAGCCAAGTTACCATAGAGCCAAGTTACATAGAGCCAAGTTGCACAGAGCCAAGTTGCACAGGGCCAAGTTGCACAGAGCCAAGTTGCACAGAGCCAAGTGGCACAGAGTCAAGTTACATAGGGCCAGTTGTACGAGCCTCCTTTGCAGAAGCTGTTACATCATGTAAAAGGGCGTCTCCGCGGCTGGAAAAACACATAACGGGAAGCGTTTGGGGGAAAAATGCTTTCGGGCCAATCGTCCTCTAGTTTTTATTTTGTTTTTTCGTTTTCCTTTTCATTGTTGTTTTAAATTATTCTTTCTGTTTCTTTCCTAATATCTTTCTATTTATTTACCTATTTAATCTGCCTATTTAGTTATCTCTTTCTCTCTCTATCTTTTCATCTATCTATCTATCTCTTTAGTTAAAATAATTCTCTATCTATCAATCTATCTCTCTATCAAAATGTTCTTAATTTATTTGTTTTATATTAATTTAATTTCGCTATTTAGTTCATCTATCTCTTTCTTTCTCTCTCTCTCTCTCTTTCTTTATGTATCTATCTGTCTATTATTCTATATATTTCTTTATCTAACAATTATTTATCTATTATTCTTTATATTTATCTATGTATTTCTCGATCTTTCTATATTCTCTTTTGTTTCTCTCCATCTACCTATCTTTCTCTTCTTCTATCTATCTATCCATCTGCCTCTCAATCTATTTCTCTTTTCCTCCATCTCTTTAGCTGAATATCTATCTCTATCTCTCTTTGTCTATCTATCTATCCATCAATCTTGCTTGTTATCTATCTATGTATCTATTTATGCATCTATCTATCTATCCATCTGTTTTCCTATTTATCTTTTCTCTATCTATCTTTCTTTTCATCTATTTATCTATCTGTCTAATCTATCTATGTCTCCCTCTCTCTCTTTTCCTCTATCTATCTGTTTATCTCGCTTAATATCTATCTATCTCGTTTGGTATCTATCTATCTCTCTATATATATCTATCTGTCTTCCTATCTATCTTTTCTCGATCTATCTATCTATCTCACTATCTATCTATCTATACATCTATCTGTCTATCTCTTGATCTATCTATCTTCTATCTACCTGTCTGTCTATCTCTATCTCTCTTTCTATATATCTATCTATCTATCTCTTTATCTATCTATCTGTCTGTCTATCTATCTTTTCTCTATCCATATCCCTTTTCATCTATCTATCTACCTATCTCTATCTCTCTCTCTTTCTCTCTTTTCCTCTCTCTCTCTCTCTTTCTCTCTTTTCCCCTCTCTATGTGTGCATCTATCTGTCTATCTATCTATCTATCTCCTTCTTGTCCATCTGTCCCTATCTATCTATCTAGGTGTACCTTACGAACGAAATCTGTATTTGACCTTGCGAAAGTGCTGCGCCTGCCACAAAATATGTACTTGACGTTGCGAAAGTGCTGCGCTTGCCACAAAATCTGTACTTGACCTTGCGAAAGTGCTGCGCCTGCCACGCAATCTGCACTTGACCTTGCGAAAGTGCTGCCCGTGCCACGAAATCTGCACTTCACCTTGCGAACATGCTGCCCCCTGCCACGAAATCTGTACTTGACCTTGCAAACATGTTGCCCCTGCCACGACATCTGTACTTGACCTTGCGAAAATGTTGCTCCTACCACAAAATGTGTACTTGACCTTGCGAAAACGCTGCCCCTGCCACGAAATCTGCACTTGACCTTGCGAAAGTGATGCGCCTGCCACGAAATCTGCACTTGACCTTGCGAAAGTGCAGCGCCTGCCACGAAATCTGGACCTGACCTTGCGAAAGTGCTGCGCCTGCCACGCAATTCAATCCTTGCGAAACCTTCGCGTTGCCGTGCCAATGGGCCCGGCGTCCGCACCCGTCCGCGCTCCGACCAGACGCCGAACAAGCTAGATTTCGGCTCTCCGGCAACGCGAAATCACGTTGAGGGTCACACTCCTTTCTCTCATTCTACGTATCTGCTCTAACTATCTATCTATATCTTTCTTTGTCTATTTGTCTATCTATGCTCCCTCTCTGCGTCTCTCTATCTATCTATCTACCCTTTGATCTATCTATTTGTCTATCTATACATGTATATATATCTCTCTCTATATTTCTATCCATCTCTCTGTCAATCTATCGATCTTTATATCTATCGATCTCTCTTTGATCTATCTATTTGCCTGTCTTTTTATCCATCTAGTTTTCTATCTATCTTTCTACCTATCTATCTATCTATCTAACTGTCTGCCTTCTATTTATCTATCTATCCATCTATCTATCTGTCTATCTACCTATCCTTCTTTCTCTCGTTTTATCTATCTCTCTATTTTTATCTATCTACCTTGATTTCTTTCTTTCGCTCTTTTTATCGATGTATCTACCTATCTATCCATCTCCCTTTTATCTATCTACCTATCTCTCTATGTATCTGTGCGTCTGTCTGGCTATCTATCTATCCATCTATCTCTCTCTCTCTATCTATCTATCTATCTATCTCTCTCTCTCTTGATCTATCTATCTGTCAATCAATCTATCTATCTGACTATCTTTCTCTCCTTTTGTCTATCTATCTATCTGTCACTCTATCTATCTATCAATCTATCTCTCTCTGTATCTATCTGTCTATCTATCTCTCTCTCTCTTTATCTATCTATCTATCTATCTATCTATCTTTCTCTCTTTTATCTATCTGTCTATCTATCTTTCTATGTATCTATCCATTTGCCTACCTCTCTCTCCAGCTATCTATTTATCTATCGATCTCTCTTTCTATCTATCCATCTATATCTCTCTCTCTTTCTCTCTCTCTTATCTATCTATCTATCTCTCTTTCTATCTGTCTATCTATCTCGCTATCTAACTCTTTATCTATCTATCTCTGTATCTATCTCTTTATGTAATTATCGGTCTATCCATCTATCCAGCCATCCCTTTTTTTCCTATCTACCTCTTTTTTTATCTAGCTATCTATCTATCTATCTCTCTACCTATCTATCTATGTATGTGCCTATCTCCCTTTTTATCTATCTACCTACCAATCTATCTATCTCTGTTTACCTATCTATCAGTCTTTTCTCTCTTTTGTCTATCTATCTATTTGTCTATCTATCTTTCTATCTCTCTATCTGTGCCTAACCTTGCAAAGTGCTGCGCCTGCCACGAAATCTGTACTTGACCTTGCGAAAGTGCTGCCCCTGCCACGAAATCTGTACTTGACCTTGCGAAAGTGCTGCGCCTGCCACGAAATCTGCACTTGACCTTGTGAAAGTGCTGCGCCTGCCACACAATCTGCACTTGACTTTGCGAACGTGCTGCGCCTGCCACAAAATCTGTATCACCTGGCGAATGTGCTGCGCTTGCCACGAAATGTTTACGAACGTGCTGCGTCTGCCACGCCTGCCACGAAATCTGCACCTCACCTTGCGAAAGTGCTACGCCGGCCACGCAGTTCAATCCTTGGGGAAACTTGACCTTGCGAAGGTGCTGCGCCTGCCACGAAATCTGCTGCACCTGCCACGCAATTCAAACCCTGCAAAACCTTCGCGTTGCCGTGCCAATGGGCCTGGCGTCCGCACCCGTCCGCACCCGTCCGGAGCCGTTCCGAGCACGCTAGATTTCGGCTCTCCGGCAACTTTAACTCACGTAGAGGGTCACACTTTTTCACGATTTCTATCCCCCGCCACACGCGCGCACACATTTATTTTCTTGCGCGTGCTTATATTCTTCTCTTGACTTCTCTCTGATCCCTCTGAGAGCTAGCTTTCATTGAGTTCTCGTAACACGGAAGTTCCTTCTAAACTTCCTTTGATAATATAATATCAAAAAATAGTTAAGTTATTTCATCCAAATACAATAAACATCATAAAGCCAAATTCCATACATAAGCAATCTAATATACTACCAAAAATAATAATATATCTATATTAATCAATTTTCAATATCATAACAAAATTTTTATTAATCTTCCTCTTTCTAGAAAATCTATTTCTCTTTCCACACTACCAAAACCATGTTCACAAAATACAATAAATAATTTTAAAAATACAAGAAGAGAAAAGAGAGAAACAACGAATAAAATCTATAAAACAAAAAAGGAAGAGAAAGAACGAAAGAAAGAACAAATACAAGAGATAGAGGAATAAAGAGAGAAGAAATAAAGAAACAAATCAAAAGAAAAATAGAGAAGCACACAATAAACAAACAAAAAAATCATCAGACACAAAGAGAAAGAGAAAAGGAAAAAAGTAACAAAAGAGAAAAGGAGAGAGAAAGAGAGAGGAAAAAAGAGAGGAGATAGAAAGGAGAGAGAAGAGAAAGAGAGAGAGAATGGAGAGAAAGAGATAGAAGGAGACATAGATCGAGAAAGAGAAAGAGAGAGAGAGAGAGAAGCGAAAGCGAAACAGAAACCAACGCGCACAAAGAGAAATAAAAAAAGAAAGAAAGAGAAAGAGAAAGAGAAAGAGAGAAAGAGAGAGAGAGAAAAAGAGAGAAAGAGAGAGAGAGAGAGGAGAAAGAGAAGAGAGAGGAGAGAAAAAGGAGAGAGAGAAGAGAAAGAGGAGAGAACAAGAGGAGAGAGTGAGAGAGAGAGAGAGAGAAAAACAGAGAGAGAGAGAAAGAGAAAGAAAGAGAGAGAGAGAGAGAAAAGAGAGAGAAGAGAGAGAGGAGAAAGAGAAGAGAGAAAGAGGAGAGAGAGAGAGAGAGAGACAGAGAGAGCGAGAGAGCGAAAGAGAGGCAGAGAGAGAAAGAAAGAAAAGAGGAAAAAAAGAAAGAGAGACACAAAAAGGAGAAAGAGAGTGAAAGAGAGAGAGAGAGAGAGAGACAGAGAGAGAGAGAGACAGAGAGAGAGAGAGACAGAGAGAGAGAGAGAGAGACAGAGAAAGAGAGAGACAGACGGAGAAAGAGAAAGGGAGACAGAGAGACAGAGAGACAGAGAGAGAGAGAGAGAGAGAGAAAGAGAAGAGAAGAGAAGAGAAAAGACGAGAAGAGAAGAGAAGAGAAGACAGAAAGAGAGAGGAGAAAAAGAGAGAGAGAGAGAGAAAGAGAAGAGAAAGAGAGAGAGAACTCCAGACGTTACCCCCGCAAGTTTCTTCAGATTTTGGCGGCTTTCCGAAACAAATTAACGGGTCAAACTTTCGAGAAATCTTGGGACCTATCCGGGTCTAAATTTCTAGAACATTTCGTGCTTTGCCCCCTTTCCCTCTTTCCCTCTTTCCCTCTTTCCCTCTTTCCCTCTTTCCCTCTTTCCCTCTTTCCCTCTATCCCTCTATTCCTCTTCCCTCTTTCCCTCTTTCCCTTTTTCCCTCTTTCCCTCTTTCCCTGTTTCCCTCTTTCCCTCTTTCCCTCTTTCCCTCTGGGTCGTTGGAAGCGACCCAAAAGCCGGGAAAAATTGGCCAGGTTATGCCGCGGGAACTCCAAGCGAAGATCTGAAGAACCCCCGAAATTTCGACAAAATTTCGGGGACTTCCGGGCCGCGCTTGTGCCGCGGAGAAAAGACCGGGACGGACATACCCGCTCGACGCAAGCACCATGATTAAGCCGGAGCACCGTTGCAACAGCTCTGCGGTGCACCAGAAATGCGACCCCGAGGCTGCACCGGTTTATAGGAGAATATTAACAACAATAATAATAATTGATTTTAAACATATATTTAAGTTGTTTTTTCAAATAATACTACTTTATATATAATAATCTAAGCACGTTGATACAGGAATAGTCGAAACTTGTTTATTGTAATATTTTTATACAATGATCATTATCTATTTTGATATTGCCCACCAATATTTCGCGCGATTTCCGGCAAGTGAGCGCTCCCAACAGCCTTTCTGCATGACATGCTTGACACGGCAAAGCAGGCATGTTTTAACACAATTTGGCAAGGCCCACATGTGCCATGTCCAGTTCTGCTCATTGCCAATGCAAATTCAATGTACCTTTGAACATGTTTGGCAGATTCCTCTTCAAAAGCAAGAACTCTGGACCATGGCGCAAATGGGTACTTGTCAATTTTTGCAAGAAAACGGACTTCAAAAGCCGTCGCTGCAACACTTCCAGCTCAAAGGAAAGCTTCAATGGAAAAGCTGCTTGGCAAAAAGCCTTTGCATGAGCTTTGATGCTGTCCTTTGGGATCCTGCTTCAACGGATCGCTTTTGCTACCCTTGGCAGGAGATAAATATAGCTGCCAGAATGGCGACTAAGGACTACGGAAGTGGAAAACGACGTGGCCGTCCCAATGAACAAAGATGGCTGCCCTTCCGTTTGAACGAATCCGGGCAATGCCGCTGCTCGACTTTTTGGGTTTCACGGGAGCGCCGGAGATTTCTTTGAAACCCGGCGCCATGTCCCTTCGGGCCCGCGGACCGCCAAGGCGAGTCAGTCTTTTACAAAAAGCAATCCTTGAGACGCCACCAACACGACCGGCAGCAGGTTTCGTGATTGATGCTTTGCGCAGTTTCTGGCTGGGCGAAGCTGGTAGCGATGTGCGCCCACTTCCTTGTTCATACTCTTGCGCACAAGCACGAGGGTGGGACGTACGAGTCGCTCACCTGCACGTGGGCGTGCCCTTTGTGTGGGTTTCAGCTTGCTCGCGCTAGTTGGATGTTCTAAAGCTACCAGCATATCCTTCATGGTGCCAAACAGCGCATCAAAAGCCTGCCCAAAACCATGCACACAATGCCAAGATCCCAGGCGATGTATACTTCGATTACCCAGGTTGCCATCCCGCGACATGTGTGGAGCAGTTCTCTTGGTGGACCAGGCAAACATGCGCCCTTCCCAGGTCGGTCAAAGGATGCCTGTGGAGTCTGACACTGACAAGTGCCCACACAATGTTGTCCATGCTTCTAAACGCATCCCAAAACACATTCACACTGTTGATCACGCTCTACGCATCCAGTTGTGGCGCCACTGCTTCTCACACTTATTCACTCTTGCACGTGCCTCTCTCAGGATGTCAACCATCTCTTGGGCAGATGGCCGCTCGCTGGCGTCGGCCTGCCAAAACTAGCAGTTGCCAGTGTCTAGGGTTTGCTCGCGTGCATTCTTTGCAAATTGCGCAACAGCCGTGTAACAATCTGCCACCTTTCAGGACCGCCTTGTGCACAGTTCACATTGCGCATCATCACAATACACGATTTCTGATTGAGCAATCACGCGCACTGCCTTTTCCTCTGCTTTTCATTTAAACACTTCTCCTTTTCTATTTGCTTACGCGACGCCTACGCCACGCCTACGCGAAATGCAAGTGTCTCACAAGAATGCCTACGCGAGACCGAGTTCGCTAGATACCTGCCTACGCCGCCTACGCGACAGCGAGGAACTCAACGCACTTTTTACACTCGGCTACGGAGAGGCTTGCTGTTACCGCGCTTGAGCGGGAGCACGGCAAAAGCTCGCGATGATCACGAGCTTGAAGTCGGCGCCATCGGCTGCAGTGTAGTCTGACCGAGTGTTTGCCTGTATGGCTGCCAGAGGCGTACATCGGAGGCGCACCTACGAAAGGCCTCCCGTCAGGCTTTGGAATGCCTGCGCGAAGCCTGCCTACGCGGCGCCTACGCGGCGCCTGCGCGGAAACCGCTCGTTCTTTTCTTCGGAGCTTCTGGACATGCTTTTACCCAATAGCACGACGGGCCCGCTAGCAGTTGCCAGCTTCGCTGCCGGACAAGCGGACCTTCTCATCCGCCAGAAACTGCATGCTGCAAACAGCTGGCGAAAAGCTGCCCACAGCTTGCCCCAAACTGCCGCGCACAAACGGTCGCGCAACCATGCATAAACGGCTGCCTACGCGACTGCCTACGCGAAGCTTCGCAACAGGAGCCTCCGCGAAATGCCTTCGCACGCCTACGCAGTTGTGGCCCTGTCAGTCAAACGCCTACGGGACATGTAAAGATGTTGTCACGAGGATGTGGGCCTTCATCCAACAAAAAAGCCCTCATTTGTTGCACGGGCCGTGTTCGATAGGTGTTGATGAAGCAAAAAGCAGCAACATCAAACAGATTCCATCAAATAGACCTCTAAATGTTTCAAGCAACACTTTGTGAGGATAAGTTTTCGCAACGGTAACTTGTCTTCAATAGATCTCTTTGAAAGACACATCCCAAATCCACATGGCTAATTTGTCAATGATTCAACAAAGTTACCACAGCTGGCAAAGCGATTTTCACTCTTGCACAAATGCGGATTTTTAGAACTTGGCACACGCTTGTGGGCTGTGTGTGTGTGCTCTTGGCCCCCGGCATTCCACGCTTGGATCATAACCGGACGAAGCTGCAAATGACAGTCTGATGCGGTAGGCCTGCGGGGAAGGCTGGGTGGGTCGTGCCCCAATTCGTGACACAGTCAATGCATGCTGTTGTTCTTCTTCACAGGCTTTCCCATATGGCTCCTCAATGGGCGCTTCGTACAAACAAAGCGTGTGTGTCTGTGTGTGAGAACGCGCTTTGGTATCTCCAGTGACCGCTGTCGCTCACAATGACAGCCTTGGTTCATTGCCCTTGACGTACTCTTTCAGTACCTGAGCTGTTCAAGGGTTGCCACCATGTCCAAAGGCTGTGTTTCAGAGCCCCATGTCGGATCATCGAACGTCGGAAGGCTTAAGAATTGACCGCAATCAAGGCCTACAGCAGCTCAAAAAAACAATTTTCTTGAACATTGCCCGCCTTTCCGTGGCTTCACTAAAAAAGCAACCCAACGCATGCAAGCTGATGTAGCAATGTAGCTGAACACGTTCGACCGAGGATCAAGTTCAGGATCTTTACCAATCTGGTGGAATGGTGCCCTGCCAGCGCTCAAGAAATACCTCAGTGCTGGCCGAGCAGAATTTCAACCGGCGTTGCAGTCCACAAGTGGCATACAGGGTAGTTTACACAGCCAAAAACTCCTTGGACGTTCATGGGAAGCCAAGCCCGGCACATGATCAAGGCGAAAGCATAGATGTCAACCTTCTCCTGATGATTCGAACCCACATCCAGAAGCAAGGAATACAGGGTAATTCGCTCAATCGCTCTCAATTGACAAGGCTCATTGTAGTGCTTGTGCCTCAGTTGGCAGCTATCATGCTACTGGCAACGCGCTGATGCAACGCAACACGTCGTGTGTGCAACCTGCTTTCTTTTGCCGGACACCCAGAAAACCCAGTCTGACTTGTCGCAACGCATGCAGAGCCAAATCAAGGCGTGATGGGATGCCCATTCTATGCAAACGGGTCGCCTGACAACCTCGGGCGCCATGTAAAGCCAGCTGCCAACTCCACCAGTCATGTTGTACTGATCACTGGCCACTGCCGCCCTTGCCACATGTCACAGAACAAGCCGCGCATCACATGCCAATGCCCAGAACTCTCGGCATAGCTCTGACTGACAATCTTGTGCGCAATGTGCTTGCCACGGCGAAGGCCGCATTAACGTGACATGCCAAGGCTCATCATCTTGCTGATGCCCAGATCTGCAACCTTCACTTCCAAGTGCTTCGTCCTTACTCTGGTGGATACATGACTGAAGATCCGGAGCTGCCGTGCCGCTTCACTGCCCATGCCGGCACGATTGCCACACGCTTCATGCTCCAGTGACCACCCACAAGTAGCCACACACCATCGCGCCCACCAAGGCACAGCAGCAAATTCAATGGCTTCAAATCTCGGTGCACGATGGGCTCTGAGCCTTGGATCCCCAAAACCTGCAATTTGTGTCGGGCTGGTTGTTGACCCCCTTTCGCGGGTTGAAACCGTATTACTAAGCCGCAGAAAGGGCCAAGCGGATAAACATTGGCCAAAGCAAAGCTTGCCGCTTTAGTGCCATTGATGCTGGTTGAGACCTGCTGGGGCGTCTTGCTGCTAAAAAAAACAGTGTTTGTCTGTGAGGGGCAAATGGTTGAAACGAGTGCCGGGCTGTGGCCGCATGGCAAAGGACGCATACCCAACCCGCTTGCCAAGTCACGGGAGTGCAAAAAGCTCAGTGCTCTGGCAACTGCCTCAGGCAGCAAGCGGTCTGCCTAGCTTCAGCTCTTGCACCCGCAGAAAGAACCAGGCCAACATTGAAGCCCATGTTCATATCGACTCTCGATTTTCTAGGCTGACTCCGGATGCCGGCATTTCCGGCATTGCCAAGGTGCAGAGCACCAGTCCAGGATTCTTGTCAGCGGGGGTCTCCAACGGTCGGTCTGGTGCTCATTTCTCCTCGCCTCAGCACGTGGCATCTGTGCAACCAGGCGGCTAGGCCCAATTTGAAAACGCTAAGGCTGCAAACAACCTCCTCAGACCCCCACCATGTAGTAGCGCTCCAGATCGCCACCGGGCATATACTCGGTGATACACATCACTGGAGCGTCCTCTGAAACTGCACTCTGGATCTTGCAGCACTTTCAAGACCAAGTGCGAAACACACCGAAAGCCACATCGGAACCACACTCAACCATGTTTCAAGTCAAGCAAGCGCTGCCCCCTCAGCGTCCTTGTCCAGGCATGCCCCGATGAACCTGGCTGTGACCAACAATGCTGACGGCGGGGCCAGCACAAAAAAATGGCGGTCGGCGCTCCCTATGATAGCTTTGCAGTTGCCGAGGTGCAGCACCAAATCTGGGTGCCGCAGGGACGACAACAGCTCAATCTCGTGTAGAAGCTCCTCCAGAAGATCCTGGCACACAACCACTGTATTTAAGATGTAGTAAACAACAAGCTTCGGTGCGAGGGCATGGGTCGGCCTTGTCTGAAAGTTCTTGATGTAGTGCAAACACGGGCATGACAGCCCTCAACCCAAACTCCAAAATTACATGCTTTCTACGGGCTCTTCAAGGAACCCCTCAAGGCCGCAGAAAGTGTTTGTATGTCTAGTTCCTGCTTTTGTGCAGTGCCTGATTCAACCGAACTTTTTGTAAGCAACATTAACTGTTCCAAATTGTCCCAACATGATGTGACATGCACGTGCCACGCAACACCAGTCCAGCATGCCCAAAATGATGTGCGCCCACCAATGCTAGAACCGCAAGAGGTTTGACCACACCACTGAGCGAGGGTGACTGTCACGAATGAGCTGCCTCATTCACCTCGTTGCCCTGGACCGGCCGTGAGGCGGTGGGATCCGAGCTGGCCTCAGTTGCCACCCGTCGCGGGCTTTCAGCTGAGCCACGCCGAACACCGTCGCTTAAACAATGTCGCTCTGTGCAGCGAAGCAACGCTGTGCACTTGCTGCTTGCTCGGCTCCCTGGCATGGGCAACGTGCGACACAGATTTGGTTCAACCCATGTCATTCAACTAGGCTGGTCGCGACATGCATATTTTAGTGGGCCGTTCTTCCACAGCACCTTCCCTCAATGCATATCGCACATATATCAAGTACAACCCGCAGGCCTTGCTCCAACCTCCTCCTGGATTTGGACCTCGAGGGCAGCATTCGGTTCACTTGTCATGCAATGCCTCCTTAGGGCCTAGAGTGCCACTGCAACTGTCCCTGGCAGCCGATTACTACCAAACGGCTTCTGATCGATGACCTAAATTCCTATGCTCCCTAGTGTAGAGCTGGTTGAGCTTCCGGCGCACTTCATCACCACCTGGGCTCGCGTTGGGCTTCTGCCCGGCTGCGATTATCCAGTGTTTGAATGAGCACATGCTCTGTTCTAGCATTCGTAAAACACGTGTGTGTGTGTGCTTTGTGCTTTTTTGCTAGGGATCTTTGACACTGCGTGGGCCGTCAAGCCTGCCGGCCTCAGTGCCCTTCCAGGCAGCCAAATAGAGCGTGCTCTTCAAGGTGTAGCTGAGCCTGACGAATCCCTCACTTTGGCTCTAGTGCTCGCATAACATGGTCTAACACGCTTAACTCCCCCAGCTGTGAAAGATCAAGCATCGTATCAGCACTCCACCAACTTACCAAGGGATCGCACAAATACTTTCATTGGGCTTTGGGCCAAGCTGGACTCAACCCCTCTGCAGCTCTAGCTGAAGGACTGTTTCTTCATGATGATCTCATCTTTGGACAGCCGCCATCTGGAGTGTTCCGCATCGAGCGACAGCCTGCACCGGGAGCCACGCCGCCAACCACTCAAGGATTCACAGCATCAGCAGTAAGCCAAGAGCACAAATAGATCATAGATCATTTTAAGGTACAAGCTATCATTGGGCCATAGAACCCCAGCCAACACAGCAACGAAGCAAAATATGTCTTAAAAACCTTCTTGCTCTTAAACCAACTATCCAACACAAATGCCACGGGGTGCACAACTCCAGGCACTTCAAACGCCCATTGCCCATGTCAGCTGGCCCGACACCGTCCTCGTCCGCCTACCGATGGCGCGCTTGAAGGCCTGGCCAGCCACTTCGCGCCCTCCCAGTCCGGCCGCACTCCGCGACTCGCCTGGCGTTGCTCCTCCGTTGCTTGCTGCGCAGGCGCGCCCTCCACGAACGTGCCCTCTGACTTAGGAAGTTCCTGGCGCGCCGTGCGGAGCTCTGAGATCCGACTCCCATGGCTTGCGAGGTGACTGGCAACCTGTAGCGCGGCCTTGGAAATCGCATCTCCCTTTCATGCCCCACGATACTGAACGGTTGGATCAAAGCAACGGTGCAAACCATGAACACCTTCCAAACCATTCGCTGCACATCCAACCAACAGAAGTTTGATACTTGAACTAGGCGAGCTTGGCCGTGAAACAAGCTAAGTTGGAAAAATGGACAAGACGATAAATGAGGAATACCATGTGCACGAGCCACCTACGTTCGCGGTGCCTGACGGAGGCGGTCAGGGTGCGCGTTCGGAACGGTCTTGGAGCGCTGCTGGAACAGTACCACCAGCTGCCATGGTTTCCGGCTGTTTCTTGCCTTCATTCTGCATAGCACAATGTATTTCCAGCACTGGGGGAGTTCCTTGCTAAACTTCCTTTGGGCGGCCGTGCAATGGTCCCGTATGTTCCGAATGCACTGCGAAACCGCTCGCAACGCGCTCCGTGATTGCCTCCGCCAGGCATCGCAGTCGAGGTGGATTGTGCACAGGCGGAAGCGCCGAATCCATGCACAGGGCCATGTGTTCGGCGCATTTCTAGCAAAAGAGCTTCAAGCGATGGTTTCTAAAGGTCGACCCCCGAAAGTGAACAGAGGGTTTGCGAGCGAAATAATCTAATACATGTGGCCCCGTTATTCAGCTCTCTGCGTTGTTCATCGGCTAGCTACACGATGAGACAACCATAAATAAGCAGCAGTCGGCCACCTCGCAAACTATCTAAAAAGTGAACTAGCTCACGAGCTAACTAGACAGCTAATTGTAGCTAACAAATTGAGCAGCCACGAAACTAACTACCTAACTGAGCTAACTACCCAAGCTAGCTAGCTATCCAACTAGCCATCCAACTGGCTAGCTTGAGCTAGCCAAGCTAACCAGCTATTTTACCAGCTAATTCGCTAACTGGCTGGCTACTTATGCCAACTTGACTTCACCAGCGACTTCACAAAATCCCGCCAGCTTTGGTATCGGGCCTGGACAAGTCCCGCATCCGCTTTCAGCCCCCCGAAGCGCTGCTCCGATCCTTGGGCTCGCGGGCTTCGAAGCTGACCTCCTTGCTGCCCACCCTCGAAGCACCCTGGCGGCCCATGCCCGTCTCCCTATAAAAACTCTCATTCCTTAAGGAAAAAAGTTGCCTGACCGGAGACATGAGCCACACACAATCCTAGTTCATCTAGAGACTTCGAAGGGCTTGCCCTCCAGTGTTGGGATATACAAGGTTACCCTTGGAGCCTCGACATCGGGAGCTGGAAATCAGAAGGGTCATTCGGACCAGATTCTTCTGTGGCGAGAAAGAAGTGTCCGATCCATTTGCTCCCGGCTGCTGAAACAAACGATGGCGCGAGATTTCTTCCCTGACCCCTGCGGCTGCAACAGCCTTCCTGGCTGTAACATGGGACCCATTGCATTGACCATCTGGCCTCTAGAAGGAGGATCACTCGGGCACCTACAACACCGACACATTTGCTTTTATAAGGGGGTGAGAGTTTGGATACGACGACTTGGGAATACGCCGCAGCTGCTGCAAGCATTACTTGCTTCAGGGGAGCAATCACGCAAACACAACACATAGACATAACACCCCCTCTCCCTCCCTCCACTCTCCCTCCGTGCTCCCCTCTCCCTCCATCCCCTTCCCTCCCCTTCCCTCCCCTCCCTCCCTCCCTCCCTCCCTCTCCCTCCCTCCCTCTCCCTCCCTCCCTCCCTCTCTCTCTCTCTCTCTCTCTCTCTCCCTCTCTCTCCCCTCTCTCTCTCTCTCTTGAAACCGGACTGCGCACTGCGCAGAAATGAACAACATCACATCTCAAATCTTGTTTGAAAGCCAAAACCCTACAGCAACAATCCTACTCCGAGTTTCGTTTGCCGGCATCTCTGTCTTCGCAGAGTCTTCATTAGTCTCCGACCTGAAGAAACCTGACACCTGAATCGAGCTGACGTTTAACACGTCGCCCAAAGAAAGGCACAAACACCAAGTCTTCAACCGAAAGCTGACACACGCTCAGGCCCAAATTATCATTTTTTCTTTTTAAAAAAATGCGTCTTCGCCGTCATTTTGGCCCCCCCCCAGGACGCAAAATGCCCAGAACGACGCTTGGGGCAATCGGGTATGCCCAACCCCAAACCTGAAGCCCAAAAAACCAAGCTGCAATGATAACTCTCATTCTGACATGTGTCGTCCTTGGCATGTTTGTCTTCACTCGGCTTTGGTTGTCATGAGGTGTTTGTCTTCAACAGTTTGAAGGCGCTCAAAATCAAATATGCATAGTATGTTCCTATTCATGTTCAATTTCAGGGTTGCCTCAATTCTCTTGCCCCTGTTTACCGCTACAGTGCAGTTGCACTCCTTCGGCCGAACCCGCGTTGTCAAATCCACCTCGCCTCTGGTTCTAGCTTGCGAGGGAGAAAGTCAGCTTCCTGCGATGCCCAGTTTCTCCACCCCCGAGGCACTCTGGGACGATTTTCGATGCTATCGATTGACACTGATTTATCAAAGTCCTACTAGTAGTGGAGCTGGCAATGCCGGCAAACAAGGGTTGCCATCTTGAGTGGCGCTGAACAAAGGTGGCAATGTAGCTCACTCCATGTTGGCCTCTCAAAGCCAAACGTGGCGATTGCCGCGTGCTTCTGCCGAAGAGGAACATGGCGACCCATCCGTTTATCCTCTCCAACCAACCAAGCTATCATTGCCGACTTCCAGGCGGGAATCTTGAACCTGAACCGGTTCGCACGGACACACGGCTCCCCCTCCTCACGTTCCTCCACTGACTGCTCCAGCACTGGCAGAGCCGTCACTGAGACCTTGCCGTCGTCCTCCTGAGGCGTGCAGTTGAAAGACCGAAGCAAGCGCCGGTCTGTTGCTGCAGAATTAACAATCCAGTCACCGCCACCACGAGGTGCGCAACCCCAGGCCAAAACAAGAAACAGTTGCAGCTTCCACGCCCTCGAAGCTGCACCATGGTCGCTGCACGTCCGGCCTCTACTTCCAGCAAGGTATCCTCATCAGCCTCAGTAGCTTGCATACGCTTGACTGGTTTCTGTTGTCTTGGTGTGGCTTGGTATTCAGCCTTCAGCAATACCCACGACCAGTTGGAATCTGAGTCTAGCCCCCCAAACACTGCAGCTTCTGCAACTCCAGCTGTGGACTTGAGCTCCCAGCCTTGGCGTCCTGGACTTCGCTGCCCGGCTCAACCTTCCCAGGCTGAATGACTCCCCCTGAGACCCCCCGAACAGCCCTTGTTGGAACAAGCGCAGTGTGGGACCTGTTCCCTCCCATGCACGCGCCTTGGCGGATGTCGGTGGCTGCTCAGCACAGCACCAGTAAAACATTAGCCCTCAACTCCTTTGAGCCAGGAACGCCTGCGGGTTGTTTGACATGTGTTCACCTTCCACTGTACAAGCCCCATTGCAAGGTGCAGGGGGTTGGCTGAGAGACCTTAAGTGCCACATATCGCCCTCGCTCGCATTTTCTGCCTGCCTGATGGTTCTTGCCAGCCCTTGCTCAGATTGCAGGGCCTTGCCATATAATTCAAGCAACCGTGGCGATCAATCACAAGCCATCCCCGTTTCAACATAAGGCGTCTTTGCTTTCGTGGAGTTGAAGCAGACTGGCAAGGACATCGATCAACCACTCGCAAATGCTGTGGGAGAATGACCAATGTTGGGCTTCTCAAAGGTGCGAGGTGCCCGTGAGCGCCTGGTTGTCTGAATGGTCGGCTTGCCTTCGCATCAGCAAAGAAGGCAAGCTTCCAAATCTCAAACTCGCTAAACCCCACAAGCATCAACCATCTCTGCGAATCTAAGTAACCTCAGTCAACCAATGCTGATTTGTCTGCAAGGCACTTTGCGTGCTGAGCTTGCGCTGGCTGCTGCGTTGACAATGCCTGGCAAGGTCAGGTGCCAAAACAGCACTGCTTGGGTCCCAACAGGTTTTACATTGTGGTCATCGGACATGCAAACTCATTCGGATTGTTGTGCCGTCGCTTGAACCAAAAATGGTCAAAGGCCCCGCCAACGGAGGGGCATCAAGTGCAAGCAAACATGGGGCGGTGCGAGCTTCTTTGCTGCGGAACTTCACGAGCGGGCACAGCCATCGGGCTGACACTTTGAGATATGAAGGCTTGCTGATGAAGCTCTTTGGCTCCTTTAGCTTGCTGCCTCAATCTGCCCTGGCTCTGAGAAGTTGAGCGGCTCACCTTCTGGCGCGGCTGAAGCTTCACACATCGCCAGTTGCAGCTCTGCCCAGATGTGGCTGCGCTGCTCCTCATCCAGGCGATGCTGGTGCTGTCGCCTGCCAGCCAGTACCCCAAGCTCACATGCGCGCCCCCTGGACACGCGTGCATGCTTGCACTTGTTTGCACTCGCATGCACGCATGCACGCATGCAGGCAGGCCCCCAACCCTATGATGTCCCATGCTTGCCTGTGAAAGATGTGAACTGACACAGGATCCTTTGAACAGCAAAGTCTTTCAAATGACCCCCTGTCACGCTTCACGTCAGTGGGCGGGAGGGCAGCCAGCACCCACAATTGAACGCCTGTTGCTAATAGCAAGGCCCACCAAATCGAGGGTTGCCCTAACTTGGATACTCATGCACCAAAATGCGTCCAGCGGCAGGATCCGGTTGAACTCCTGTAGGTCACGTGTCCTCTCCCTCTGCTCTTGCTCCGCGCGGCTTGCTGCCTCCGCAGCAGCTTGCTCAGCTGCCGCCGCCTCGTGCGAGCACCGAGGCAGCGCTTCGCGCTTTTGACATCCTGACTTGGGGCCGGGTCCTCGGAAGTTCCATTCTACTTGGACGACCGAGTTGGCTCATGCACACTCTCATAAACTTGCTCCGTGCAAGCAAGTCCAGGTTGGACCTCCAAATAGAGGCATGACCTTTCATGCAACAATCGGCCATCATCGTGACGAGCGAACTTGGACATGCCCCTCCTTGACAGCTCTTTCACCACTTGATCAGCTTGGAACCTTGACCTTTTGGGGAGCCCCTGCGCGTTACGTTAAAAAAAGGTGCTCAGCGCTGACACGTGTGCAGAAGCAGCTAAACCCTATAAAAAGGGGAAGCCGGGAAGCCACCGAGCAACTCTTCCCGATAAAAGGGGCGGGGGCCTCGTCCAGGAAGATCGACTGCATCTGGTGCGCTTCCTTCAGCGTCAGGTCCAACTCCTGCCGCTGCCGGCGCTCCCAGGCCGCCTCACTCTTCGGTCAGCGTTGCTGCAACGCCCTGAACCACCTGCCTGAAGCTTGAAAGGTACCCAACACAAGTATGCGGATATGCTGCTCATGCACATGTAAGTCTAGTGCTAAGAATTCAGCAAAACAAGTCAGGCGATTACATGCGCCCTATGTAAAAAATGGCTGGAGACGGCAAGTCACGCAATTCATCAGACCTAACCATAGTGGTCATTTTAAGATGAGATGCACCGCAACGCTCACTGACACCACAATGACCACTCACATCACCGCCAACACTCAACTAACTCCACAACGATCGCCACCAGAAAAAAGCCCGCTGAGTCATCACATATCTTAACCTTACCAAGCCCAGGGGGTCAAGGGCTTCGGGCCCTTCGGGCGCTTCCCACGCTTCCCACGAAACTCGCGGCCTCCTGCTGCGCCACACGCAGCTCTGCAGTGAGCGCGGCCACGTTGGCCCGGAGCTCCTCCCCATCCGCGGCCGCCCTCCGCAGCTCCTCGTGCGCCACGCGCCGCTCCGCCCGTGCTGTAGTGGTGGCCTCCTCCTCCGACTCCGCCCTCTGCCTGGAGCACCAGGGCTGCCAGGGCTACCAAGGCTACCCGGGCCATGCGAAAGAGCGACACCATTTGGCACCCATCAAAATTCATGGCCATGCCCCCCTCGAAAAACCCAAGCAAAGAGGGTGCGCCTCATACAGCACTAAAAAACATTATGCCTTCAAGCAAACTGAGAACATCTGGGGTATGTTACTCCTACTCTGCCAAGCAAACAAAGCTTTCTGAGCTGCCTTCATTCATGGCTTCATCGATACCCTCACTTGGCCACGCCTAGGAGCCCAACCCCCGATCAACAAAGGATAATTGAGCCAAACCCCTTCTCGCGAAGCTGACTCCAACTAATCGCCTTGCCAAGCGCTGCTGCTGCCCACTCTGCTGCAGCTCCTCCTGCAAACTCAGCTGCTCCTGCCAGAACCTCTCCGTTGCGCTTCGGAGCTGCATGCGCTGCTCCACCAGGGCCTGTACAGCTAGCTGGGACCACATTGATGGACATGAAAGTTGTTTATTTTGTTGGGCGAATCATGTCAGATCCTTGCCATGTCCGGGCCAATTCCCCCGGAGATGATTCGGGCCTCCAAGAGTTGCCTCTTCGCACAAACGAAAGCAACGCCCTGAAATATGGGGGGGGGCAGGGCGGTGCCCCCAGTGAAATTCATCCCAGTGTGCCCATTGTCTGCCCCAGCGCACAGTGAAGCAATGCAAGCTAGCGTATGCCAGCAACATGGCTGAAGTAGTGACAGCATTGAGCCAAAATTGAGTGGGAAGGGCACGCTCAACGTTTGGGTTCAGGAGCCATCATAGGCCGCCTGGGCCGCCTGCACAGGCTGAGCAACTTGCACGTTTGTGTTTCGCTGGCTTTTAAAGACTCGCACTGCTTCCACGGTTGTGCCGTCCAGTGCGCGTGATGCAGGCTGAAGGCGTGCTGAAAACACACACGCGACCTCTGGAGAGAACGCGTGCATGTGACCCAAACACCTCTTGACCTCTGCAATTCGCACTTTCAGGTGCCAGGGGTCACCTCCATCAGTTCCGCTGCTCGCCACTCCCGCCTCCTGGGCGCCTCTCGCATCTGCCTGCGCGGCCTCGTGCTGCTGCCAGGCCGCGCCCGTGGCGAAGCGGCAGCTGGCGGCCTCCGAGGCCAACTCCTCCTGCAGACACCGCGCCGCGGTGCGCTGCTGCAGCCCCGCGGCCTCCAATTCCTGAGGCAGTGTGGAACCCCCCCTCCGTTTTGAGGGTGGTTTTCAAAGAGGGGGGGAAGTCACCCCAAAACCCACCATTGAAGGAGTCAAACCATTGTGGCGTCAACCAAGCGAAAAGAAACACTTTGGGCCCTGGGGGCTAGGGACCAAAGTCACGAAGCAAAGAGGCTTCTTGGATGGTGAAATGTGAAGACTTCAGGCTTTACACTCTGGAGAGCCACCATGACAGCCGAGGCGCATTCTGCAAAGCTAGCATTTCTGCCTGCAGCCTTGTAGCGCTCTCCTCCTTGGTTGGTTTTAGCACAAACTCATGTGGGAGATCGCCAGCAAATTCAGTTGACACCACCAACACCAACACCAGGGTCATCACGGACTGGAGCGTGGCAGTGGCAGGTAGGATTCATCACGCATCATAGCCCCCATCAACATCTCCTCATGATGTGGGGCATGCTTCCCTTTTCAATATTGACTTATAGTGCTTTTGCCGCGTCATGAGATGCAATTCATAAGTTTGTCACTGGCAAGCCCGTCGTGGAACGATGTCGGTATGGCTTGCAAACCCGTCTTTTCCTACGCCTCTAGGCCAAGGACGAACACAAACCCCCCGCCAACCAGCCGAGCAATCAGAAGGTTCCTCCTTGACCCGTACAAGATCGGCCCCTAATCTGACAATTTGTGATGCTGGGGTTTACTGTCACGTATGACTGACACGCATGCGTCACATGTGTAGCTTGATTGCTGGAAAAGGCACAGCAAGGTCCCAAACTTTTGATTCCCCTAAAAAATGGCACCCATTCAAACATGCTGTGTGCCCGCCGTTGAGTCTGTTGCATGGCCCCCTACTTTGGGGATGTGGTTTGGGGGTTCGTTGTCTATTTCAAAGGGTCAAGGGAAAACCGAATGAAATATAGAGCCAAACATATTATATCTGTGTGATCCCGTGTAGTTGCATGCCGGGTAATGTGTATTGGCCAACATCAGCCGGATCATCAGCTTCACCCCCTTACCCTGCAACTCCTCTGCCAAAACAGGAGGCTTAACCCCATAACCCCAGGAGGGGCTGACACTTCCCTACAAGGGGACCCCCTCAGTTTAAGCTAATTTAGAAAATGGAACCGGTGATTCTTCTCACAAACTCTGAAAAAGAATCAAAGGGCACCTTAGATTTCGGGTTCGCCGCTCCTTCATTGCTTTTCTTTTCACCTCCGGGCCCCCTGCAACCTTACGGATTTCAAAGCCCAACATGCGCTCAGCCTGTGTCCCCTCCCTCCCTCAGCCGTCGGCCCGCCTGGTGGCACCGCTCCCGGTGGAAGGCCGCCTGCCGCTCCGAGAGCTCCGCCGCCAGGCCGCTGCAGCGCTCCTGCAGCGCCTGGTGCCTCAGCCGCCCGTCCTCAGCCGCGCGCGGGAAGCGGCAGCGGCGCGCGACTCCAGAGCCGGAACACGCGCAAGACGTCGCCCCTTTTTGGGTCCCCAAAAAGGATCTACAAAGGGATTTTTGGAGTCATGGCTCTAAGAATTTGGGTGAGGCTCCCTTTTGTGGCGCCTCCCAAAAAGGGCGTGCGCGGCAACAGTGCGCATCTCATGCTCTTGCCCGGAACCGAGGCAGTCCTGCTGTATCCTCATCTCGGCCTCCTGGCCGGACACCCTCGACTGGACCAACCGTTGCTCTGCAGCGCCAACCTGCGACTCCAAGGCAGCCCTCTCGCGGTGCCAATCCTTCTCCTTCTCGTGGAGCTGCTCCTAAACAGCCACTAGAGTCTCACACAGTCTCTCTACAGACCTTCTACAGATTAGCTCTCTTTCTGGATGACCCCCCTTCAGTTTTTGATCTGTCCGGGGCTTGCAATGACACCTCACAGCGAGCCCGCGCGCCCACGCCCCACCTCTCGCCCCATGCCGCCCAAGGCTCCGCCAGCTCTGCGTGCCAAAGCCGCTCTTGGCGCTGGCGGCACTCCTCCAGAATCTCGCTCTCCAGGCGCGCGAGCCGCTCCGCCTGCTGCCGGCCTCAGGAGCGGGAGCCCAAAAGGATACGATTCTCCGTTTGGGGGGCCTGCCCATTGGTGGCTTTCACTGCGGTGATTGTTCAAGCAACGAAGCCTGCAAAATAGCGCGGAAGAGCCTCTTGCGGTTTGCGCGGGGCGCATGTTCACACGAGCGAGAAAAAGGGCACTCCTGAAGTACCATCCTGGAGCCACTTTGGTTGGCATCCTAGACTTGGGCTGAAGGAAGCCCGCGTGCATTACTATACTGGCACAGCAGGGCTCGTATAAGCATTCGAGCCCGGGCAAAACCAACAACAGACCCATGCGTGCGAGCAAAGTTCACACCACAAAAAGCAATATTCTGGAGCTGGAGACTCAGGCACGCCAAAACGTGTACAGGAAAACGGCACATTTGGAACTCTAACGCTTCTTCCACTGTTGAATCTGTCAAGACTGGGTGAACAGTTTTTTTTCAAAAAAAAAGGAAAACATCAGGCATGCAACAAACAATTACATGCGTCTGAGCTCGGTTGCTGACAACTTGAGGCAACGCCATTTGAAAGTGTTTCGCTTCCGGGCAACGAAGTTGAACAACGCCTGTGTAACACACTGTTCTGACTTTTAGGAAGTACTGGTTTGAATTAAACTTCTGAGCCACATGTTTAAATGACACTTCTGTGCGACTCTCCTGAGCACACCTCTGAGTAAGGCTAGGCAAAATAAACGGACGATACTTCTAGCCATGATTTCTGAGGGAAACTCATGAGCGACGTTGCTGGCAATTCTCACCAGCCAAGACTAAACACAGCAACCACACCTGATATCCTATCCTCTTGTATCCTAGCGGGGCCCCAACCCCGTGACCGAGCAGCTATCTTTTGTTGGTTTTAAGGGGGTTGATGTCTCCTCATCAAGTTGAGGGGGATTTTCTGGCGCACACCACGAAAAACTCGTGTCCAAAGGAACGACTGAAGAATGTAGAGGAGGACTGCTTTGACATTTGACCCATGTTATTTTCTGGTGCATCTCAATTTGCGGAACTCGGCGTTGCATAGGGCTAACAAGCCTTGCATGGGTTTATCTGGCATCTCTATCTTTACGTGTTCCAGCTCCTGCCTAGGGAATGGGATGAAATGAGTGCTTGAAGCTGGTGTGTGAAGGAGGGATGTGGCAAAATAACTTTTGGACGCTTTCAATCATGTCGACCCCAATACGACTTGCCATGAACATGCCAATAAGAGATCAAAAAGAACATGAAATTCCGGCAAAGCATGCGACTCATGAATTCAAAAAATAGAGACTTGGAGCACATCTTGGGCACTCTTGAACAAATCTTGACCCCTCCCAAGACAAACATCCCGCAACCAGGTCTGGAGCAGTTGCTCCAATATTCTCAGCCCAGCTGCACTCAGCAACTGCATCCCAACGGGGTGGCGGATTGACCAAGGCAAAGGCATTGATTGGAACTCCCTGCGTGTAGACCGGCAAGCTATCGACTGCGACATCGCCAGCCACCTCTTTAGGCGGCGGCGCTGGGACTGGATGCTCTGGAGCTGCTGGAGCCTCTGGGGCCAATGGCTCCTCTGAGGCTGCCAGCTCCGGAGCCGAAGGCTCCTCCGGAGCCGAAGGCTGCTCCGGAGCCGCTGGCTGCTCCGAAGCCGCTGGCTCCTCTGAGGCTAGAGATGGCGCCTCAGGGGCCTCTGATGCCTCTGGCGCTGCTGGAGCCTCTGGGGCCACTGCCAGGGACGTCGGACACACGCTGATTGCCTCCACTCGAGCAGCTGCTATGAGGGTCTCCGAGCAGCCCTGGGACCCAGCCGGCGGAACATCTGCCAGGGTGCGAGGGAATGACCTAAGCCGGCTACACTCTCACCCCTGCCACTCAACCCTGCAATCCACCACACAGTCTTGCTTGAAGCTGATGGAGTCTCGGATTTACCAATTCGCAAGTTGCGCCCAAACTCAAAGGACGCTTCACCAATGAGTGGACGCCATCTGTTTCTCGGTGCCCGGCGGGAAGCTGCAGCGCCGCAGCGCCTTTGCCTCTGCCCGCTGCCGCGCCATGGCGCAAAATGCATGAGGGAGTAACCCGGGTGGGCATGGACGAGCGCAAATGCAAGGAGCATAGCGAGCGCCGAGCACCCGTTATCTGAGCTCGGTGTGTGATCCAAGGCTGCAAGGCACTGAACAAACAAGGCAGTTGCCGCAGCAAATGGGTTGGTGGCCCTGTGGTGCAGGCACAACAGCGACAAATAAGGAGACTGCGAGATCCATGAGCTTCATTTCGCACAGCCCTCTGACTCCTGATTTGAGCCACATGCTGGACTCGATCCTGTGTGTGCGGCGTGAAATGGCCGAGATTTTGAGCGGTTGCCCTTTGTGTCCTCTGCTTGCCTCTGCCCCACACCCTTTTGCTCCGGGAGCTAGGGGCATCATGCCAGCGATGGCGCCAGCGCCTAGCCCTATCGGGCAGCTGAAGCCAGGCTTGTCAGAGTCTTCTTGGAGACTTTGCTGCAGTCTCGTCAGGATGGTGACACGTCAGAAAAGCCGCTGCCAACGCTGCCGACAGACTGTGCGGATGAAGTCTTCCCGACCCTCTCGCCCCTCTCCTTCTTGCTTTCCAGCCAGTCGGGCAGGTCCACAACCGAGTCATCATCCACAGAGGCTGCTATTGACCTGGGCAAGCCCCAGGCCAACTTCTCACACAGCCCCAAACAGCAAACATGCCGATGGCTTTGAGCATGATGCCGCTGATGTAAAATACTAGAATGCAACACGCACAGATGCACACCATCTGCCTGGTCTTGCCCTATCCATGGCTCTCGCGCAAAGCCCAACTTCATCCCAGGTGCCGGAAGGAGGCATTGCTCTCCCGCTCCCGGTGCAGCGTCTGCGGGCTCCCGGGGAGCGGCTCGTCGCTCTCTGAGCTGCTGGGGTCCTCGAAGACCCAGCCCAAGTCTGGGAGCAGGGCCTCAGTCCGGGGCAAGGGGCTGGCGATCCCAAAGGTGTGCGGTGTCCTTTTCACTCGTGCAGCAGCGCATGGCACTGCAAAAGGAAGCCGTCGCCACCAAAAGAAGCGGCTCAGGCACCACTTGAAGTGGAATCTACAGGTGTTGCGCTCGGAAGGTTTGTGCACCCCGTGCCGAAAAACTATGGCTATAAGCATTTGAGGTTTGAATGTCTAGCTCTGTGACAAGCTTAGAGGCACTCACACATTCACCCATTCACCCATTCAGACACGCATGCACGCACGCACGCACGCACGCGAGAAAACACCCACCCGCCCGCCCGCCCGCCCGCGCGCACACACACACACACACGAGCAATTCTAAAGTGGGATTCAGAATGTATACTGATCTCCTTCATGTCCGTATATCACTGCTCGTTGGCAATTGGAAGATCATCTTCTCGAGTTGGCAGGAGGGATGCAGGCTGCGTCGGGCAATTGAAAATCAAGCAGATTCGAAAAGAACAAAATGCATCCTTTCCTTTCGGACTTTGCTCTTTTCAGGCAGTGTGCGAAATTTGCTTCTCGTGCAGGCTCATAGGTCATCCCTTCCAAGGTGCTCAAACCACACCAGTTTGAGAATGAGCCAGGCTGCCGCGGGCAAGTCGCCCTCCACTGGCAGCAACTTTGGCAGCTCGGACAGGATGCGGCAAAACATCAGCTCCCTGCAATTGGAAGGCTTTCAGATTCTGCCCTGAGCGCCACTCCGAACCCCCCCGAAGCTGAGGTGCCACTCAGAGCATGCGGCAGGTCATAGCTTGCTGAGTTCTATGACCAGCTCAGATCTTGAAAAAACACTCAAGGGAAACATGTTGGTGGGTTCCCTCACTTTCATACCCATGTTGTCTGCGAAGGCGGTCGGTCCCTTCCCTCCCTCTTGGGACCCACCTGCATTGGCCAGCATCCAGGACTTTCTCCTGTGCACCGGCCAGGGTTCGCCCGGGCCAAGTATCCATGGCAGACCGCAGCGCTTTCCGGCCGTCCTGCCCTCCATGTGAATGAAAGAACCGTGACTAAGAAAACAGTTGAAACCTGAACATGTCCATGTACCAACTCATCCGCGCTCGCGCCGCAAGCCCACACACACACACACAAGCACAAAACAAACGTCAGCAGCGGACAAATGGCGAAGTGCATCTATGTCAACTGGCCCCAGCATGCCCTATGTTGGATGGCAAGAACTTTGCGCATTTGTGGGTAAACGGAGAGGATCCCACGTCCACTGGGTGATTTGCTCCTTTTGGGAAAGGCTGCAAGCATAAGGGCCTCTCACATGCCTAAAAAAAGCAAAGCCACATAACCCCGGACAATGTATACGGTGCGGCTGGCCACAGCTGCTCCGCTGGATGCGCTGGCGCACTTGACGGCAGCACGCCTGGTGAGTATGCGACGGATGTGCCACCACATGCTCACTGCTGAAAACCATCCTTGCCACATGGCTTCGCCAATGCCACGCGCCGCTGGAGCGCTCGGCCTCTCCTGCTCGAGCCCATGTTTTTTAACGCAAGCTCTTGGAGCTGTTCGACGGGCAGTGAACTAATGGTGAGACCACACTGCCAAAGAACACACAGAAGGGGAAGACATACAAAAAGTCGACACGAATCTTAGTCGCTTGCCCGTCCGGTGCCAAGCATGCACACACACAAGATTGAGACACACAAGGAGTCACAAAGACACACAGGGCCGCGCGCACACACACACACACGTAGGCATACACAAACACCCAGAACCATAAAAGCAAACAAAGACATGCAGTCAGGGTTGTGAATGGGGAGCCTTTTCCCCTAAATTAGCTTGCTGACTCGATGCGACCTTGGATGATGTAGAAAAGCAAAGGCAACTGGCTTTTTGACTATCTTGCAGCTTGAGCAACAATCCTGCGAGCAAATCCGAGATGTTCGTCAAACTTTGGCAGTATGGCTGTAGTTCGATCAGATTCTCAGCACTATGCTAATTCGGACCCTGCACCCAAGGGCTCAGGTTGGCACAGGCGTTTGAATATCCATCTAAAGCAACGCGTAACTGCATGCTGCGCATACCCAACTCTGGGTGGTCCATCTAACGAGCCCTTCCTTTGGAAGTGACTCAAGAAATGCGCACGTCAAAGTACAGCAGTATTTGCGACTCACTGAGGCAAATCGATGATTTGCATTTCACCAGGAACGTTCACCTGCAGTGCAAGCTTTCGAGCCTGAAATGGAGCAGGCCCAATGTGCTTAAAGGCTTTATGAGGGCAAGCGGGAGAAGATTGCGTCAAGTCAAGAAGTGCTCCCCAGGCACAAAAGCCTGAACAAACCTGAGGTGATGCCCCCTTCCGGTTAAACAAGACATGGACCAGACAGCTCAGAACATTTCCACTGCAATACCAGTGACACCAAATAGTGCAATGGGCGAAGCCCGTATTTCTCACATGTGGGTTCCCTCATGTCTCACAAGTACACTCATTTCTCACAAGTCAAATGTGCATGCATTTCCACGTTAAAAGCCAGGTTGGACTTGTGAGAAACGAGTGTGTTTAAGGTTGAGGGACTTTAGTGGTTGTTGGGTTTAGGCTCAGGGTGTTTATTGGTTCGGGTTTTTAGGGTTTTTGGTTTTTAAGGTTTCGAGCTTCAGGTTTTAAGGGTGTAGGATTTTAGAGTTTAGGTTTAGGGTGTTTAGGGTTTAGGTTTCGGATTTTTAGGGTTTACGGTTTTTGTGGGTTCAAGTTTAGGGTTTTTAGGGCTTGAGTCTTGGGGCTTTAGTAGGGTTTGGAGTTTGTGGGTTGAGGGTTCAGGGTTTCTAGGGTTTAGAGTTTTTAGGGTTTAGGGATTCGGGTTTTTAAGGTTTCGGGTTTTGAGGGTTTAGGTTTTCGGATTTTAGGGTTTAAGCTTAGGGTTTTATGGTTTAGGCCAGGGTGTTTGGGGTTAGCGTGTGTAGGGTGTCAGTTCTGGTTTTTCGGGTTTTCAAGGTTAAGGTTTCGGGTGTTTAGGGTTTAGACTTTGTACGTTTTAGGTTTCGGGTTTTTAGGGCTTAAGTTTAGGGTTCTTAGGGTCTTGGGTTGTTCTGGTGTTTTTGTTTAGGGTGTGTAGGCTTAGGTTTATTGCTTTGAGTCGAGGGTAGGGGGTTTTCGGGGTACCTGACTGCCAGCCAATTCACTCGGCATTTCCGCTCCCAAACATCGGCGCTGACTAGCGCCAAAGAGGCGATCGTTGAAGAAAACAGGGATTCCAGGGAACCTTGAAACGTTTCAAACTGACTCCTCCAAAGCCCGGGAAAAGCCGGGCGACAGCGAAGCAACAGGCCATGCACGCATATTGAAATAAGCAACGGATGGGTAGGTGGGTGGGTGGGTGGATGGATAGCTCAAAATACCATAAAACCAATGAAAACCGACTAGCGAGAAATGAGCTGACATCGTGAGAGAAACGAGGGAATTGGATTGAGGCCCTGAAGTGTGGCATGCCAAAGTTACGCTTTCGTGTGTCCTTGTTTCGGGTATCACCCCGTCAGCTTTTCAAGCTCGGAACGCACGCCCGCTCCGCACCGCGCCGACACCTGCCAAGCGGAAAGCACGCTCGCTCGTGTGCACCCGCTTAGCACTGCACGCATGCCTGCCAAGCGCCCAGCACACCCGCTCACGCGCGCCCGCTCGGCTTTGCACGCACGCGTGCCAAGTGGTAAGCATCCTCTCAAACGCGCCCGCTCAGCACTGCACACATGCCTGCCAAGACGTAACACTCGCTCACATGCACCCGCTCAGCACTGCAAACACACACACACACCTGCCCAGCACTACCCGGTCACGTGCACCCGCTCAACACTGCACACGCGTTTGGCAAGTAAGTGGTAAGCACAGCCGCTGACATGCACCCACAGCACTGCGCACATGTCTGCCAAGTGGTAGGCACGCCTGCTCAAGTGCATCCGCTCAGCACTGCGAACATGCCTGGCGGCGTTGGCTTTGGATGAATCGGCTTGCTTCTTCCCATTTGAGGCAGAATGGCTTTAATAATCCTAATTTGTGGACAAGGTGGGTGTATCTGTGTAACACTCAAGTCTGACGACATATGCTGGTGCATGCTGGCCGGTTCGCGCGCTCGGGCGAGTTCGTGGAGGCAACTTCCAAGCCGAATTGCACTAAACGCACGAGCCTCCAGAGGTCGTGCACCCTTGTTTTGCCTTGAATGTGAGCAAAAATCATCCTTACCTGCCAATTAGAACCAAAAAAGGGCCATCCAAAAAGCAAACAGGGCGGGCATTTACGCCTTGAAGTCGTGCTAGACGCTCACCGGATTTTCTCCACTCTCCTGGAACTCCAGCATTGTCGAATGACACCTTGGATCTTCTTCCTGGAGCCAAGAGGTGGGAAAGTGAGTAAAATGCCAAAAGATTGCACCTTGCACAGGTCTGCCGCAATCCATATCCCTACCTGTAAGGCGCTCAGCAAATGCTAACTTGTTTACCTGCTACGAACTGGCAACGCTCTGGAAACAGAATGGCCCGTGACAGGTCCTCCTTGTTCTCTTCATTCCCTTCAGTCCGTTCATTTCCTCCATTCTCTTCATTATCTTTCTCTTCTTGGCCGTAGATGCTCTTGAACGCTGTTGGAAAAAGCGTTTTGATGAACTCCGAGTCATCAATTGCCTGAGTTTCTGTCTCGCAGGATGGCACTCATCATCCCAAGAAATGCTCAGTCGCTCTCGCAAGCTCTTCTAAGTCGTGTGCTCCACTACCATCATTGTCAAAGGCGGCAAACACATCCTGCGCTTTGTCCTCCTTCGCTTCCACCTCGAGCCTTGTTGGGCGGTGAGCAATGGTAGCCGGCGCTAAGGCAATCCACTTCAGCACAACTCAAATCACCTCTGTCATCTGCACGCACGCAACACAAATGGGCCATGAATGTGCACCCTTACCTTCGCCTTGCCCCTTACCACCAAACACAGGCCCATGGGACGGTTCACCAGCAGCTACTCCTTCCCGACTATCAGCCAGGTGGCTGCTGCAGCATCCGCCCTCAGAGGTGGGGCTGGGTGCCCTAAGAAGATGCCTCCACTTTCCCCTTCTGTTGCACTTGAAGCGGCTTGAGGCTTGCAAATGGCAATTTGGACAAACACAGGATCGATGGTTAACCTTTCTCGGGGGATGATGAAGGAAGCTGCACGACATCCTTGGGATCCACTTCCCTTCCTTAGGCCATCGAACCAGCCTTCGCCTGGGAGCCCACCCAAGAAGAAATCAGCAACCAAGAGGCTGAACTCATCCATGGAGAGCTCACCGTCGCCGTTTTCATCGTAACTACCTCAGCTCGAAGGAAGTCAAGGGGCTGCAAGTGTTTTGCTCGTCACCCTCTCTCTTACTTCCAACTTGAAAGCCAGGTCCGCCCTGGGCATCGCGATGCCGAGTCACAAAAAAGATCTGGAATGTCCTGCGGGTCATAGCCAACCTCGGAACCCAGAAACAAAGAGCCAACAAGCGTGTCAGCATCAAGCTTGATCTCACCAAATTCAGTTCCCATGCCTGTGCCTGAGCTTCTCTGAAGCCTGGCGGCTGTGGAAAATCGGGTGCGCAAGCGCTGCATGAGAAGCAGCCGATGACGGTCGTCCCATACTGACCCGAAGGCCTGACATGCTGCGCAGAAACCATTAGTAAGCTTACTGCATTTCAAGGCAGTGCGATTGTTGGGCATAGTTCCGTTCTAGGCCAAGTTGGGCAAAACCAAGACAACCACTCTAGGTCAAGCATTCTCAGGCTCAGGATGGGCTGGCTCTACGTTTTGTTTGGATCATTGTTTTTCGCTTCAGCGTGAATTAGCTTCGTTTCCCCCTATGATGAGCTGATCTTCGCGTGCCTTCAGCGTGAACCAATCGAACCCTTGCAACATATGGCAGCCTCCTTTCGCGACAATTTGCTGCGTTTGGCTTTGCACTGTCGAGTTCCGCTTGCATTGGGTAAGGAATTGCGAACCACTTCCGGCCGTAAGCAACTGGGAAGGCCAGCAATGTCAAGCCCACGAGTACATGCTTGCGATGCCGCAACTGGCTCAAAGACCCAGCCCTTTCCTAAAATGAGCCCAAAGAATCACATGCGGCCTACATCTCCATGCGCGTCTTGGCCAAATGCTTCTTTGACAAAAGGTCTGTTTGCAACCAAAAAGGCATGATTGAATGACTGCATGAGTGATACAAAGCGCGTTGAGCTTGCAACACACTCAGCGTGTTTGCATGCACCAACCGCCGCATGAATGGTGCGCGTTTGCGTTGCTCGTTGTTTGGCTAGCCTGTTCGAAATCCCGGGAGCCTAGTCACAAACTGTAATCTGTTTCATCTGTTTGTTGGTTGGTAAGCAAATGTAAGCAGAAGCGCTGCAAATTGTGGCGCTGAAGCATCACCCAGAATCTGCAATCCGCAAGCCGCATCATCAAATCTGCAAAAAGCATAATCCACAAGCCACAAATCATTGGGCATTGGGTTTTGAACAAGCTAAGCTAGTTTCACACTGATCCTGCTCCTTTCAGAATTTGATTTGGGCCCCATGGTAACCATGTTCTCACTCATCACTGGCCCCTGCCGCCACATTGCAAAGCAAAGAATGAATTTGTTGATTTGACTCGAGGTGCCCTGTGTACAAATGAAGTGTAGGTTCAATCAGTTTCAGTAATCTTGCTTAGGCCCTGTCACAGCTTTTCTTGCACTTAGGTGTCTCGGCTTTTGCAAACAGCTTGGAGTGACATGATGCAAAGAGTCTTGCATTCCGGAGCATGGCGACGCTCCCTCAAGGCAACTTCCCAAGAACTGCACCTGTTGCTCATCTGGAAGGTGCCCGCGTAGGCAACCCTTGAGGCCATCGATTTACATGCAGCGCCTACCTCTGTGCAGATTCCATGTGTCCGACAATTGTCCACCACCAAGGAGAACGCCCAATTAAAAGCTTCTGGGTCGATCCCAGACTCCAGCTTCACTTGGAGTGCGCAGAACATCGGATGCCTATTTCGCTCTAGCACATGGGTGGGTAGGTTCCAGCATCACGCTCCCTGACAACCCCACTTGTTCAACCTCCACGTTCGCCAACCCAATGACTACCAACCCCAGAAGTGTGTATTTTCATACGGGCCAAACAAGCACAAACACAATCCGGGAACGTGCATGTTCAAAAGCGAGATTCAGAGAGCAACACGCCTTCGCCGTTGCGCGCCTTCCCGACAATTCCGATGGGCATGGCCATATACGTCGCTGACCTCCGCATGCATCAAAAAAGGCAACCACCAACCAACCAACCAAACCATTAAGAAACAAACAAAACAAACATGAACGCATATAAAAGCGCTTTCACTCTCATAATAGTTACTCCATGACATCACTGCAGATGGGCATGCTTGTCTTCTCACACGCAGCAACACTTTGGTATGACACCGCATTACACCACAACCCTCAGCGCACAACATTTTTCGTGGAGTCTTGCCAACGTCAAGTTGCACCATCCGCAAGAATCGCCAAGCAAGATTCAAGCAGCGCAGCTGAGCTGCACAATCATCAGAATGCACACCACCACGTTCCCGCCAGGCGATTTTGGCACCACATCGCCGTAGCCCACTGTGGTAAGCGTCCTCACACAACGAAACCGCAGCTAGATGCATTCGAGCAAGTCAGGAACTATTGCCAAAGGCAGGCTCAGCATCTTTCCCCCACGCAACAACCCCCAAAACATTACCCTAAGGGGAAGAAAGCATTTGAAAAGGATTGCCACATGGCAAATGCCTCCGGCGTTTTTAGCGCTGGTTGCAAGCAAGTCGCACCATGGTGAACCAAATGGCGCGCGACATTGATTCGATGTTGTCACCTGAGCTTTTGCCAATGCACGCCTCACTCATCATTCATGACAGGGCCACATGTGCCGCCTTATTCACTAGAAAAAAAGGTATCTTGAGGCTTGCTTTGGCTCCAAGGGACGCGGCTCCAGAACATAGATGATGGCAGAGAATCCGACGACGAGCACCATCTTGGAGCGCAAACTCTTCCAGCTCTCCACCCTCTCTCTCTCTCACGCTTCCAGCTAAGGCTGCGTATCTACAAATATGCAACCAGTGCAATCGCTATCAGGAGCACAACAGCTTTCCTGCTTGCTTGCTGTGCCAGATTAAGCGCGTCACCATGCAGTAGAGAAGTGATGGCAAAGCCTCAGGCAAGCAAGCCTCGTCACACCCCTTTTGGTTCATATCGCGCCACACTTCTGGCCTCACCATAAAGAGAAGCCTCCCTCACAAGTGCTGCACACAATATGCATGCTGCCCCGTGGCTCCGAGTACTTCTTTGAAGGCCTGCTGAATGAGGTGGCTATTCCTCAGACGGGCAAATCAGAAGAAACCAAATGGAATCAAAGCAGCTGGCGCTCGCACTGGGTTCCGTAAGCGGCTAGCTAATGTGCGCATGTGTTTGTTCCCAATGGAATCCTCTGAGATGCATTGACGTTCAAACATGGGGGCCATTTTCTGCAACAAACCAGCGTCCAGATTTCCACAGCCCAGTCGTGCTGTGAGTCGCGCCCTTTCAGGGGAACTGGCATCCTTTTCTTCTTGCCGTCGCTTGCCGAGCTGCTCAAACCGCCGCAAGAGCTTCAGCAGCCGAACCACGGGCACCTGAGCTGCAGGCAAGGCAAGCCTTGCCTGGAGGCAATCGTGCTAAAATCACCGTTTTTCAAAGGGGGGGGTCCAAATCATAGAAAAGGTGTGCTTCTCTAAAACAGCCAAAGGCTTTTGAGATCAATCATATCAATCCATGACGCTGACCTCAGGCATCAATTTGTCTGTTTGAGGCTGCAGCAATCAACTCCATGCTGAGCGCAAGGGACTTGACTTTTGATGAGAACTAGGAACAGCCCATCTTGCGTCTGGATATCCAGTTTCCCAAAGGAACATGCTTTGGACGCTTTTCGTTTTGAGAAGACGGCGCGCAGCGATCCCGGCCCAGGTGCCATCACGATGAGTGTCAGCTCCACGCCCACCAGATCCAAATGCTGCTCGGTGGCCAGGGAAAATCTCAGTACGGCAGTGGCATCCCGTTGCCCGAAACCGCTCGAGTTCGCTGCTCCCTTTCCCGGCTTCTAAATGAAGATGCGTAACGACTGCAAGCGCAGCTTCATGACCATGGGCAGCAGGACAGAGAGGATGTCCAGCAAATTGTAGAAGCTGTCAGAACAAGTGCCCAGCACAGTAACGGCATGCTCGGAGAAATAGACAATGCAAGTGCAAAAAGAATCCAAAGGCATGCCCCTCCCTCCGCAAATGCCCGCCCAGAATACCATGCATGCGGTTCCACTGCCTCCCGCCGATCGGAACATGCAACATGATCGGCGCACCTGGTGAAAAACCGAAGGCGGTTGGGGCATCCGTAAAACCTCATTACCACCTCAGGGGCAAGTCAGCAGTCACGCGGCTGCCAGCTCACTGAAAAGCAGCAGCCATGTGCATTCCCGACGTGCCTCCAGCAGAAACAGGCAATCAAATGCAAAGAGTCCCCATGAGAGGCTGGTGCGTAGCCTCGGGACAACTCACATGCGCCAAGGGCAGGGCACGGCCTCTTGCTGAAAACTCTGAGAGCAAGATGACTTGAGTTCAGCAGCCAAACCGGCTCTGTCACCTGCACGATTGGCAGGATGGAGCTGATCAAAATGGCGATCGAGAGCACGTTGACATACGCCCTGCCGCCCCGGACCAAGTCAGGATCTTCCAGAAAAGACCTAAGCCAAAATCGGAGGCTGGCCCATCAGCTGCCAGCCACTGGGCATCATGATTCTGACTGCGACTCTGGGCAGCCAAAACCACAGGGCCGTCTCAACGGAAGGGACCCCATGACAGAGTGGAACAAGCAGGCACCAAAGGGTGCACCGACCTGTTTGTTTGATCCCCAAATGTCTAAGACACCCAGAAGAGGGATTTTACTTTATCATTGATAACTTAGCCTTGATGGACATCATTTACATGGAGATTGATATCCGCCAGCAATGACTAAGCCCGGGTCCAGACCAGCTTCTGCACCCGCGTCCTCTTTCTCGTCCTCACCTGTCCAAAACGTGAGGAATTACGTCTGGCAAATTCCACGCCATGGCTGCCGCATACATGCTCTGTCAACACCGAGACTACCAGAGCAATGGATCCGACACGTTCCGTCAATGTTCCCACTTCTGAACTGCACCAAGTTCAGCGCATCTCGCCGCCTATCTCCCCTCAGCTGCAGCCAAGGTTCGAATCTGAGTCCAGGAGTGTTCTCATCGCCAGTGCTGCAATGCGGGAGGGATGCCATTCACAAATGTATCACACGCGCTTTCCAGAAAGCAGGCGTTGTTCTTCCTTCCATAGGTGGAACGGGGGGGTCAACAACCCAATGCCCACAAGTCAAAAAAAAACGCACAAAAAGAACACTGTCAGGATTACAGAGCCCTGGCCATCCCGCTACGTGAGGGCCCTCGGAACTTCAACCCCGCCTGGGAAGAAAGCTGCGCTGCCGTTCCGCCAATTTCTGACTGAAAGTTTTCAGAACGGGCGCCGCTTTCGCAGAGGCAGCCTCACAAGGCGGCACCAGTGGATAGGATTGGCTTTGCATTCTGCCGGCAGGGCTGGCATCAAGTCACAATCATGGAGTCCTTAGAACTTATTCATGCAATGCACCGAGGGCTCGAAAAAGGGTTCATTTCAGGCTTCCATGGGCTTCTTTCCCTTTGCTGGGCTTCGACCCTCGGTCAAGGGCTCCGCACCTTGCACAAAACGTGTAACTAGCCTTTTGACACTATACGCATTGGCTGCAGAAGGAACAAGAAAAATACCTCACCCAGAAGGAACAACAACGCGTTGATCAGATTGTCAAGTGGAGCTTTGACAATCATCACGTGCTTGGGCATTGGATGTCACGCACATCAGCCTAGTCCCCCCCTTGACGTTGCCAGTGTTCAAATTGGGACTGGAAGTCATACAAAAGAGGCCTTGTTTCCTTTTCGGTGGCGGGTGGTTTGTGTCTGGTGCTCTGAGGGACTGGGATACCACTGCCGGGCTTTTTCTTCAAAGGGCACCACAAAGCTGCCTTTTGCTAGGCTCTGTTGCCACCAAGCTGCCGACACCTTCGAGAGACGCAACGGAGTAGGCGCCGATGATCCGTTCTGTCAGAGAGCAGGGGCAGTTTCAATGCTCGCTCCGTATCAGGTACCCAACCGTGACACGATCTCCTGGCCTCGCTGAAGGATGCTTGGTTTTAAAGGCAAAGAACATCAAAAGTTTCTGGGTATCCAAAGTTGCCGCAGGTGTGCAAGGTCTGCTAGTGACTGTTACTGTCAGAACCCCCGGTACTGGTTTTGATCAAACACACTTTCCCTCCAAGGCGATGCAAGTTCTGACCATGTCCGGATGCCCATCCAAGCCTTGTTGTCAGATTTCGCATCGCTTCTCGTGCTGAACCTGAGCTTCATGGTGCAAGACACGTGTCTGCATGCCAGCAGGAGCAAATGCAAAAGCGGCAGGTGGCACGAGCAGCAATGTGGACCTACCGTCCTGATTGAAATTATTAGGTCGCCCTACCAGAACCCTCAGGTTTGCTTGCTATCAGGTTTCAATCACGCAGGTTGCAAACATGGATGGAACCCATTTGACCCATTTTGAAGTGGAGCGGCTCTGGCTTCACCTCATGAGGGCCATCGCCATCTTCGTACTCAACAGTGCCGATGCCCAAGCAGCGGAGAACTGTCTGACGCTTCACCTGGCACCACTGTCTCTGGAATATCGGCATCCAAAGCGTCAAGAACACATGCGGCTCATGACTCACCCACTCGCAGAGCGCATCTCTTGCTGGAGAGTTGATTGAACACGCTACTTTGACAGGTTGCGAAGGTAGGCTGCAAACTTCAGGCTCGATGATGGGTGGAAGGGTTTTACTTCTGGGTTGGGTCCTGGTGCCCAGGTTTAGGCTGCGGGACTTACTTTAGAATTGAGGCGTTTCTCGTTTGTGTGTACGCTGCGATGCTCTTGCGAAATGCTACGTGGAGCATAGGCCTGATTGTGTCGTACATTGTTTTCGTCATGATGCCATGCGATAGGGAGGGAAATCGTTTGTACATTTCGCTTCAGTCATGTGGCACACTACAGCCTCTCTCAGGTTGTTGTTTCTTGCCTTTCTTTGTTTTTCTAAAAAATAAGTAAGGCTTTCAAGAATCCATATCTCCTATTTCTTTCCTGTTGTGTACTTGATAGGACTTCATTCATTGGTTCCGCTCCGTGCCCTTACTTTGGCCAGTAATCAGGTCGTGTGCCAAACACTGGGGAATTGGCTGTGGATGAACTTTGGAGCAGGCTGGGTGGCTCACTTGCCACTTGAATCAATCAAGTCTGAGGCAGTTCACACAACCATCAAGCAGCTGCCAAATCCATCTGCTTTCGCGTGCTGAAGTCCACGCATGGTAGCAACCCAACGTCAGCTGCCGATCGTGCTAGACACGGAATGTGTCTGCGGTCGGTGAACAAAAAGAGCTTGACAAAGTGAAGCAAACAAAAAAACACAGCATGCACCTAGTTTCAGAAGGCCCTTGAGCCTTTTGACGCCCTCGAGATCTTGCAATCAACTGCAAGTTCTGGGGGCTGAGTTGCAGCGCTTGAAGCGCCTGAGGAAACTGGCCTTGCCATCTTGCCAGCCCCAAAAGTCACCCCTGAGAAAGGGCACGTCTTCCTGCCTCGCCGCTGCCCAACTCCCTGAGAACAGTCCCTCCCCCCAGACTCAGCATCCACAGTTCTGAGCCTAGCGATTCTAGCTGCTTTGCATTTTCAAAATTATGGTCTCCATGAAACCAAAATTAGCAAGGGAGCCCACACATCTGACATCCCTAGAACCAGCTCAGGGGCTCGTGATATGATTTCCATCGCAAGAAACGTATTCTTCAGGCCTTAGAGCGGCTCTACGCGCCGCTCAAGCCTTTTTGAGGGCTGGGCATGCTTCCACCGTAACAAGGGCAAAGCATCAAGTCTGTCCTGTGTGGGTGGCACTTGGAGCACTAGCATCGCAACCCTCACAATGTTGACAAACGATGGTCTTGGTCTTTTTAACTATTGGGAGGACGCAATTCAAGCACAGGCAAACCAGCTGTTGTCACAAAGCAGTGGCTCTGGTGCCCCGGCGTTGGAAACGATATGAGCTGGAAAGCATCAATGCCCCCCGGTACCAGTCAAGCAGCGAGAGCTCCTGCGTGTCCAGCTCCTGCCATTGGCCCAGTGTCAAAGGACTGACAACATTAGGCCACACTCCGGCTGAAGCATTGTCGAAGCGCCCCTTCTGGGCTTGCCAAGCTAGGACTGAAGAAACACTGGTTGACGCTGCTGAGTCTTGTGTCCTCCAGGCCGCACGTATCATCTGACGCTGGCGATCTGGGGAGGATATCTGAGATCCTGCCACACATCCCAAATTCGGCCATGCATAGGGTCACTAACCCGGCCTTGTCCCGGCGGATGGATCTGTTAGGAATGGACCTGGCCCTCGCACATCGCTTCTCACGGCATCCTCCACGCCAGTGCCGATCAGCTCCACAGAGCGGCCTGGCTCGTGCGATGTCAAGCCAAGCTATGACCCTTGCAGGCCACTTGCAATTACAGGCCCCACGCAGTACCTGCGTGCACAAGCGTGAGCAAGCGCCCACAATGCAATTTGCCCACGTGAGTTTTAGAGAAAATACTCGGCGAGCGGACTTCTCCCAGTTTTGGTTGAAATGACAGCTGGAGAGTGTGTTGGCTCCAGTGCGCACGCAGCCACATGGTCAATTTGTGGACGTGCTCACGAAATGGGCAAACAAAGTGCGTGGTTTTGGAGGAGACTATGGCAGGCATGGATAAAAATGTGGACGGAATGGATAACGATTTGCTACATGATTGTTTATTGGGTGAATTATCTGAAAAGTTGCGGTCAGAATTATTGGTCAAAGTGCACGCTGAAGATATTGTGAAACATATTGATAGCATATTTGCTTTTATGGTGCATACTGAGTTGGACATGTTTGTTGTTCATTATTCATGAAACTATTGAGAAAAATCACGTGGCTTCATGGTGTCATTGATGACAATAATTCGTACTACACTGTAACTTACTAGCAAGAAAAATATGGAACTGATCCATTATACTTGTCTTATTAGGTAGTAAAAGGAGAAGAAAAAAGGAAGAAAAAAGAAGAATAAAAAAACGGAACCTCAACAGCAGCCCTCCCGACGCTGTTTTCGGGAGCTAAAGTGCCGAGCTGCTCCGCGGAAGGCTGGCGTGGGGCAACACGGGCAACCCCTCGCCCAGCGGCAAAGGCCGCACAGGCAAGGCTGTGGGGTCGCGTTGGCCTCAGATGTTGCGCCTTCAAGGCCTTCCTAGTCGTGGCATGTCCGCAGCTTCGATCTGGTTTGCCCGGTAGCCCACGATAGATCATTTTCGGACGAGCTAATTGCTTTGGGGCTGAAAGCGTTCAGCTGGCTGGCGTGGCCGGAAATGGCAATGTGGGCGTGTACCGTCTCCCAGTCTTCGTAACAGGAACCGTACCAACACTGGCTGTCTGATTCCAGCGGGGCATGGGCCGTTGCAGCGGAACGAGGACACGTGGGGGACTTCGAAAGATATCCTGATATCCTTGCTTGAACCGAGTTGTGGTTGGTTGTGGGTTTGGGGGGAAGCCTTCAAATGATGGGCCATGATGGGCCTGTGAAAACTGTTTTGGCTTTTTGTCTGCACACTCGCTCAGGACGGACAGATTGACCTGCTAAACAATGAATGATGTTTGGCCTCCGAACAAGAGCTGCTTGATTTCCCAGCTAGCAGCGCACTGCCGTTTCTTTTTTCGTGCGCTTTCCGAAAAGCACCACGAAGATGCGGCCCTCAAGTGTCTTTGGCAGAAGCTAAGACAAGCCAGCAAGGAGACCAAGTGCCTCCCTGATCAAGGCTCTTGCATGCTCATCACTGCCGGAGTTCAGAGCGCTGATGGCGCTGTCCGTCTTCTTTCTGGCTTCTGCCTGCCGCTTCGACCGCGGCATTGCTGCGACCTCAGCTGACACAGGGCCGTCCACTGCTGCGGGTGGCTGCGCTGGTGCTGGAGCTGTTGCCGGGGTGGTCGGATGAACTGGTTGCACCGGCTGCACCGCTGGCGCAGCTGGCTGCACTGGAGTCACTGGCTGCACTGGAGTGACTGGCTGTACTGGAGTGACTGGAGCGGCTGGCTGCACTGGAGTGGCTGGTGGCTGTGGTGCAGATGGCTGCGCTGGTGGCACTGGCGGTGTGGGCGGTGCAGCTGGGGCCGCTGGTGCAGCAGGAGCGGCTGGAGCGGCTGGCGCGGCCGGAGGGACTGGAGAAACTGGAGCGACTGCAGGCAGAGCGGGCACTGGCAAGGCTGGCGGGTTTGCTGGCGTAGGGCGCTTGCCCGACATCTGGCAGCTGTGCAACTCTTCAGCGCGCAACTTGGCATAAGACGACCTGCCCTCAAGCTCTTTCGGCATCTCAGGGTGGAACTGGGCGAGCGCATCCACTAAAAGACATGCGGCTGTGAGATCCTGCCAATCATCAGCTGCAACGGCAGCCTTGTAGCTTTGTAAGGAGAACCTCTGCATATGCTGTGGGCCGTCTGCCAAGTGCAGTGTGCCTTTGGCACTCTCAGCCTTGGTCAGCGTGGCAAAAAGCATCGATTCCATCTCTGCGTTGGACTGGCCGGACTGCCTCGCATGGACCAGTCTGTCCAAAGCAACTACACGGAGATAATGTGAAATCACTGGGTCCTTGCCCTCCAGCAAATCTGCCTGCTGCAAAGTCGCTGTAATGCGACCCTGCATGGAAGAGAATGCCTCAATGCCAAGGCCGGAAGGTTCTTGGGGTGCCGGTTTCGACACACTTCTCTCCTCGCCCGTTGTCGATCCTAACAACTTTGAAATCTCCTCTTCCCTGTTCTTGTCATCATCTGCTGCATTAGTCGCATCTGCCGCCATCACTTCGGGAGCAGCCGGCACGTCCTTCGCAGGTGGGGGAGGCCAGCAAGCCGACAACACGCTGGACAAACGAATCCATGCTCAAACAAGATCGCCGTCTGCAAACCCCAGTATGAAAATTTGATTGGAAACCTCTTGGCGGCTCAAGGCTGGGGAGGGGGCGAGTTTCTTGTGCAGTTGCTTGAATTCGGAATCCATTTGTGCGAGCATTGCCCATGGCTCTGCAGATTTGGCCTTGCCCACAAATTCAAATTTGGAAATGCAACTGCACACGTCACGTCTTCTGTGAAAAGCTATGGCACAACACTGTGCAATGTTTCATGAAGAGTCGGAAGGCATGCATGTCATCAAGCTCCAGGGAAGTTGCGGGTTGGACCCAAAGTTTTCTGCCCAACTTTCCTGGTCTGCGCCGGTGCCGATGTCCGGCTGAGCGCCCGCCAGGCCCTCCACATAGCCCATCATGGACTTCAGCCTGTCCTGCAGAGACTCAAAGTCAGGGGCCGCGTATGGAGCACTCGGAGCAGCGGTCTCTTCGTCCACCGTCATCTGAAAGCTCGCACTAGCTGACGCTGCTTCTGCTGTCGCCTTGTCCGTGTCCAGGGCCGTCTGCAGAATGTCAGGCAAGGCCCCCAGGCTTTCCAGGAGCTCTCCGCGCAGTGACTCCAGGCTCGCCTCCCAGCCCGACTCCTGCCGCAGGATCCCGGCCACCTCTGCAAGTTGTGACCGGTAATGTGACTTCTTTTCGCCAAAGCCTACCACGAAGCGCCACACCGTGGGGGCATGGGCCACCTGACTTGCCAACTGTACCGGGTCGGCTGCAAGCACGGCTAACCGCAGGCAGGAGAACTCGTCATTGGCGCCTTTGAATCCCTTCATCTGCACAACGGCCTCCAGCGTGTCCCAGTCTGGCCAGTTCACTTCTTTGCCCGACACCTTGATCTTCTCCGGTGGCGGTGCCTTTGCCGGCACGGCGGGCGCTGCATCCACCGCCTCCAGAGCCGCACGCACGTCGGGGTGCAGTTCCTGTGCCTTGGCACGAAGGGCCTCGCTGCTGGCAAAGGCATGCTTCCACTTCGTGTCTGCCAGCAGCGCATTCACCACTTGGCAAACGTGGGACCGGTAGAAGGTCTTCTTCTTGGCAAAGCTCAGCAGGAACTCCCAGCCCAAGATGGCATGCCCAGACTGGGCGCTCAGCTCACTGAGGCTGGCCTTCAGCACTGCCGCCTTCAAGGCATTGAAATCCTCGTTGGCTGACATGTACCTGTCTGCCCGCACAACATCCTCCAGCCGCTCCCATAGCGCCCAGTCAGCCATGGCTCCGGGCAACACCAAACCTTTAACACGCCCAAAACACGACCACGTGCAAATTCCGTCGATGTTGGTTTGGCCCGATGCCAAAATGGCTCAGTATTTGCTGTTCATGTCTTGGGCTGCCTCTGTCTGGCTTGATCGCGCCGGACAGCACCCCATTGGCAAGGAATTCACTCACCATCTTACCATTCCTGCGGCAGGGCAACCAAACCATGGCCCGCATACTAATTCAGCCCGGCACCCGCTGCGTGCGGCAGCTGCAGCTGACTCATAATCTCTGTGAGGCAGCCGTCCAACTTCCGGCCGAACCTCAGCTTTGGCCCATGTCTCACTTTTCCTCTCCTGTGAGAAGCTCCGACTTCTACGAGGGGGATGGCTATGGTTTCTTTAGCTCTGTACAAGAGTCGGGTATTGAAGCCTTTTGAAGCATTAGGTTGCTACCAAGCTCGTCGATTGCCATGCCTGTGCACCTCACCACCGTAGTGGAACCAACACACACACATACAGGCCAACCTTACATTAAAGGATGGTTAATACAAATTGACCGAGATGGGCCGGACTGCAATTTGCCTCTGACGAGATATGTGTGCGGGCCGAGGCGCTGATCAAGCTTGTCGCTGCTCAGCACTGTGGCTTGCCCCGCCTGGACGCCTTATCAACGCATTGGGAAGCTTCAGGAAACTCCAAGCGTGTCTGCAGTTTGAAGGCTAACGCTGGCATGTTGCTAGGAAGGCTCCGATCACCCATACAAATTTGCGCCCAAGAGGCTGCTGATGTCTTTCTGCATTTTGCTGACATCTGCCATGAGGGTCTCAACCTGCCAGAGGGCTCTCAATACAGTGTCACGTTTTTCAGTGGCACTCGGTTATTTGAACGTGTTGCGCTAAGCTTTTCGTGCGGTCACCAGGAAGATATGTCTGCCGAAGGCTGCTGGTGACCCCCACTCGATGTGTGTCACTGGTGCGTGTGTGCGTGTGAGTGTGCGTGTGCGTGTGCATGTGCATGTGCGTGGGCGTGTGCGTGCGCGTGCGCGTGCAAATGCGCGTGGGCGTGTGCGTGCGCGTGCGCGTGCGCGTCTGCGTGCGTGTGCGTGTGCGTGTGCGCGTGTGTGCGTGTGCGCGTGTGTGTGCGTGTGTGTGCGTGTGTGCGTGTGTGCGTGTGTGCGTGTGTGCATGTGTGCGTGTGTGTGCGTGTGCGCGTGTGCGCGTGTGCGCGTGTGCGCGTGTGCGCGTGTGCGCGTGTGCGCGTGTGCGCGTGTGCGCGTGCGCGCGTGCGCGCGTGCGCGCGTGTGCGTGTGCGTGTGCGCGTGTGCGTGTGCGTGTGCGTGTGCGCGTTCGCGCGCGTGCGTGCGCGTGCGCGTGCGCGTGGGCGTGTGCGCGTGCGCGTGCGCGTGCGCGTGCGCGTGGGCGTGTGCGTGTGGGTGTGTGTGTGTGCGTGTGTGTGTGTGTGTGTGTGTTTGTGTGTTTGTGTGTGTGTGTGTGTGTGTGTGTGTTT
>CAUJNA010000234.1:92722-145084 GCA_963377175.1 Effrenium voratum | reverse complement strand
GTTGGTGTGTGTGTGTGTGTTGGTGTGTGTGTGTTGGTGTGTGTGTTGGTGTGTGTTGGTGTGTGTTGGTGTGTGTTGGTGTGTGTTGGTGTGTGTTGGTGTGTGTTGGTGTGTGTTGGTGTGTGTTGGTGTGTGTTGGTGTGTGTTGGTGTGGTGTGTGGTGTGTGTGGGTGTGTGTGGGTGTGTGTGGGTGTGTGTGGGTGTGTGTGGGTGTGTGTGGGTGTGTGTGGGTGTGTGTGGGTGTGTGTGGGTGTGTGTAGGTGTGTGTGGGTGTGTGTGGGTGTGTGTGGGTGTGTGTGGGTGTGTGTGGGTGTGTGTGGGTGTGTGTGGGTGTTGTGGGTGTGGTGTGTGGTGTGGTGTGGTGTGGGTGTGGGTGTGGGTGTGGGTGTGGGTGTGGGTGTGGGTGTGGGTGTGGGTGTGGGTGTGGGTGTGGGTGTGGGTGTGGGTGTGGGTGTGGGTGTGGGTGTGGGTGTGGGTGTGGGACTGTGTGTGTGTGTGTGGGTGTGGGTGTGGGTGTGAGTGTGAGTGTGAGTGTGAGTGTGAGTGTGAGTGTGGGTGTGGGTGTGGGTGTGGGTGTGGGTGTGTGTGTGGGTGTGTGTGTGTGTGGGCGTGGGCGTGGGCGCGTGCGCGCGCGCGCGTGCACGCGTGTGCGTGTGCGTGTGCGTCTGTGTCTGCGTCTGCGTCTGCGTCTGCGTCTGCGTGCGCGTGTGCGTGCGCGTGTGCGTGTGGGTGTTTGTCTGTGTGTGTGTGTGACTGTGTGGGGGTGTGTGGGTGTGTGCGTGTGTGTTTGTTTGTGTTTGCGCGTGCTTGTGATTGTGTGTGTGTGTTGTCTTCGTTTGTGTTTGTAAGATTGCGTGTTTGCGTTTTGTGTGTCAATTTTGCGCTTGTGCCCTTGTGCCCTTGTGTGTGTGTGTGTTTTGCTTTTGTAAGCTTGCCTGTTCGTGCATGTCAGTATGTGTTTTTGTGTGTGTGTGTGTGCTTGAGTGGTTCCATGCCTGCGTGCCTTGTTCTGGGCTTGCGTTTTGGCATTGTGTGAATGTGCATGCTTGCGAGTTTTTGTGTGTGTGTGTGCGTGCGTGCGGGCGGGCGGGCGGGGTGTGTGTGTGTGTGTGCTCGTGTCATTGCTTGACCCTTTTTGCTTGTGTGCTTCTGTGGGTTTGCGTGCTTGTGCACGTGCGCGTCCCGAGTCCACGGGACCCGTCCTGCCTAGAAGAACCGGCCACCGCGGGTCTGCGTGTGAGCGCTGGGGTGAGAGTAACCGCCTGGGGCCGCACCTTGACCGTAGCCAGGCACACCGCTGTAGCCCTGCTGCTGCTCCCAAGGCATCTGAGGCATGTGGATGTTCTGCAGGAAGCCAGCTGACTGGTCCTTTGGTGTGCCAACACCGCAGAAGCTTGAGCGCTGGAGAATGACTCTGGAACTCAAAAATCTTCATCGGTGAGCTCCTCTTTCCTTACCCTATAGTGAGCACCCACCAAAAAAAGACCAACAAACAATGCAGCCAGCAGCCAGACAAGCCTTGCGGCATCTTGCGCTTTCCAGTCGAAAGCTGAATCAAGGCAACAATGCTTTTCGAGCATCTGCACCCCGCACATAAAGGATACAGCGCAGGGAATTTGGAGTTGCCCAAGTTGGTTCCAGGCTGGGTTGAGGATTGTTGAGGTAGGTTTCGATGCCTCCGAACCACTACCGAATTCAATCCAGTCCCACGCTGGGCTACTGGATGCCAAAACTGCGCGAATGTAAAAGGACAGCTTCCAGCTATGACTTAGCCCTACTGCATCTTGAAGGTGCTGCATGTTGCATCAGCTGGTGCATTGCACAAGGAAACATGCGCTTAACCATGAGCCATGACATCCAAACCAGCAGCTGAGCAATGCAGCACTTCAGCAAAGGCACTGCTGCAGGATTCATCGGGCCATACCCTGCTCCCTTTGCCTGAGATACCTGGGCAAGTTGGCAAGGAGGCACAAAAGCACAAACTCGTCCAGCCTGGCACCCTTGAGGGAAACTCTCAAAGCTTGGTGCATCAAGCTGTTGTAGATTTGCGAGCGTGCGACGTACTCATGAGCAAAGCAAGACACGGGAGCGGCATGAGCTGCAGAGTGGAAAAGGAATCTCACCTATCTTGATCAAAACCAGCCGAATTCCCCCTACGCAGTCACCCTGCATTGCGCCAGGGTCAAAACGGTTTGATCTGCTGGACCAATTCGGGAGGGCTCCCAAAACTCCAAGCTCCCGGGCCTGCGGAGATCCGCGGAAGCCGCCGCCGCGTCGTTTCTCGCGCTCCTGTTGCACTGAGAACGGGGGCGAGAGGTGGGCTGTGAATGGATACGATACATCAAAACACGGCACTGCTCAAGACTAAACGGCTACCATGTCACAAGTATATACTGTTGAATGTCTGTATTGCATATATATATATATATGTGTGTGTGTTTATGTGTTATATGTGGATCTAAACTGTTCCTACGCACCTAAAGAAAGACATGCTCCTCTATCCTCTTTCACCGCCCTCATCTAGCTTGGCCCCAGATTGAAGGACAAGTATTTACACGTTGTGGCACGACCCAGGGGCACATTAGCCAGCCAGCGCCTTGAGGCCCATCCAAATCGCAGCCCCAGCCACGGCCATGCACATCACGATCGCGGCCCAAATCAGAAGATAGGCCCAGAAGGGCCATTCTGCAGGGGAACAGGATGCAATATTAAACTGTCTTTAAAATAATTCTAATAATAATAATAATACTTGTTGAAAAAAGATGAACAGCTTGTCCTCAAGCTTGCACAAGTGTGCGGACGCTTGGCTATGATTTGCTGAACAAGTCAACCCATGCAAGTAGACCCACTGCTTTGTCGCCCGCGCGCTCCTTGCACTTCCGGCGGCTTTGCTCCAGCAAAGCCCGGCACTACCAAGGACACCTCTTTTGCCACGGGGGTCGCCGTGGGGATGGGCGACATCAAGCCGATGCAGTTGTGCTGAATCATCTCCCCAGCCACGATGTCCGCCGCGGCCTCGCTGTGCAGATTCACGGAGCGGAAGGTGCCAGTCGTGGTGAGGGGGTAACCTACCATTCCCTTCTGAGGCATCTCCAGGAAGCAGCCATAGGTCTTGGAGTACTGCCAGAACTGGCAAAGCAAGAAGGATCGACATTCCAGTTTGCAATGCTTCGCTCCGTCTTCCCAGTTGCTGTAGACAGTACCGCCTTGATTGAAAGTTCGTGTCAGACAAGCATGTTCGCACAGGCATGCTCTCAGTTGAGTGCTTGTCCCAGGCAAACAGCAATGCAAGAGCTGACAATTTACACAGCTGCCCGCTGGGCGTTGGATTGGGAACACTTTGCCAACATGCCGCGTCGCCAAAGCTATTGTGCAGGCCCAGGATCTGCACGCCAGCTACTTGCATCAGCACTCGGTAGGTGCCGTGCTGGAGCCTCTGGGCTCTTACCGGTGTGAGTACATTCTCGTCGTCGCCATAGCCTCGGGAAACAAAGCAAATAACTTTGTTTGGGGCTTCCACCAGGGCCAAGCCAACATGATCCCATTGACGATGCAAGCAGCAATTGGTGCCGAGCATGCCGTTCCAGCACGTGGAGGCTCCGTAGGGGTCGCTGGTGGATTCGATTGACCAAACGGAGCATAATGGAGACATCATGCAGCGCATTTGGCATGTCTCACCGTCTTTCAGGTCGGTGATCTTGACCATGCCTTCGCACCGACCAGGCCATCCATCCTCGGTGAACGTGCCACAGGAACTTGGACAAATGTGCTTGTAGCCCTGTTTGGCCCAGCAGCCTCGGTGTCCTCCAACACAGTGGCTGTCTGGTTCCGGCAGCGCATGAGCTGTCCATCCGTCCTCCTGGCATGGCATAACAACCCTGCGAACTTCATGAACGCACACACACACAGCAAAAGAACTTCAAATGAAGATATGGAGATGTGGTTGAGGCTGAACCGGAGGCATATATGGCTCGCGGCAACGTGCTGTCGACCCCAGCTTTTCTTCAGCAGCACCAGCGTTGGGGAGACAAAATGGGGAAACCAATCTCGCAGGGCCCAGCCCTGCGCATTGCTCGCGGCACGCTCCTTGGCCAGCACTGCAGGGGCGTGGGCTGGACGCCCCCGGGCCACGCCTTCATGGTCTCCAGCGGCGTCTCCGCCGGGAAGGACGAGCCCGGCAACTCCGTGCAGCCCTGGGCAGTTTTACCCATCTCTTCTGTAAACACCAGGGCGTCTCTTTTGAGGCTACCCTTCTCTTGGGTTTGATTTCAAGGGATCACCGTCCTTGATCAACTGATCGGGACACCTTCCCCATCAGGACCTCGACTAACGTCCTCACCCACTGCAACAACAACACAATACCAAAAGGCATCTTCCACCCACATATAAATTGAGAGAACCAGGGATGAAGGGACGAAACCCTCAGCTGGCTCAGGGCACGCGTGCCAATACAGGAAGGCCAACATCGATGACAGCAAACCGGAAATCGAGTAGGCCACGGCCTAGAAGCCTGCCTTGTTCAATTCTGGACATTCTGCAGGTCCCGCAACTGCCCCGTCTGCAGCGTAGAGGATGCCTTCCGAGCTGCCTATGTAGCACGAGCCGCTGACAGGGTAGTACCCGAAGTGGGCGCAGCCATTGGTGTTTCGGCACTGCAACTGACACCTGGGCAGGGGATTTGACCAGAGAACTTGACCTGTACATCACGGGGGCGGTGACCCCACCCCCAGCAACAAACATAGTTGGCAAGAAAGAAGAGGTTCCCAATGTAGTCCCTCCCTTCACCATGCAGGGCTCACCGGAGCTGAAGGCAAGTGGGTAACAAGCGGAACCCCTTTAGGTGCCACATGCCAAGACACTCATAGGCAGAGACCTTGGAGAAGGGATTGCCAGAAACGTTGGCCAAAGGATTTGTGAAAGCAAAGCCGTAGTGGTAGCAGCCCACTGGCTCCGCCAGTGCTGGGGCCAGCCTCAGAGTGAGCCACCCCGATGATGAAACACGCACGTGCAGAAGTGCAGAAGAAGCAAGAAACAAGGATGAGGAGGAAGAAGAAGAGCAGCATCATCATCATCATCATCATCATCATCAGCAGCAGCAGCAGCAACGACACAGGTACGAAGGTGACGAAAACGAGCAAAAGCAAATCTTAAAAGAAGAAGCAAAAGACGACGAACACAAACAAAGAAACAGCCAGCTGCTAGAAGAAGAAGAGGAAGCGAAAGCAGAAGCAGAAGGAGGAGGAGGAGGAGAAGGAGAAGGTAAAGGGTAGATCTGAAGAGCAAAAACTCAGACAAAGAAAAAGAAGAAAAGGAAGACATGCCCTGTCCAGGCGGCAGGAGGGCCAGGAGCGCCCTCAGCCGCCCCATGGGGAAAACCGATCAAGCTCCCCCGTTTGATCTCACAATGCCTCCAGGCCCAGGGCGCGGCATGCGGGTGTGCTGTCGCAACGACCGACTAGTTGCTTCCAGAAGGAGCGCACACCAGCAGTTCCAAGTCGATAAGCACACATACACACATTTATCCCAAAAACAAACTCCTGAAATGTTGCTAACTGCCCAAGCTCGCTGAAATGCGTCCATTGCTCCCAGTCCTGCACCGTGGGGGCCTCACACCTGGACGGACCTTGGAGGTCAAGCATTCAACGGCCTTCAACCGAAGATCTGCGCAGAATCCCCCCTCTGTGAAAAACGTGCGGCTGCAAAGGAAACGGAGCGGACGTGGGCGCGCCTTTTCCCCCGCGGATCTGCGGCCCCGCAATCTGGCTACCTGGCGGCCTGACTGGTGGGCCTCGCAGCCGCCTGCGTGCCGCGAGCTCTGAGTCGCACCTTGTCCACCTGCGTCCCGAGAAATGGGTCGCACCGCAAGACCCCGCCATTGCCAAAGGGCAAGTTTCTGATTCAACTGGCATCCATAGCATCCCAACCCCAGCCCATTCCCCCGCAGAGGCACCAAGTGCACTGAACGTACCGAAGGCTGCCTACTGGATCTGCCCGCGATCGCCCGCCTGATTGAGAGAAGCTTCTGGTCATAGGCTCGAGGTCCTGGCCGCCATCAGCCACAGAACTCAGATCCAATGCAAAAAAGGGTCCCCCAGCAAAAAACTCGGCGAGGAAAAGGCCGAACTGCTTCGTCCCCGTCCTTTGCCTCATGGAGGTGCCACATCGCCCCCCAGTGGCAGGCCGGTCGGTTTGGCCGCGTTTTGCCAGAGCTGCCATTCCGTGCTTACCTTTGGGCAGGAGACAAAAATAATGTTGACAATGACAACCAGTCGATGTGTCACAAAAGCTTCAACTGTGCATTGAGGCACCCTTTGTGAACACAACTCAGCTTGCAAGTCATGGGTGGGGATGTTCAATCGCTTGCCAAGTCGCTTGAGTGTTGATGAAGCGCCACTTCACTCCAGCTTCCTTGGCATCTGCGCACTTCTTCAAGACAGCTCGTGCAGGCGGCTGCGGCCTGTAATCCAGGCAGCGCTCGAAAAAGCGCTTGCGCCCGTTGTCCTCCCAGCCGCGCATCAGCTGGACCCAGCCAGGAGAATCCACAATGGCAAATCGTTGCTTCCTTTGAGCCTTTGGCTCATGACAGGGGTAAATAATAGGGTGGTTGTCATTGCCAGCATCGAAGCAAAAGCCGGTGGGGATGTGCTGCACCTGCTGCCTGCCCTTCAGTTCGCGAAAGCGCTGGTCACTTTGGTCACAGCTTGCGAAGCTGAGCTGCGTCTCAAATTCCTTGCCCCTCTTGGCCGACAGGCACTTGCCCAAATCAGCATCCCGCAAGAGGAAGGATCCATCAGGATGCACATCATGCCTTTGGATGCGCTGTCCTGGCTTGTTGCTGCAGGCTGCCAGCGTCAAATGCCCATGTTCAGGCAGATCATGCAGACTCAACTTGTCTTTCATGTCTGCACACTTGGATCTATACCCCCCATCCCACACCAGCTTTCGGTTGGTGATGCTCCATGCTTGGTTTCGATTGTCATCAGGGTAGCACGCGTACGGCAGAATGTGTTCGCCTTGCCCTGCATCTAAGCAAATGTTAGTGTTCAGCAGCTGCAGCTGCACACCATCCCCATAAGTTTTGGTGGCAAATACTTGCCCATCCTTGTCACACTCCTGCAAATCCAGCGTCACTCTCTCGGGATCTGCGCCATCCACCGTCACGCAGAGCAGGGCCTCCCCTTGGACCTGAAGACGGACGCCTGAGTCCACCTCTTGCACCTGAAGCCTGCAGCTGCTCAAGGCCTTGTTGTAGACATCCACCGCGGGCTCCGGTGTGGTGGGCGCCAGGCACTCCAGGCCGTTCCGCCACACCAAGCCTTCCGGGCCCAGCCGGAAGTGCTGGTGCGCGTTGTGACCCCCGATCTCGCACTCCTCCGTGGCTGCGGGGGTGCCGTGGCCCCCGGCACTGAGGCACTGCAGGAAGTTCCAGTTCATGAGACCACTGCAGCAGGAACCGTCCCTGCTGCGGTCCCGGTTGCCGGGGTGCCACAACTGGGTTTCGATGGGCCCCTTGTTCTCCTCACCCACGCAGGGCGACAACACGATGCCATGGCTCCGCGTCTCCTTGGCTTCCCTCTCCAGGCACAGGCCCGTGGACACCTCCTGAATCTGGAAAACCTTCTCAGGAACAAGGCCGCCATCCAGGTATACGTAGGAAAAGCGTTGGATGTATGAAGAGAAATCTGCGCACTTGAGCTTTTGTCTCAGCTCATTGAAGTTGCTCAAATCGCCAATGGAATTTTCACCATTGAAAAACTCATCGTACTCTGGGAATGTGAACGTCTTGTTGGCGAATGGACCCAGCCAAGCTGATACTGCGCGTGCTTTGTTTCTCATCACATCCTCCGTTTTCATCGTGTACTTCAGTTGTGTCTTCGGATTGTTCGCGTCACGCCACATATGCGCCACAAAAGCGCCTTCTGCCACCTCAATGCGGCCTCCGCAAAGCCAGCTCCTCAGCGACTGATCGATGTTCTCACCGCCCCAAGCCACCATGCGGTCATCGTATCCACCAGTCTCCTGCCACCAGCGCTTGCTCAGACCCAACAACCCCCCGCTCATGATGGGCACATCGCGCCCGGGGTTCATGAGCCAAGTGAAGTCCGCGTTCCAGGTCATGTAGCAGGCCTGGCTTGTAGCGCCCGCTGTCTCCTCCCAGGTGTCGGGGTTCAGCGCAGTGATGGTGGGCACCACCATGGTGCGGTGGTCCCCAGCGCGGTGCATCTGCCTGAGGAAGGCCTCCTCCCATCCGTCTCGCGGCTTCACGTGGCAGTCGAAGAACACGATGACGTCCCCCAGGGCCGCATCTCCCCCCGTCTTCTTGGCCGCGATTAGCCCCAGGGTCTTGGAGTGCCTCAATTTGTCGCCGGTGAATGATTGATTGATCGATCAATGGGTTGAGTGATGCGAGCAAGGACAACCGAATGTTGAGCGAAGCTTGGAACTGGCTGAGGCACAAGACCTGAAGCCATCTTCAATTATCGAAATGCCCCCTTCTTTTCACAGTAGCGGAAGCCAACCAACCGACGAGCTGCTTTGAAGGTCCCACGCACGTGTGCGCCAAAGAGGCAAACACGGATGCGTTCTTCCTTGAGGGCACCTTTAGGTTTGTTTGGAGGAAATCAAAAAGGAAGCCCGCCATTCTTGACACAAACTCAAACATCGCTATTCTTGATGTACGAGATGTTCAAAACCACACATGCCGCAGGTCCAAACCCAAAAACAACTGCGAAAGCCAGCCTCAGCAGCCGCACCGCCGGCTCGGATGCACCGCGCAGCGCCGGGGGGCCGGATCCTGCGGTCACCTGCAGCGGCTCCGGCAGCTCCAGCTCCAGCTTTGGGGAGCTGCCGTCCTCCGAATGTCTCGGGGAGAGGGGGGGGAACGGGGGGCTGCACGGGCTCACGAGCTGAGAAGTCGCCTTCTCTTGGGTATGAACTTTACGAGTTGGAATTTGAGTGACATAAAACATGTGGATGTTGGCCAACTATGCGGGTGTTGCTCCTGTAAATTCACGGCCACTCGAGGCTCGTGGAATGGGAGCCAGCAAGGTGGCAGCTCTTTTACAAGATGCGCATGTTGGATGCATGACGCATACATGGGGACAGTTTCCGAATGACACTCGCCAAGAGTCGTCCACCACAATGATCTCCTTCAGGCGATTTTTCTTGGTGTGCCGCCAAACCTTGGAGCCACGACCAGGATTTCATTAGCGTCTCCGTCGGCTGAAATGTTCGCAAACATGATGTCTGGCAGTAAAACATTGCCAGCCTGACCAGTCAAGCCAAGGCAACAGGCCCAACGCCTTCCCAATGCCAAGTCGCCGACTCCACCGTCCTGGAGGCATAGAGGCCCTCATAGGCACAAGGCAAAACCACGCTGAAGGTCTCTCCAACCCAGCGATCGTTTGGAAGGCCGAGGCTGGCGTCCTGCCAACAAAGCACCGCCTGCCTCTCATGAACGGTAACTCCTGTGGCTTCTGACATGCGATGCAACCCCTGAAATAACAAGGCTGCTCACTTGAAATTTAACCTGTCCACTATACAAACGGAGCCAAAGTATTGGCGAGTATGCTTGCACACGATTCTGCCAATCGGCGATTGCGAGCCTCAACCCTCCGGCCGTTTCAACCAACGATGCGCGGAGCCTTTGGGTCGGCACCAGCCTGCAGCTGGATATGCTCCACCTTTACCTTTGGCTCCCAGTGCAGCGGCCTGCCCTCGTCCTGCGACAGGGCGAAATGACCAAAGTGTGGCTGACTTGTGGCCCCACCGCGCATTTAGTGGAAGGAGGTCTTCCCTTGTTGCGCTTGCCACACGCTGCGCCGTGAGGCGCCTGCTGCGTTTGGGCTCCTAGGTTGGATGTGAACCCTGTCCATCCGCAGATGCTGCTGGCGTTTTCGTGGTGCTTTGGATGCCGGTTACGTGGTGTCCCAGTGGTGTTCCGGTGGTGTTGTGGTGGTCTCACGCTGGTGTTTTGGTAGAGTCCCAGCGCTGTCCCGGATGTGTTTCCGGTGGTGCTTTGGAGGTGTCCCAGTGGCGTCCCCGTTGCGTTTGTGTGCGTTGTTACTGCTGCGCCGGATGCGCTGCTGGCTAGGCTTTGCTGGTCCTAGTTATGTTGTTGCTGCTGGAGCGTGAGGCATTGCCCGTTTTGTTGGGAGGGCGCGCCACACGATCCCCGTTTCCTAGAGCGGCCCGTGGTCAAGCTACACCCAGGTCCAGCGTCTCCACATACGAGGCACCCATCAAGAAGCAGCTGGCTACCAAAGCTGTGCACCACTTCACGAGGCCCTGGGGCGGTCGGGGCTGATAGACAACAATCAGCGGTTCCCCTCAAAACAGGTAGCGGGGTATTGAAATGCCTTTGGTTTCCGTTTGGTTTTCTCTTTAACACAAAGCAAAAAATGCAACCGTCAGAAAAGAAACTTCACATACATTGCATTTACAATCATATGTTTGTATATATGTGCATATATGAACTTGTATAATACATATCTGTATATATATATATATAGAGACACTCATACTGCATGCACCCATGGCCAATTTGCACCGCCTTTGGCACCGCCGCCGCGATGGCCAGGCCCAGAGCGCCGGACAGCGCCAGCACAAGAAGGCTAAAGCGGTTCACTATGCATTGCACGCCCACCTCGCCAAACCCATCGGTCGCAAACAGAGCCGTGGCCGCGCCGAAAACCCCCCCCACTCGAGGCATTCGAGCAGTTCAATGGTTGTGGGAGAAAACATCGTGTCCGCACGGCCAAGTTCTGTTCTCATCAATACTATCACTTTAAGGGGATTCCGTTTGTATCGCTGATGCTGGCAAAACAGCCCCATTGCCTCCACACCATATGCCAAGCCCTGGCACCCCCCAATTGCAAGAAACGAAAACCAAACACTGACTTGTCGTGCCAAGACAAATTATAGAACGGGCCAAACAGCCGAAAAAGGTCAACTTCCAACCCTGCAGTAAGCGCGCTTTTCTTGAGCCACGCCAGTGAGACACTCATGCAATTGGGGTTGATGAGGTTGATCAATACATCACATGGTAAAATACACCCCCCGTTTCTGGAGAAAGTCGATTTTTGAATAATATTAGGATATACTAATATTATTAATTTAGATGAATTTCGTTTTCAAATCTCACCATAAATACTTTATTTACATCACTCTCACGAAGTTTAACAAATAAAGAACTAAAAGGCTGGTCATAAACCGCCATTTGGTATACCTTCATTAATGTTTGTTTATCTACTAATGCTGATTGTTCCATTATAAATGTATCCACCTCGGACATATTCTTTAATTTGAATATATATATAAACTGCTTGTGTTCAATCTTACAATAGGTGCTAAGGCATTGTTTTTTGAACGGCTGTAATAACGGACAACCCGAAGTGTCTTGATTTTGCATATAAACCGTGTAATATTTTACTGTATCTCAAAAATGTTTTATCTTCTGCGAAATCATCAACAATGAGCAAGCAACTAAATAACTTCTTCATTCCTATTTTTGTTGATACTCTATAATTTTATGTTGTGTATCAATTATGTTTTGTAGTGCTTCTGCCTTCTCCTTAACAACATGTTCGCATCCGAGATACCTGCCTACGGCGGTTTGGTGGGTTCATGTCAGTCTTGGACGAAATCAATTCCCACCCATTGGCCATGTTCTGGACCGGTCCTGACATCTTAAAGTTATCAACATAGACTGCAAGCAGGAGTCGAAGTTTGGGATGCCAAAAAACGGAAGGTTATGGCTCCACGGAACAAGACGAAAACCAAGGGACAAAAGAATATCTTCGCAACGCTTCTCCCGTAGACCCCCGAATCCGGGTGACCATAGAGAGCAAGGATGCGCTGCACCACCGGATCGCTGAACTTCGCGGCCCAACTTTCGCCCAGCGATATTTGGGGGGGCGCACCCATGATTTAATGTCTTTGTGTAATGCCTGGCTGGGTATATGCTTGTCGTCAATCGGACTGTTGAGTGCAATTCCCAGGCATCGCCCCATAAGCATCAACGGCCTTGGCAGCTTCTATGGTGGAAGGAGCCAATCCAAGTTCTGCAAATAGAGCTTGCTGCATTTTCATCTGTCACGTTGTTTCCCTAAAACACAGTCCTACCCTTGAACTTGCGGAGAGGGTTTTCAGATCCCTTTTCAACACAAATTTCCAACGTGGACCTTTTCACCTCTGCTTTTGGCCTCTTTTACGCACGGTGTTGTAACCCCACGCGCCCTTACTTTCAAGGTTATTCCATTCAACATCGATTGACTTTTGGGCGTCAGGGTTGCTTTCCATCTCTTTCCGCCCCACAGGCCAGTGCATGAATAATTGGATGTAAATGGGAATGAAGGACCTTGCAACGATGTTGACAAACCCCGAAACTTGCGGAAATTGCAGGCGACACCACAACATCCAACGAGTCCTCAATGACCTTTTCAGCTCAACAGTCCGCAAGGTGCAGTCGGCATAAGGGGGATATTGGACAAGTCATCCTCCAATCCATTCTGCGCTGCAGAAGTTGCCCCTTGGCCTTGGAAGAAGAAGCTTCTGGGCCCTCGGAGACAAAATCATCAGGAAAGCCAGTCTCTGTTGCTTCGTTGACATTGTTTTTTCAAAGAAAAGGTGGAATACTGTCAGGCGCTTGGTCCCCGAACACCTCCTGGCTTTGACACCCCCGCATCAAAGTGAGCACCACCTTCCTTTGGAACAAGGGTGTCTTTACTGCTCTTCACATCTATGACTTTGACCATTTCATCTGGCGCGGGTTTTTTGAGGCTTTTCAAGGTTTTCGGCCAGCTCCCCGGTCGTCCGCCGGCAAGTCATCCTCCTGAAGTGGCATCCAATGCAGCTGGATCAGGCGTCTCAGGAGCATATTCAAGTGCCGGCATGATACCATGCATGGTTCCTTTTCTTGCCAGCTGGACATTTGATCTGCTTAACCCTCAATGGAGCAATTATTGATCGTATAGTCCTCCGCAAAGGAATTCATGACGCCATAGAAAGTCAGGATGAGTTGGATATCCCAAACTTCAAAGGCTTGATCGGGCGATTTCTCGGGCCTGTCCAAAAGTTGATTTGACAACCAAATTGCAAATATGGCCCGGGAAAATTTTCACCGAAACGTGCTAAGAGAATAATAGTCTGGGTGGTCAGTGATGTTGCGTGCCATGCAATAATGCTTAGCCGCATATGACCAATACGCATGGCGCAATCCAGTTTGTTCGAGATTTGCCCTCGTGCCCTCGATGGTCGCTCTGACAATCCTCTCTGCTACGGCCTTCGCTTTGGAAATGTAATTCGCACTTTGAACATGCTTCCATTCCATCCGACCCACAGCCTTCACGAGTTCGGGAGCCCGATCACTGGAAGGTGTTCACAGTCTCTCCACTTCAAACAAACTGCTTGAAAGCTACTACGCATTGATGTGAGGTTTTCCGTGCCGCGGGGCACGCGTAACGGAAATCAGCAGCAACATCTTGACGAGCGCAACTCTCGATTCTTCACGGTCCGCCGTTAGATGATCGCCAAACTTCTTAGCCTCAGCTTGAGGGGTTCTTTGGTGTGTGACACATCAAGCGTTGAAGCGATTTTTGCCTCATCCCGTAGTGCAGCTTCACCGCGCTCACAAGGGGCATCCTTCACAATTGGCTTCGAAACAGTGTCGCGCGATCATCTTGGGTGGAACATCATGAAAGACATCAGGGCTTTCCTCCGTGACCTCACCTTCCGGTCTTCAAGCTAGAATCGTCATTTCCTAGCTCATCCCCCACATCCTCATGCGCCAATGGTTCTTCCAAGGTTTCGGGTTCTCCATCGATGACCAAAACCTCATCTTCAGTCTCAACTGGAGCCGATGGCAGTCGTAACTTTAGGGATGTTTTGTGACAAGGCCGGAATAGCATTCTTCGACTCAGCCGGGATGAATGGTACATTGTCTTTGACCTCAAGCTTGATGCCATCCGGTAAGCTGAAATAAGCAAAACCATATCCATCTTTCAAACATCTCATACGCACGGACAATGCAGGTGGCATTGTCAAGAACATAAAGCCGAACCACACTCCCGGTCTGATTGATCCTGACCTCGGCTTGTTCCGTCCCAGTAATGCTCCCATTTGCAGTGGAAAACTTTAAAGGCCAGGGTGATTCGTAAATATCCCCAGGTCGAGCATCAGATCTTGAAAGCAAGTCTTGGGCAGCCCCAGTATCCGCAATCCATGGAATGTGAGACGAATCCATTGGTAGCCGAGCAACAACGGCACTTCCTTTCGGAGAAACATCTTTGGCCTTTTTGGCTCGGCTGTTAGGCCTGCACGAATGCAGGAACCACAGCCAAAGTTAGAGTCGCAACGGACTTTGAGCACGGCATCTGAAATTGCTCTTTCATTGAACTTTGGAACATAATTCACCGGAAACTCTTGCGCAAACCTTCTCGGCAAGGCTGTGAAAGGCCAAAGCTCGCCGTCAGTCTGGCGCTTTCACACCCTCAAAGCGACAGCCAGCTCCATAGGTGCATGTGCGTTGAAACTTAATACATACACCTTTGGGAACTCCACAAACAACAGGATTGTTCGATGGAGTCCGGCCACGTCCTGTCGTTTTGCTCGACATAGCATCTCTCATATGAACCGGCCACGTCCTGTCGTTTTGCTCGACATAGCATCTCTCATATGAACCAGCGTCTTCCTTTCCAAATGATTTGTCGCTGCTTCGATCAGGAACTGGTAGGAATGCTTCTCAGTTCCCTCCTCTGGCCGTTCATGACTGTGTCCCATCTGGCAATGAAATTTCTCAAGTCCTCATTGATGAGCTGAACAGACGCAAAATCATACATGGGACCGTGCTTCAATAGGACCTCTCGACCTCTTGCATGTCTCTTCTCCTTCGCCTCCTACCCCTTGAAGATGGCAACCTGTCGCGCGAGGTCGCCTTCTTAGATGTTCGTCAGCGCCGATGCCAATTTTGCGTCAAGGTGAATAAACACGCCTGAATCGCGAAGGGTCTCAACCGTTTGACCAGAACTCCAAGTTGCCTCACTGCACTCAAAAGCCTTCTCAGGTTGATCGGGGAAACAAGTTCGATCACCTTGCTTTACACGAACGCGTTCGGTCGTGGGTCGCTGGAAGAACCTAAGTACTTCAGTAGCTTTCGTGGAAACGACTCATCTGACGCTGTAGGTGATGAGGATGAGGCGGATGAAGGGAAAAACAATTCCCGTCACCTTCTTCTTTTTCTTCTTCTTGTCCTTCTCATCTCCATCATTACCACCATCACCAGGCCCACCGTCTCCGGTAGCAGCATCTGCCACAATTCTGGTGGGAACGGACCCATCTTTGTCGTGGAAAGTCCGGGGTGGAGATGCAACCACGGGCATCGCGCAGCCAAGGGGGTTGCTGGAGAGCAGCTTGAGCAGACTGTTGCTCTTGATTGCTCATCATCTGCTCAACCATCGCCCCCAGCTCTTTGACCTGCTTCTCCTGATCTGATTGCTGATGGTGTTCATGGCACTGCGATGCTTCATCTCGGCCTCTTTCTCAGATTTTAGAGTATTAGCACGTTGTTCCGCACTCATCTGGATTTCCTGCCCCATAGCATCAGGTTCGTTTTGAAGTCCAGCGATGATCTTGCTGCGCCTGGCTTCTGCAACCTGGGCTACCAGTATCCTGATTCACAAATTGGTTGATCTGGGCGTTCTTCGAAATTCTGATAGCTCGTCACCTCTTGATTGACTGTCATAGAAGGGTCGAGGTGAACATTCGCAACATGCTGATTGAACTGGTTCATGGACCGTGGCAGAGGGTTTTCCCCTTGCGAGGTTGGACTGAGGGTCATGCATGACGACATCACCATGCCGAGGCCGATCCGGGTGATTCTGCGCCTTGACTGTTCAAAGCCTGTCCTTTCCTGATGAGCTCTCTGGCCACTTGTGAGTTCGCGCGACTTGTGGGTGCATAGCGCGAGGTATCATTACCCGCGTGCTCATCAGAAGAAGGAAGCACCTCAGCAGGGGAGATTCCAGGGCCGCCATCCATGGCGCACAACTCTGTACAGTGTACAGTGAGCCGCTTACGGCTGATAACCTATAGAACAGTGCAAAACAGCTTCAAAGGTCAACTTCCAACCCTGCAGTAAGCGCGCTTTGTTGAGCCATGCGTAGCGAGTATGACGAAGCTACGCCAGTGAGACACTCATGCAATTGGGGCTAATGAGGTTGATCAATACATCACATGGTAAAATACACAAATGTTCGCACAGGCTGTCCAGGCCATGGCGCCGGAAATCCTGACCTGCGGGCGCTGCCTTCTCTAAACAGACAAGTACATTTCTTCTCGGTAAGCCCAAAACTCTCAGACAACTCCCAACAAGGGAGAAAAACACAAACCTGTGTCAAGTCAACATGGAATCCGAAAATGGAGTGCCCAAAATGATACACTTGTCTTTTTCGGAGGGGAGACTTAGGGGTCCACTGTTGGAAGCTTGATGATATCTTGGGTGGCTTTGCCCCTACAATCCCTCTGAAGACAAGGCACTACGGCGCCAAGCAGCAAGAGGCATGGCAAAAAATCGAGGGGCCCGCCCCTCTCCTGTGCTGCGGGCTTCATGGGCCAGCTGAGCTACGAAGCTGCGGGGGGACGGACGATGAGGAAGGCAGCTTAAGTCAATAATTTCCGAGAAGCAATGAATCCAATCATGCCCGGTGCCCCACCTTCATGCCGCGCAGCTGCCAACGCTGTCGCCTCAGCATCTGCATCAACGCGCATGACACATTTGACGTGTCTAGGCCTGAAGACTTGTTATTTGGAGAGCACTTCAACTTCTGCCGCCATTAACACCCGGATAGTCTTGGCATTTTCTCTTGCCTTCGTTGACATGCCAAGAAGTCTGGGGCATATTTTCGAGGACTTACCTTTAGCTCGCACAAAGTCGAGAGCCGTGCTAGCACAAGAAGGGAGATGGCGCGCCTGTTTTTGCACTTTTCATTGTAACCCCAAAGGCTACATCGCTCCAGCCACGCGCTCAACACGCCAACGTGGTGTCGACCTCCCGCCAGCTCGGATGAGATGGTTCAAGTTCAAGCGGTCAATTTGTGTGGGGACGGGACGAGCTCGCCACGCACAAGAAATATGAAAACACTCACCAACCAACCTGACGCCGAACTTTCACGCGCTCTTGCGCCGACCACCATCGTCGTTGGTCACCAGGATCCGGCCAGAGTGGCCGCAAACAAAAGTAATCCAGAGCCAGTTTCCATCATCCGACTTGTTAATTCCTCCTTCCGAGAAGTCTTCGGGATGCGCGTCCCGAATTTCATTGAGAATTGGATACAGGCCCAACGACATGATCCCCAGCAACCAAACGTGGCCGTGGATTTGGCCATTCCGACCCACTTTCCCATGATAATGGCGAAACGAGTCACTCGTTCTGAAGATGACAACGACTTCTTGGCCAGCTGTTACCCGACAAGCAGGCAATCTGGGCCCCGTGCAGTCAGCAAAGGCAAGGGTGCAAGTCTTGCAAAGCATCACCTGCAGCTCTGCAGCAACGAAAACAGCCCATAACTCGAAGGTGGAACCACCGGAAACGTCGGAACCACATGCGTTGCTGGAGATTGCAGGCGTGAAATGGCCCAGCCTGGGCCTAAGCCCCCAAGCTGGGAGGCAAAGGGAACAGCGCCCAGCGGAAGGACTGGCAGGCCATGCTGGCAACGCGCCAAGGAAGTTTGGGTGTCTTTTGTCTCAGGGCACCCGCTTTGGGAAACCGAAGCTAAAATCGGCATTGTAGGGGGTGTCTTCCGTCTTGAGACCAGCCAGGGCCAAAGGCAACAGCCCATGCCCTCAATGCAAGCGAGCCGATCGATCCGTCAAAAAGACGTGGTTGCAGCGCTCCAAGAACAAAATGCAATTGCTGAAGCTCCCTCTGCCTAAACACAGTCATGAAAATTGTCATGCTTTGGGAACTGCACAATGCTGGATGTGCAAAGTTGGCAGCGCATGCTGCACCATTGGCTATGCACCGCACATTCCTCCTCTGTTTTTGCTCTGCTCTGGCTCTAGCTGAGCCAGCTGCTCCAACTGACTGCGAGGCAGGCAGCGCTGAACTGCCTCCACAATGTGCCAGCAAAGGGAACTGCCAGAAGCAAGCATCTCCTCAGCCATGGATGTCGAGAAAAAGAAAAAAATCAGTTGGGGGCCGGACCACGGGGGCAAGGGAGGCCAGAAAAATTATCTGGAAGGTTCCCGCAGGAAAAACTTGCGGGCTTGATGTCATAGAAGGTGTAGCAACTTCCAAAGCAACACCTTTTGTGGAGAAGTTAGGCAGGGCGGGGCCGCAGTCCGAGGCTCGGAAGCAATGGGCGGGGTGGGCAAGACCCATAACCCCGTCTGCTCAGCGTGACAGCAGCGGCCAAAGTCGTAGACGTCATTCCAGCAAGGGGCAGATCCGGAAACACCAGTGGTCCTCAGAAAAATCGCCGTCTGCCAATCGACTTGAAATGCTATTCTGCGTGCATCTTCCTCACACTTACACACTTACCTTTGCATCTTTTTCCCCTTGCCTAGCTGTGGGATGCCTAGCTGTGGGATGCCTTGCGAATGAACTACTTGATTGTCCAATTCTGCCTGGCACAGCGGGGAACTTGCCAGGCCTGTCCACGACGAGACCCCAAAGTAGCTGCCAGCCAATGCCAGCAGCGGATTCCACAGTGAGGCGCTCGCAGCGTTTGAGTTTGTTGCTTTCTGTCGAGACCCTCGCAGCGACTTGAGCTTCAGGATGCAGCATCCCTGGTGATGTTGCTACTGTGTCGTAATCAAAGCCTGGTATTCAAGGAGTTTACCAGGTACTGTGAAGAATTATAAGGGCGGCTGCATCTATCAATTTATGACGGGACTCCCTAATAGGGACTGTCCCCTACTGTCCCACTCTCTCTCCCTCTCCCTCTCCGGGTTTTGTTCATGGCCCACTTCTCTACCAAGCCCGCAGCCCACAAGGCCCAAGCGTCCGGCTGCAGCAGGCGAGGCCGTCCTCTGGATCCTTGAAGCATGGGGGCTCCAGCAAAGGCGCTGCGCCAGGCTGCCAGGTCCAACCCTTCAGCAGCCGGGCAGCGTTGGCCTCAGCAGCCGTGTGAAAAGCGAAGAGAGGGCCCAGGCAGTTGCAGTGGGCTATGCCAGAACTTACCAGGTCGAATGAGTCCCTCACATGGGCTGCAGCTGAGCGTCACTTGCCTCACTGACCTCTGCGCTGTACTTGAAAGACAAGTCCGACTCCTTATCGCGCCTGGTGCAGCGTCCATGCCGCCCACGGCGACTGTTCTTGGGACACAACACCGCCCCGATCGCAGCGAAGCGCGCGACAGGTATACGGCTCAGCGTTGCCAGCAGCGACCACTCGGGACCCCGCTCGATTCTGGGGTCCAATTGCCCAGCATGTGCCGAGGCCAGCATTGGCACGTAGGAGCCGTTGAGAATCGGCTTCCACCGCCCGAAGTAGCGCTCCCCAAGGTGTCGCGGGACCAACGCAAAGCGGTCGTTGATGCCGTCCCAGTCTGCGCCATCGGGGATCCAAATCTTTGCCGGATCCACCTGCTCGAAGAGAGACAGCGAGGGAGGGAGGTAAAGCCAGTGCCAATCTAGGCGTGCAAATATCCAGTACTTGTAGGGCTCATCTCTGTGCGCCTCCTGTTGTTGGGAAACGGAGAACCAAATCAAAACAGCCATGTCACAAGTAGTGGCACTTGATCTTCAAACCCGTCCTCTGCCAAGAGCAGCTGGAAGCAATGCCACAAGCTGCGAAGGTGAAAGGCATTTCGCCCATTGAGCCCGAGTAAGGGTGCCAGGAAGTTACCGTTGATCTTTGAGTAGGCCTGAGGAACCCTCATGCAGTCCAGTCAGAAAATGGGACTTTGCCTGACATGACGCAGGACTTGCAACCCGTGGCCGGCTGACGGCCGTCAGCCGAATTTTAATTGGACCTGCCTCTAACACCCATGTGTTGTTTCCGCTACTGAAGCGTTGGTAGTCCACCAGCAATGCCTCTCGCCCTCGGCCATCCTCCTCGTAGTACACCTGAGCAGGAAATTGGCTCAAGACTCGAAACGGATGCACCAGCCTGCCTTCTTCACCCAGTCCGCTTCCAGTGGCGCGAGGTTGCTGCCAACTGCCTCAGCAGTTGGTACATCAACAAAGGCAAGGTTAGAGCAAAGATCATTCATGCAAAGCCATCATAAATCATGCGGCGCTTCCAACAGGATCCTTCTGACAATGTGCTTGCCTGTCCAGGACTGACTCCAACACTTCCCCGTTGATGTTCCAACACGATTCCTACTATCCCCCGCCAAAACAAATATCAAAGGCACAGCCTTCCAAGCACATTCTCATGGTACCCAAAGTGGAGACTATCAGGTCAAAGGGCTCAAGTCAATTACCCCATCTCACCAGCACGTTGAACCCTTTACGCAAGCGTGTATGACCAATTGCTCATATTAATTCCGCCTGCACCCTCGACATAAGTTTGGGTGCCAAACGAGTTCTGCCAAAAAGGCGGCGCCTTCCGCGCCAGCAATGCGAAGGCATCCGCTTCCAAAACCTGGGCTGCAAGGCCGGCCCTGTCGAGCGTCTTCTGGGGCGGCAGGCGGTTGGCCGGGCCAGCCATGCATATGGCCGCGCGCGGAGCCGGCACTCCCATGGCATTACGCGCAACCAACGCTGGTGAGCTAAGGAAACAAAGTTCAGAGCTGAGGGAAGGCAATCGGCTTGCCGTGCCGCCTTTGGTTTTGGCGCGGAGCTCAAAGGTGCAAGCAGGCTTGTGACATTGATGGCCGGCCAGCCCTGCCAGCCCTGTCGGTCTGCCAATTTGTTAAGTGGCGCCGCACTCAAGGGCCAACTAGGGATGATGCTCGAAGCAACAAGCTGGCAAATAACAATCAAACGTGCATGCCGAATTGTGGGCAAAGAACCTTTGCCAGCCTTTGGCACACAAAAATAGCCGACCCTAACCTACCCCCGCGCAGCTAGCACAAGCTCATCAAACTGCCACCCAGGCACATAGCATGCAAATATCCGAGGAGAGGTTGCCCACCGTCGGGGTTCGACAGCGTCCTCCTATCTAACAGGCTACAAACACCAGCGTTGTCTGCAACAACCGTATCCTCTCTGGGCCCGCCCTGCCTGCTAACATATCTGCTCGGCGGACTGCCTTGCTTAGCTTAGCAATGCACCATGTCCAGCGAGATAAAGACCAAGTTAAGTGAAGAACGAGAAGCAGACGCACCCGCACAAGGAGGTGGAAAGATGCACGGGCGAAGGACATGGAAAGACCAACAACGGAAAGAACAACGTCGCTTGAAGACACACGGAAATTCAAAACTGAACTGACAAGTGCGCAGTGGCAATCACGGGTGGAATCCCTGCGCCAGGGTAAAACCACTCAGGAAGTTCATACCACTACACAAGCACCATCTGTGTATCTGCCACCCTGCCTACATGTTGGGCAGTGCAGCTGGCTGCGATGCATGCTCAGATTGCACCGCATTCCTTGGCATCTCGAGTTAGTATCACCACGTCCCCCTGTTTTGATCCAGAGGCAGCGAGAGCTAGAGCTAGCTGCGCGTGCCAAAGGCACCATGGCATGATATAGCAGGATCCTCTAGCAAAGCATGCTGAAGGAGCAGCTTAGCCTGAGCACCATGTGACCATGTGTCCCACAAGGCAACCTGGCAGCGGAATCCAAAATACAACTTGGATTGCACTCTCCCCCATTTGCTGACCCATTGCGAAAACAGATCCTCGGCAATTCGGTGCAAAGGCACTTTGCGGTGCTGCGCACCAAATAGCCAACTGGAAAGCAGATGTTCTGCTTCTTCTCGTGCGGATTGGCGCCTCTGCGCTTCCGGCACCAGACAAATACAAGGCTCCCTTGTTGGGACACTCAAAGGCTAATTCTACAATGGCCTGGCTAAACATGCCAACGGCAAGACGCGCTGGAGCAGCAAAAACCGCAAAAGAGACAAGTGCTGCCACGTTTGCCTGCACATCCCATCACTGGTCAGAATTCATCGCAGTAGGATTCGGAAGAAGTCAACTTCTTGCAGGTGGTAGTCAATGTTTGCAACTGAACATGCCCAGGACAGGCGGCGAATTCAGTGAAACCTTTGGAACAAGATGCTTGTGACTCGCACATTCGCACCCAATATTCATTGAGAGTCAATGCAAGGCGATTTGCTACCCTCAGCTACGCCCGGCTTGCTTATACGAGCCGATGCAGTAAGCTGTAGGGGCAAAAACGCTCAACGTCAATGCCTCGAGCAGCAGGTCCAGCGGCAAAACGGGCTGCACCTTGGGCCACGGCTTGCCTCTCTTTGCCAGGACTCCTGTTCATATTGGACGAAGGGACATATTGGACAAATGCACTGACCAACGCAAGCATCTACCACTTGCCCCCTGCAATGCGTTACCCAGAGTGTTTGCCAGCTTGAACCAACAAACCATGCGATGTGCGCCCACCACAACTTTGAAGCACCACTGCCTCTCTGTCCTTGTTTGTGCGAGCCATCAAAGGGCTGCCAAAAAGGAGGGGTCATATGGGGTCTTTTGAAAGACACTCAGCGGCTTTTTGGGTTCAAAGCCCTGCAACGATCAGGCATCACTTTGGATGCATGCAGGCTATGTACAGCTCGGCCCAGGCGGGTCCAGAAAGACAACATAAGCACGAGAAAGATGGCGCACTGGTGCACAAGACCCCTTGAAGCTGACTTCAGACAGCATTCAAGCACGATCCAAAGCTTGTGGCACACTAGCTGCGGAATCCCATCTCCTCTTTCCAGGCGCCGAGTCTGTCGATGACATGCATCCTGGCACAGATGCGCATAGGTCGACGCAACAGCCCTGGCCAAGGGCCAAGTCGTGGCAAGCCGTATGTGCAGCCAAACGGCAGCTTGAGCTGCATGCCCTCGGGCAAGACTGAATGCCTGGGGCCAAACTGCGCATGCCTACTTCTGCTCCACGCAAAGCATGTGGCTGGCAAATCCTCGGCTTCTCTTCTTTCCCAAAGGAAGCAAGTTCTGGCGCCGGGCTGCAAGTCATACTTCTGCGTCCGCAACTTTTGAGAGGCTAGCTCCTGAGCTGTCTGACCCCTGTATCCCCAAACACTGCTGCATGTCAAACCAGCCTTAAATCCTGCTGCTTTCAGGGATCTGCTTTCAAGTTTACTCGGCTTGCGAACGGGTCCCGCTTGGCACGCTCCCTCTGGAGGCTGGAGTCCTTGTTTCACCACGTGTCCTTGCTAGCTACGGTAACTGGGCGTCTCCTAGATTGGGTTTTCACCGCCTTCCGCAGGAGCCCTGTTTGGGCCACATTTGGCTTTTCAGGTCCGGCTCCGGGCCCTGATTGGAAGCTCATGGTGTTCCACTGAGCAGTGGCAATAGAGTCTTTGGGAACTCCTCAATTGTTTTGATCACTATCCAGGCAACAATCTTTCCCATGTAGGCAGTGGTCTGGGAGTGGTGCAAACCCTCTTACTTGGCTGCTCAACCACATACCAAGTAGATCGAACGCAGGGTTACAATTCTGGGCCAGACTTCCAAAAAGTTATGTTTGCTGGTTGAAGGGGAAGATGGCGGAAACTTTTAAATCAAAAGAGCCCGAGTCCGGCAATGAAATGCGGTGACCGCAACGCTGTCGCATGGCGGGGTGCCGCCATGGTGGGCCGCAGAGGCCCCGAGATCAGCGTCCCCGAGGCCCGTAGCTCTGGCAGCGGCTCCACGCGTCGCAGCGGCCTCGAAGCTCACTTTGGGCGTGCGTCAAACTGGGAGCCGCTTTGCCGCTTTGCCAAAAGCTAAGGGCTTTCCTTTTGGCATCCCTTTAACCCTCCCCCATCCCGGCAAGAACACCATCAACAAAACAAATTACTCCCCCCCGCCTGTCCAAGGGTGTGGAGGACGCCAGCCTGGTGCAGCTGGCCATGTCCCCACTGAAAAGGTCAGGCTCCACAAAGGGCAGCTGGAAGAAGACCTCGCGGCTCGAAACCGGCTGACCCGTTGACAAACATCTCTGCCCAGCTGACAGGCCCAAGTGGGTGTGAAACCCGAAATCTGATCATGGCCCGATCCTCATGGAAGCATTGTAGAAGGGAACTGAACGGATAAAACTCATCTCAGCACACGCCCATGTGCAAGGAAGCAATGCAGCCGCGAAAAGCGTTTCCATCTTGCCCAACCCGACCGTTCCCTCCGTCCCCTCCAGGACTCCGGGCCGTCTCCGCGAGCTGAGCTTGGCTATGGGTGAAGTGGATGAAGCCACCGGGCGCCAGGCACTCGGCCACGGAGGCGAAGCCGGAGCAAAGGAAGCCTTCCACCTCCTGAAGCCAAGGCTCGGTGAAGCAAGTGAAATCTGGAGAACGTCCGCGAGACCACAATGCGCATACTGCTTGGTGCTATCGTGCAAACTTGAGACCTGCAAGAGCCAATGTGGCAGCAAGACCTCTTGCGTTGCGCATGCTGGCACACAGCGCCCAACATTTTATTGGGGTAAGCGCGGCGCTCACACAATGCACATGCAAGAGCAGGACCAGATGTGGGCAGGCGGGCGGTTGCGCGGGCATATGGGCATACGAGCAGACTGGTGACCGTCTCGTCTGGTGGGACTATTTATGGCATGCAGATGGAAACTTTAAATACCACCGACCCCCGTCTGTCGAGCGTGAACAGGCTGCCAAACAAATTCAAGACACAAGGCAACCATTGCCAATCAATTGCAAAACAAGCAATGTCTTGCAATCGTTGATGATTTCTAAACATTCACCAAATACAAATATATATATATATATAGACATAGATAGACATACTATGTCTATAGACAGACATATGCATATTATAGTATGGACGTCTGTACAGAAGCCCGCAACTCCCGTTCGTTTAAGCGTTTACCGACCTCTTTTGCATCTGGCTTTGAAGCTCTGGCACGACCAGTGACCATGCGTCCTCGTGTGGCGGCAGCAGGCCGTCAGGCGCCCGCATGTGCAAGCCCAGCCTTGCCGACAGGACACCATGGGAGACCGGAGATGAAACCGATTGCTCGCACAAGCGCCCAAACACACCCAGCCGAAAAGATTTGCTTAAATTGGCTTCAACCGGGGTTGAGACCTGGAGCAAACGTGAAGCAATTGGCACCCGGTGCCTCTTGAGGCTGCATCGGCTGTGGGAGGTCGTCAGGGGCAGCATCATGTTGAACAAGCTCAGGCAGTCCTCTGGCGCACCCGGTGAGGAATCCGTTGGATTGAATTTCGGCCCACCCTCTGTTTTCCAGCCTCTACTTTGGTTGCTACACGTTGCTCCCTGCCAGCTCCAAATCAACGGCCCTCTCGTTTAGAGCATCGCGCCAAAGCCCTTCCCCACAACGTCTCCTCGATCTCCATCACCACGACCGCCTCCTCGAGCTTGAAAGAACCCCGCGCCTGTCATTCCCAAGGGCCCGGGCAGTCCATCTTCCAAGGCCAGCACAATACCACAAACTGGACAAACTCTGCGCGCTGGCGGAAAAACGCAACTTTCGGCCCCTACCCTCAATCTGGCTCGCCAGAACCGTCCCTTTTGCTTCCTGCCCCATAAACGAGAAGGTACATGGCGCGCGTGCGTGCACGTGTGCGCGCGTGCCCTCCCCAAAAGTTGTGCCTGCCACGAAAACCTGCACCCAAGCTCCAGCCACGAAACCTGCACGAAAGCTCCAAACGGGTTCAAACAACGTCTAAATTGCTGCCAGGGCCCCAAACTCTTCCAAACTGTTGCGCCTGTCACGAAATCCAACTTTGACACGCTTGCGACACGCGTCCAAAATTTGCACAGGACTGTGGCGCCAGAGTGAGATGGATATTGACAAATTTCACACAAACGAGCCGACTGCAACAAGGTCAACGAAAATGACACCCGCACAAGCGGCTGCACACGCCTGCCAAGCAAGATGCCTCGAAACGACCACCATGAAACGCAAGTCACAATGGCGCAGCCACGCGAACACGCGACCTTCCAAAACACTGCGCCTGCGCAGTCAAACAACACATTGAGTTTGCGCAGCTACGATTCCTGCACAAGGCCAACGAAAACAGCATTTGCCGATCCAAGAAAATCACGCCTCCACAACAAATCCCAGCGACACGCGCTTGTTGCCTCACTGCGGGCGGTTACGAACGGCGGCGGGGAAAGTTGCGCGCGAACGGTTGCCTTGCAAACTGCAAAATCCCCTCCCCCCCTCCCCTCCTCCCCCCCTCCCCTCCTCCCCCCCTCCCCCCCCTCCCCGCCGCCGGCTCCAGCATCCGCAGCAGCTTCAGCTGCACAGAGCCCAGGCGCCGCAGCTGCGGCGCCGCGGCCAGTGCCGCCGCCAGCTGCTCCAGCGCTCCTCTCGGTCCGGTTGCAGGGATCGCCATCAAGGAACACCGTGCCATATGCCAAGCGCCTGGAAAAACGAACCCGAACAATTAGGCCTTCAAATGAGCTCCGCATAAATCAACCTGGGACAGCCAATGACCAAAGCAAGCGAGCCAAACCAGTGCCCGAAAGCATTCCGAAGGGGAGAGAGCAGTTTGCCGACTATTGGTCACTGAAAATGGGATGACAGCATTGCAAAGAATACAGTGAAGCCCAGGGTGACACCTTGCCTCCTTGAAACTGGAGCGTGTCCATTTGCAGTCGCTGAAGACATTGGAAAAGACCGCCTGTTCCGGGCGTTTTGAGCACATGTGCTGTGTAAAGGCAGCTCCCGCATCTTGATGCAAGTGTCCAAATCCTTTGCCTCAAAACGTGAAACGCGCTGAAACCGCTCGGCTCACTGTGAAGACATGCAACCCAGAAGTTGGCTGGGCAATCACTGCCTGCCTTCTCCGGAGAAAGGCATAGTTAGCAGGTGGGCTGCCTCACGTGGCGGACAAATGCAGTAGTTGTTCAATCACTTGTCCCACAGCCCGCGTGCTGCTCAAAGCCAAGCGTCCATAAACAGACTGCCTTCAAGCCCGTCTCCCTGCTGTGCACCTGTGGAGCAGCGAGTCAGGCGTATGCTGCGGGATTTCGTGTCCTGCCTGGCACTTCGTCGAAGCTGATCTGACAGTCCGATGCTGCAACCTCCGATTTGCCGCATTGAGCAAACCAACTCGGGCCGCAAGCATCAGTTTGACAACATCCATCCCCCTGCTTCTATTACCTGTGCCAAAACCACGCCGAACTAGCGACGACGAAGCTTTACTTTGCTGGAATACGGACCTGCTGCCATGTGACAAAGTTTGACAGGCACATCGGCGGCAGAACGTTGGGACGCATGCTCAAGTGGAGCTGCCTCAACCCGGGGAACAGGTCGTAGATCCTTATGTCACCATCGTCAATGCAAACAATATTGCTGCAGATCTGCCTTTCGGTGCTGACTTGGGGAAGCCCTTTCCTGTGACCCTTGTCGGAGCTCCAGGGATCACAAGCGCCTGTCGCACAGCCAAGGCCATTGCCCCTCTGAGTTCAGGGTGCAAGTGCGCCAAGAACTGCCCAGGCACTTGAGGAGTGAGTCATCCGCAGCCGCTGCTGGCTGGCCTACAAGTCGCATCCAGGGTGGCATCGTCGGCTATGAAATCTGTGCACACACGTTGCATACAATGCCCTGCAGCTTCCAGATTCGCGCTTCTCTATGTGCCATGCTTTCCGCTTTGAACAAGTCGATGGCCGAGGCACTGCAAAAGACTTTGACCTTGGAAATGGTTGGAAAGGACATGCCAGCCGGCATGCCGCAAATCCTTGGCTAGTCCATCCAAGGACTTCCATGCAATGCTGCCAACGACTGTCAACCTCGCTTGCAAGCAACATTCGGCCTAAAACACCCACTGAGAATAATTCAGCCGCCTTCTCCGCCTTGAACCTCGAGCACAAGTTTGCTTTGCAGCACACCCTCATGATGTTCACGTTTGAATGAGAAAGTCGCCCGCTGAGCAAGAATTACTCCACTTCAAGATCAATCCCAAGCTGACAACAATCCCAAACATGCCAAGGCGCTGGGACAAGGTGATTTCCATATAGGAGACCTACACAACTTGACATCTGTGCAAAGCGACTGTGCAAACTGTGCACCCTATTGCAGGGGATTGCAGGTCGTGTGTCTCATCACTTGACTGGCGCCTGTTCAGTCATGGGCCTGACCAGTTGGGCGGTTGGACAAGGGCTCTTCTCATTCGCCTGAGATTTAAAGTTTGAAGTCACGAGGCTGTGCGTGATGCAAATTGCGCCAAGAACTTGACTCCATTTTTCCAAACGCACTGCAAAGAGTCCTGACTCTTGTTCCCGGCGCCCATAATTTCTCCCAACGCGCCTGCAAGTCCTCCCTCTCCAGGAGCCAGGGCTGGCACCCCCACAAGGCCACCACCCGCTTGGCCGGCACGAATTGCACGTGCTCCCCACGGCAGGCCAGGGTCAGCTGCTCCTCCAGCTCCTGCGACGCCATCCCCTTGCGTGGAGAGAAACCTTGCACCTCTTTTTTCAGGGATCATAAGAACCCTCCAATCGTTCAAGTTTTCTCTGGCCAGCTCCCAAATGGGGGATGGGAACTGACTTGGATTTTGCTCTGTCCCCATCCTTTCATTTGTCGCCTTGTGGAAATGTGCCATTCGTTTGTGCGAGTTTCACACCGTTTCTCAAAAAGCTTCACTGCAGAGGCGGCCCCAGCTTGACAATGCGGGCCCAGGCAGCTGGACCAGGTGGCCATCCCAAGTTGAGAAAGGGCTGACCTAAAGCTGGTATTGTTGCAGGCCAGTCCACACATGCCAAATGCAACGCGGAACCCTACCCAGGCAGCGCGAATAGACACATCCCTCCGAAAGGCACATCCTCAGAGTCCCAGCACACCATGGGCACCACCGCGCCCAGGCGCTGGGCGAGGTAGGTCATGTCCAGCGGCACTCTGCCTGGCCCAATCTGCCCAAACATTTTTTGAACTTTGGCCCAGGAAACGGTTCAAACAACAAAGAAGATTGGAGGGGGCAACCGAGCCCGAGACAAGATGGGACGTTGAAGCACAGAGGTTAGCTAGGGCAATGCGTGCAAAGAAAGCTCAGTTGCCCACTATGCGCAAACCAAGCGACTTGCTGGGAGCCGGAAATAGAGCGGCAGCGGCCCGGTGACAGGCTCCTGACCATCGCTGCGTTGGCAGACGTCCAATTTGTGATGAGGGATTTGCCCACACCCTTTGCCAAGCATGCCTTATTCGTAATTCCTCGCCGATAGCAAACTCATCTTGCCCCCTGCTCACGAAACCCAATGCGAACAAAGCCCTTTGGACAGTCAGTCCTGCAGAACACGAATGCGGCACTGATGCACACGCAGCCGTGCCAGCGCAAGCTCTTCGGGCGTTTCATCCAAAGAGAGTATCTCCTGAAACAGCAGCGGCAAAAGGTCGCAACGCGAACACAGGCCAGCCTGTCTGCATATTCTTAAACGATAATGATCGCTGGGGCTGGGGAATGGGAGGCTTCCACTCGTAACACCTCTTCATTTACCGGTTTCACAAGCTAGCTGAATGGGCACTGAACCATTTTCAAGGAATTGATTCCAGGGAGGCCCTTGCCGCCATCCCAAAAGGAAAGACTAGGGGACATGTCAAGCGACTGCATAGGAGCCGCCCCGCTAACGCCTTCATGAGACCTTGCGCAGCCGAGCGGCGAGGCGCAGCAGGACGCGGACGCTGCCGGAGAGTGCTGCGCGCAAATGCCGCGAGGCACAGAACAGGCATCGTGCATGCGCGAGCGACAGGAAGGGAGCGATTGGCACCTGCGGCGCCAAGCGCGGCTGACGCTCCGAGCTCGCAAGCGTCAAGTGCATAGGGCTCTTTGAGGCAACGCGGCGCCAAGGAAAGGCTCCCCTAAATACCGTTTGTTCTCTTGTTTTTGGTTTTCTCGCAGGTTGCTGCCAAAACATACAGCGGGCACAGCCAGCCGATCCTCAACGGGGAAGGGCATGCACTTGAACATGTCTGGCAAATCACAAGAACTTCCTGATTGTCCATGGCCAACATGCACAGCACAAAGCAATGCTTGTCTTCCCCATCCGGCCCTGCGCTGCAGCAGGCGGCGCAGGTCCAGTTGAGGCTCCAACCGACCCTTAGAATCCGCTCAGTACCATTCCCTCCAAGTCTTATAAAAACAAACGCATACTGGAGGATTCGGGAAGGGCTGTGGGAGCAGTGGCAAAGGGGCCAGGTCGTGCCCAAGAACCACCACTTTGGCTCCAAAATAAACTCCTGGAAAAGGTGGGAAAGGGGAATTTCAACACAACAATGCGGCTTGCCGCAACAGGCATCTAATCCGCCGAGGCCCTTGGGCCGCAGGCGACTAGATCGTAGGAGCGATGCAGCAACACGAAAGTGATCTGGAAATGCCGCCCCTCCCGCGGAATGTGCTTTGAAGTGGGTTGTTTTCGCACTTGCTTTGATGTGGTGAAGGCTTATCCTTAAGTTTTGAAACTCAGGTTGCGCTTAGTGATTGGTTTCTCGGCTTCTTGCGCTTTGTTGCGTTTTTGCGTTTTTGGTCTGCAGGCGGCAGCCTTGCCGGAGAGGCCTGTCTTTGCAACAGGCTGGGCGCGGGCTCGAATTCTTGGCGTGGCTTGAATGCCGCCGACGGCCGCTTACTGGACCTGCAACATCCCGCCTGCTGGCAAAGGGAGCTGTCTTGCATGTGTTGGGTGGACTGGTGGCAGCTTTGACCTGGATGGGCCCAGGCAAGCTTCAACCCTGCAAGAGCCTTCTGAGCCGAGAAAGCCCTCAGCGCTTTGCACGCCGACATAGCTTTGCTAGCTTCACCTTGTTTTTCCCGAAAGCATCCCGAAGGGTTCTTCCGCGCGGAGCTCTCGGACCAACTTGCATAGAGTCACTTGCGCAGAGTCAAATACATAGAGCCAAGTGCATGGAGCCAAGTGCATAGAGCCGTGCAGAGAGCCAAGTACATAGAGCCGAGCGCACAGAGCCGAGTGCATAGAGCCGAGTGCATAGAGCCAAGTGCATACAGCCAAGTGCATAGAGCCAAGTGCATAGAGCCAAGTGCATAGAGCCAAGTGCAAAGAGCCGAGTGCATAGAGCCAAGTGCATAGAGCCGAGTGCACAGAACCGAGTGCATAGAGCTGAGTGCACAGAGCTGAGTGCATAGAGCCGAGTGCATAGAGCCAAGTGCATAGAGCCAAGTGCATAATACAAAAACTCGGGTTTTTTTGCGATTTCTGATCTGCCCGCGCGACCCTCTGCGAGGATCGGCGTGGTCGAGGTGCAAAAACTCGAGGTGTTTTTTGTGTACTTTTGAGTTTTTTTTTTTTTGCGTTTTTGCGGCGCCCGCGCAGATCGGCGTGGTCGAGGTGCAAAAACTCAAGGTTTTTTTTGCGTTTTTGCGGCGCGCGGATGAACCCTCTGTGGGGATTGCGCGTGTCGACGTGCTCTCGCTGTGGCGCCGTGCGAATTCGTCTTAGTCTCGGCGAACCCTCTGCGGAGATCGTGCGTGTCGAAGAGCTCTCGCTGTGGCGCCGTGCGGTTTTAGTACTTGCGAGGTTTGCGCGCCTGCTTTCGCAATCCCGCGGTCGCGGGTTCGATTCCCCCCTCGTCCACGGCAGCTCCTCGCAACTTTTAAGTATGAAAGTAGTAGGCGAAGTACACTTTCGCAGCTCCGGCTGGAAAATCGTACGAAGGTAGTACGCAACGTAAACTTTCGCAGCTCCGACGCAACTTTTGAGCGCGAAGTACACTCGCAGCTCCGGCTGGAAACTCGCAACTTTTAAGTACGAAAGTAGTCGCAAAGTAAACTTTCGCAGCTCCGGCGCAACTTTTGAGCGCAAAGTACACTTTCGCAGCTCCGGCTGGAAAATCGCAACTTCTAAGAACAAAAGTAGTACGCGAAGTAAACTTTCGCTGCTCCGGCTGGAATATCGCAACTTTTGAGTACCGAAGTAGCACGCGAAGTAAACTTTCGCAGCTCCAGCTCGAAAATCACAACTTTTAAGTACGAAAGTGTTTCGCGAATAGAGGGAACTTGTTCAGAGCAACTTGCTGAGAGAACTTGCTTGGAGAACTTGCTCAGAGGAAATCGCGCCGACAACTTGCTCAGAGCAACTTGCACAGAGAACTTGCTTGAAGAACTTGCTCAGAGGAACTCGCGCCAACAACTTGCTCAGAGCAACTTGCACAGAGAACTTGCTTGGAGAACTTGCTCAGAGGAAATCGCGCCAACAACTTGCTCAGAGCAACTTGCTGAGAGAACTGGCTTGGAGAACTTGCTCAGAGGAAATCGCGCCAACAACTTGCTCAGAGCAACTTGCACAGAGAACTTGCTTGGAGAACTTGCTCAGAGGAACTCGCGCCAACAACTTGCTCAGAGCAACTTGCACAGATAACTTGCTTGGAGAACTTGCTCAGAGAAATCGCGCCAACAACTTGCTCAGAGCAACTTGCTGAGAGAACTTGCTTGGAGAACTTGCTCAGAGGAAATCGCGCCGACAACTTGCTCAGAGCAACTTGCACAGAGAACTTGCTTGGAGAACTTGCTCAGAGGAACTCGCGCCAACAACTTGCTCAGAGCAACTTGCACAGATAACTTGCTTGGAGAACTTGCTCAGAGGAACTCGCGCCAACAACTTGCTCAGACGCGCAACTGTGCGGAGAACTTGCTAGGATTGCTAGGAGAACTTGCTGCCGCTGCTGATGCTTTCGGGCCACCCATCTAGTTTTCTTTGGATCTCGTTTGAATTACTTTTTTTCAAGGTTCATCCCCTCTGAAGAATCGGATTCCTTCAAGCGTCGCTTTACTCTTGGTTGGGGGCACAAGCTGAGGTGGTTTCTCATGCACAACCTGGTGAATCAAGATGTCGAAAGCTCCGGCCCGTTCGCGAACTTGTCCTGTTGAGTATGCCTTCGCTGGGGTTGCTGGTCCTCCCCCGCCGTAATCCACAAGCGCTTCGGCGGACACGCGGTAGCGCTAACAAGTATGTTTGGCTGAATAACCCGATTTTTGCAAACAAGCATCTGCTCTGCCCATGGCAGCCAACTCCACGAGGCGCGCGGGCTAACTCATTGGGGGCGCTCACTGCCGGGGCGCACTTCAAGGTGTTGGGGCCCTTACGCCCACTCAGTTCCCAGGCAGTGGGCCGTGAGAGTCAATACAAGCTGCGGGATGCAGTGACCCTGCTAGCAATCATGATCTAAGGAGCACGTGATTGGAGAAAGGCTGCTAGCAGCCATTTTGCATGTTCCGCTGCGTGCAAGGGTGCTTTGCTCTCAAGCTCCACTCCCCATGTGTGGTTCCTCAAAACAGCTGCAGGTTTGTTGGACATGATCTACCAAACCTGACTTCCAGGCGGCCCGACGAATCCAAACCATCTCTGTCGTGACCGTGAGCTGTCACTCCCTGGGCCTGAGGCATAGCGCAAGCTGAATTCAACCTGGCAAAAGCGGCGGGCTTGAGCACCACATCTGGAAATACCTTTCATATGCTGGACGCAAACCAACACCTTTCTAACTACCCAATCTTTCCAACTACCCGACCCCATCGCCCATACCCACCTGCGTGGTCTGACTCAGTTTGCCGCTGTATCCGAACTCGGCTGCGTGGAGGGCGCAAGCAAAAGCAGCACAACGTTGGGTCCAGGAAATGACCGCCGCGACATTTGAGTGCAAATCGCTAAGCTTCTCACCACGCAAAGGCTCCTTCTCCTGCACCCCAAGCATGAGGACCAGCTTGCAGCCACCAAACGGTTCGGGGAAATTGGGCTTTGCCGGATTGAAAACAGCCATGCCATGAGCTCCTCCACAGTCTTCTGCTTCTTCATGGTTTCTTGATTCATCTCAGCGGAATGCGGCTGCACACCATGGGGCTGCACCATGGTCAACTCACTCACTGTTCAACAGGTCAGGTGAGCATTGGGGGCCCCGACCCATCTCTCCTTGAGCTTGGGCCACACAATGGACTTGAACTCCTGTTGCGCCAATGCGTCTCGAAAGAGCCATGTGGGCCACTTCTCCAGCATGACAGAGCGGTCGTTTAGTGGTGGAAAGGGGGGCCCCAATGATGCCCCACAATCCGACATTGCCAGCCTCGGAGTCAAAAAGGACCCTGAGCAGGAGCGGACATGCAACATGAGGCTTGCCACCTTCAGGCAAACAAGCAGTTCAACGACATGCATGCTCAGCCACCCACTCCTTTGGGTGCCTCCTCAGTGCACGCGGCCCACTGCAAGTTGAGCCTGGCAACTCCTTTCCCCTTCCTCCTAATGCCGGCAGAAAGCTCCACCCAAAGCTCCGTGAATATCTTGCCAAGATGCTCCTTTGCAAAGCCAGCCACCACATCACCGGGCAGGACGGACGACCGGCTCAAGTCACTGGCCACCACTTTGCCCTCATTGCTCCTGAGCGGTGTTTTCCGCTTTCCCCGCCAAGAGCCAACATGACTGTAAACACCTTGTCCACAAGCACTTTCTTCCAGCTTGGCTTGTGCAACTCCATTTTTGGGCTTCAAGAGGGTTCCCTGCACATGCAGTTTAGATTTGCGTCTCGCCCCTGTGTCCTGAAAGTTTGCAACAGTTCTGGCAGGAGCTGACTTGCCGTCGCTGGCCCAGCCTGGAACCAAGCAACCGAAAAAGCTTCTCCAGATCCTCGGTAAACATCGCACATGATGCAGACAAGCTCTGACCGCATCACCCTGCTTTGAGGTTACGCACCCAAACAAAACGGCATGAGGTTCATTCAGGTTTCTCCTCTCCGACTGCTCAAAAAACTTGGAATCATCAAAGCGTCATGGAAGCAAGCAGGGTCGCTGGGGCCTTTGGGTCCTCTGAAAATGGTATGCTGAGCGAGGGGCTTGGTCGGAGGCCCCAAAGTTGTGCGAGACGATATCGAAGCACTGGCGGTTCAAAAGACGTGGGAGAAGCAACAAGCAAGATGAAGAGAGGGCAAGGAGCGCCACCTCCTACCTCCACATGTCTAGTCCTCCCTCATGGCAACAGCATTGGATGACACGCGCACCCCAATTGTTTTGTATGGCTTGCGCTTTTAGGCGTCCAAGAGTCGGCGAAGGGTGCAAACAGAAAGCTTGCAAGGCAAAAGCTTGGAAATTCTGAACCGATCCTAACTGTTTCCGCCAACTCAGGTTGTGAGACGGGTGGCTTGTTCTTTGGCTCAAGCCGGCCATGCGGCAAGCCAACCCACACGGACACGCTGGCAGCAGCGAAATAATGCATAAGAAAAAGAACCAATTTCAGCATCCAAGCACGCCATTTAAGAAAGAACACCGCCTGCTGCAGCCAGACTTGAGCAAAGCGCCGGTGCCTAGCACTGACACCTCTATGCGGCATGGCGCCTAGTGGGGTAGCCCAGCCAGAGCGATGGCCATTCACATCGAAGAGTTGAGTTTTTTCCGGAGTCCCGGGCCGTGGTGTTGGAGCACAACTCACCCCTTGTCGCGCAGGTGATTCCAAGCAGTCGCTCTGAACAAGGAAAGCCCGAGTATAGCATGGATGCCTACTAGGGAATTTGTAGAACCAGCTCTAGCCCATTTGCGGCACCTGCCAGTACGGGAAATGCAGGCTCACAGAACGCGAGTCGGCGCAGCTCATCCCGCAACTCAACATACTCATGGCACAGGTGTGCGGTTTGATCAGCCAAAGCAGAGAGTCATTCTTTCAGTGAAACTGCCACACCCAAGTGGCAAACTGAAACCAGCCATCCTAGACGATCAAAGTCGATCAAAGACACCGAGCCGATCTGAGCTGAGAAGTCCCGGGGCGTGGGCAAGAAAATGCAAAGCCAAATGCTTTGGTACTCGCGGGGGCTCCATTAAAGTTGCCACGCCCAGCTGGGGCAGGCTGCGCCGGCACGCACGCGCACAGGCCCACACTCTCCTCAACGCCGCCGCTTGCTGCCTCAGCTGATCAGGCCAGAAATGATGCAATGCGACGCACAAACCCTCCTGCCCAAACCGAAACATGTTTTGGCCCTGGTCGGTTTGTAGGCCGCAACAGCGGAGCTCTAATGCTCCCAAGCGTCTGCCGCCGCCCTGCAGCATGGCAATCGCCTCGGCCTCCGTCAGCAGCTTCCTGCGCTCCGAGTGGTATGCAACGCAAGCCCGGGACATGCGGCGATTTGATAATGCTACCCAAGCTTGGCTCGGTATGCTTAATACCCGTTCCGTGATGTGATGGAAGCTGTGTCGTTCAGCCGCTCGTGAGTCGTGGCAATTGGCGGTGACTCCATGTTCTATGCCCTCTCTGGCTTGCATCATTGTGCCTTGCCACATGCGCGCCCAGATCAATGGGCAGACATTCATATTAAAAACCATGGTGCCGAGAAGTAGCTGTCAAAGCGCAGCTGATACGCGGTGACTGCATATCATATACATCCTGCTGCATCAACATCTTTATGAGATGGTCACCACTATCACTGATCAATGACTCGTTCCAACTTTTACCAAACGAACTTCTCAGCAACCATCTCCCCCCACCCTTCCACAGCGTGGCGGGAATGGGCAAACATACAGGCGCCACATCAGCCTGCCGCAAAGTAACACTAGCCTGTCAAGCAAACTGAGCAACGCGCATGCCATCGCCAGTTTACAGATTACGCAGAGTTGCGCAATCCGAGGAATGGCACGCATGTGATCCACACAGGGGCACTAGGGGTGCCTGAACACGCCTCAACAAGCTCAGCTTCTCACGAACAACCAATGTGGATGTGGGTCAAGAATAGGTACCCAAAACGGAACCTGATAAATGGAAACATGGACTAAAACCTGCGGTCCCCTAGTGGTTTAATTTTGACCCACAGTCATATTAATATGAATCCTCCCTCTCCTCTCGCTGTTCAGGCCGTGGATCTGCTCCGCGCGCCGCAGCCGCTCATCCAGCTCCCAATCTCCTCGGCGCACGGCGTCCGGTTGTGGGAATTGAGCTGATACGAGAGAATTACTCAGGGATCCTCCGCCGGGTTGCGCAAAGCAACCGATTACTAACCCCTATGTCAAAAGCAAACAAAGAATGTCAGACATTTTCCTGTTGCCACTTTCAGCCCCACCCTTTTACCAGGGCTGCCAGGGCGACGTCGCGTCACATGGGCCCCGGCTGAGCTGCCCAACCTCAGCAAGCCAGGACAAGCCAGCCTCGCAAATTGCATACCAGTAAGATTGGTCTTTGCAGTGGAAGTGGTCAGTGGACCTTGGTGCTGCCTCAGTTGAGCCTCTGTAGCCGTAAGCCACAGTGCAATATTGAGACAGTTTCATTTCATGTGCAAGTAGCAGGCCCTTCAAACGAGCACTGTCTGAGTGAATGAGCTGACTGGCCATGCGGAACCACGGTTCGCCCTCGCCACCAACAATCCTACTGCTATGCTTTGCTCCGAAGCCGTGCAGTTCGCTTCCGGGTCAAACTGACCCACCCGCTTTTGCCACCGTGACACGTAGCGCCGCTGCACACCTGCAAAACACCAAGGGGAGTGACTGGCAATCTGTCACAAGGATCCCTCAGGCCCACTCAAGGCCATTTAATCCGTGCTTCTTGTGGACGCAAAAAAACTGCTGTGCAATGTGCCCACAAAGCCGGGCTGCCTCCAACGTGATCCACCTGCGCCTCCGGTACGCCGATAGTCGTCTTGGTCTTCCGGACCGGGCTCCTGAAATCGGAAACAGCCTGACCTGCTGCCTGGCTTGAGTCGCGCGAAACATCCCGTAGCCCTGTAATAGAGGCAAAGGAGGGGAAACCAACGAGGGCTGCGCAACGCCGGAGTCCTTTCAGCGCTTGCTCGCCGCTCGAGATCGCAATCGCCTCACATACGACGGCGCGAGTTCCATGATCTAAAAAAACATCAAAAAGCAGGACTTCGTGATGTATGCTTTGCACTAAAGATGTAAGCTTCTGTAGAAAGCGTGTTGACTTGAGTCGAGGTGCTCCCTTCCTCTGACGAGCGGGCGCCTGCCACAGCGCTCACGCAGCACGCAGAGCAAAACATTGCTTTCCACTGCCGCCCGTACCTCTTCGTCTTGCCTCCTGAACCTTTTTCCACTGCTTCCTCCACTCCTTGGCACAGCTTCGAATACCAAGCGCATGCCCTCCTGATTGCTCCCAGCCAAGACACCTCGCGTTTTCGCTTCTCTTCCTTCTTCTTTCTCCGCCGAACTTCAGATGAATCGTCATCGTCAAAGAATCCTTGCCAGCCAGCAGCATTGTGCCGGACAAACTTTGTGCTCTCGCAAAAACAACAAGCGTAATCCGTCCGCCTCAAAGCCATCCCCGCATGAGCCAGCCACAACCAAAATTTGAGATGAGCTACCATCTGATGACCGGCTTCGGTCTCCGCGGCCTCTTCCTTGCGGGTCCTCAAACATTTGCCACGTGTGCTATACCCGGGGTGCCGGGTGTTACCAGAGGCAGACATCGCAGCCAGCCTCGGAGTAGCGCCCGGAGCGGCTCCGGAATCGGCGCCTCTCGTCTGAGTCCTGACACTTTGCGACTGCTCACCGCAGATGCGATTTTGCTTCTCTCTGGGGCCAGTTCGGGTTGGTCGCTGGGATCAGTGGGAGCTTGGCCGTTGTCAGTGCTGTGTGGCCGGGACTCGATTGAAACGCAATCCCACCACGTGGGCTCCTCGTCGTAGCCGACTCGCCCTGCCGGGCAGCCATGGTTTTATGACGTGCCGTCCAATCCGTCTGAAAACCACGACAGCTTGGAGTATGATCAAATCTATGTTACGCGCTCACAGTACCGATTCAATAGGCCCGGAACTGCCCGGTCACGCCGGTACCCCAGCTTCAGCGGCCTCTTCTTTTTCTTCCCTTCCGCTCACTCCCCGGGGAGGGCTCTTCAGCCACATCCTGTGGCAAATGTCGGCAAACTGCACGAATCTCTGGGAATGGGCTTGAGGCCACAGGAGCCACATGCAAAAACGGATGCCGCATCGTCCTGAAACCGTGTCGCTGCCTTCTGCTTGGCTCTTCTTTCTTTCTCCTTGTCCTTGTCCTCTTCTTCTGGCTCGTTCTCATCCATCCTTAACGCCAGGGTGACTGATCATAGTAAAGACAAAATCCGAATGCGACTCCCACGGGCGCTTCAACACCCCATCCCAGTCGCCCAGCGTGGCCCGCGTTCCATGCGTTCCATGCGCTGCACCGGTGGCAAATTCTGTGCCACGCCTCTCGCGGCTCGGCTCGGGCTGGGAGGTGACCACGACGGGCGTGCGCCCAATGCGAAGCTCGAGAACCTGGGAGCTCATAGTTCAAGCACTGGGGACTCAAACCTTTCTCAGGCGAAAGCTGGCAAGGATGACCCGATGGAACATGGCCAAGGCCCAGTTAAAACTCGGGATCCTGACCTCGCCCAAGCGCTTCTGCCGCCGAGCAACGCTTTTCGGCGCAACCTTCTTCTTCGGATTCGATTTGGCCTCAACTCGTCACCTGCCTGCATCGGAAGCCTGAACCACCTTTGAGCCTGCTCAGGCACCGACGTTTGGATTCAGGAAGCCGGAATCCTTGTTTGCACTCATGCCACGTTACTCAAATGTGTCACTGTGCCATCGTGGCTGTTGTCAAAAGACGCGTGGCTTGGCTCATCCCAACTGAAGAGGACCATGGGCACTCAACCCTGTGGAACCCGCAAGCCGCAAGCCTCTCAGGCGGTGGCATCTAAATCCTCTTCCTCCTTCTTTGCAGGCGGCTTGTCGGCTACGTCGGCTTGCTTCTGATCCTTGACGCATGCCGCACATGAGATTTCACAGCGACCAACTGCCCCCATGGCTGAGCTTCGGGCGATGCGCCGCCGTAGCTCTGCCATCTCTTCTGCCTGGCCCGACTGCGCGCCCAGCATGTATGGTCTGCAAGGCCCTCGCATTACACCCTGTCAAAGCCTTGCGAGCAACATTCATCAACAAAAGCTTTGGGGCAAAGAACGGTCAATGATGCGCAAAGCCATGCTGCTTGGAGGAGAAAGTCCCACATCGAACGGGAACGCCGTGCTGCGCCTACGCAAACACAAGAAAACATGTGCCTGCCGGCGCTGCACCAAGGTCTCCCGGCTCCGCGGAGTCTCCCCAGTCCCAGTGCTCACAGCCTCTCCGGGGCCTTTGCAGCGCCAAGTTCGGTCCGAACCCAAGACTTTCAAGGAGAGCACTAGTCCAAACCGAACGAAATAAATATACACATATATATATATATACAGGGGCCACCACGCACCCCCCAACACCCCGCCCTGAGGTATGGGCCAGCCAGCGGACCCAGGCCCAGCTTCGCGGCCCAGTCCAGCTTGTCCTTGGAGACCAAAAAATATGCACACCCTGCTGTCCCCAACCAAGCGGAAGGTCGCCCACCCCAAACCCAAAAGGCCCGTACGTGACCCTCTGAGGACACTCGAGAAACCCTGGCCAAGAAGTCGCTGATTTCTTACTTGGAGCTTCAGGAGCTGATTAAGCGTCCTTGCTGAAGCATCCTAGGAAGGTAGCTGCATTAGCCTGCGTTCATGTGCCACGGATGAACCAAGCAAGAAATGTAGGGCATTGTTGTGCTGCAGTGCCCATGCGCCCAGGCACATTGACCCAAATGATCCCGAGGTGATGCCCAAAAGGAATAGATTAGGGATAACACTCGCTGAGACTCTCTTAAGTCAAATGGGTAGGGCTCTGCATCGAGCCGCCTTTCTTAGACCCATCCTCGTATACCAACTACGTTGCTGACAAGATTCCCTGCGGCTCCGATTCAAGCGATCAACCATGGCTGGCAAAGTGGTCGAACCCCGGACCGGAGCTCAATGCCCTAACGCCGCAACGCCAGACTGCGGAACTGCGGAAGCTGTTCTGTTTCTTGGCTGAGTGCACCTCCAAAGCTGCTTGAACTCCTTATGTTTCTAGGGGATCTGGCCCTCCCGAAAGGATCTGCCGGCTGCTTGGCCCATCGGCCGGAGCACTTTCCTACAAGCAGTTCAGACCAAAGCTCGGGCATGTCTTAGGGAAAGGGCCGAGTTTGGTTCACCTCTGCTTTCATTCCTACTGGCGGCCAAGAGTCAAATATCAACAGGAAGAACACCAGCATCTCAAATCCTAGAGACTCAAAGCATTTGGGAAGAGAATCGGCAGCTGTCTGCAGATTTGGGAAGATGCTCTCTCAACCCAAAATGCATCCAACTTTAAACCCTGGCAATTAATCTCGGACCGGCAATTTTGAGCCGAAACTGCGGCGGTGCCCACACCATGCATTGATTGCCGCTGCAGGCAAGACTGTGACACTTGAAAGGCCGTGCATAGGTCAACAAGGAAATGCTGCACCAACCAATGCTCGCTTCGGAAGGATTCTTCTTTAAGGCAGGACCTGGAGGGGTCTTCCAAGCGAAAGGTTGAAACGAGCCATTTGCACTGCAAAAGATTCAGACTTTGCCCCGAGCACCCCATGCATCGGAAGGCCCGGGGGCCCCGGCTGTGTTTTTCGTTTGTACGAAGGCGGAGCCGGCGACCCTCCCCTGAGCCTCCCGAAGCTCGGCCCAGCGCATCATCCGCAACCTGTCCTTCCAGTCCCGGGAGCAAATGCTGAACCGAACGAGTGCATCAAAGCCGGCCCCCAAGAACAGTTAAGACGTCAAATTGCAGCAGGGCTAGCTGCGAGCAGCTCATGCTTTTCAAAACGCGTCAAGCTGTGTCTTTGAATCGCGTTGGGTGTCTTTGTGCAAAGCCGGTTTGCCAATTTGATTGCACTTCCCACCCCCGCCTACAGGCAGCACAGCCCAACCGTCTTAGCTAAAGCACCCCTCCTCCTCCATAGCCTTCGGCCAAAGCATGAGAAGAAACTCCTGCAGGGCCAGCAGCTTTCCACTCAAACCAGAACAACATGGCATCGCAATGCAAAACATGCTGCCAAAATGCTCACCTCCAAATGAACCGGCGCAGCGCTGCGCCGGAAGCGGAACTCCAACCTCATGCCAAATTCCCACCCATCAACTTTGTGAGCTAGCAACACCTCCAAAAACACAAAAGCCATGCACCAAAAAGCACAACAGCCTCTCCAGTTCGTTCAGCACACTTCCCAGGTTTCGTCTTGTGGTTTGATTGAACAATGGTGACTTCCGTTGAACCTTCCACCAGGCCTTGCACGCCGCAGCATGCGCAGCGTGTTAACCTCACCCAAAAACGACACACGAAAACGGTGAGAGACAAAACAACAAACTGTCAGGATGGAATCAAGTTGTAATACCTGCAATCTCGCAACTCACAGCCTCGATTTAACGGTTGTTGACCCTCCTGAGATCGAATGTTCCTCGGCATGCCGTGACTCTGGGCAGCAAGCCGTCGCGCACTCTCGCATAAGGTTGATGTAGGCCTACCATGGATATCGAGCACCGGTGACTGCTTGCAACAGTTCTGTCGGGACCAAGACACAAAACAGCTAGCAAGAAGCACATCAAATGTCCTTTCAGGATCAGCCTGCCTCGCGGGTGATCGCGCCCGAATGGGCATGGTCAAACTCCCAGAAGGTGTCGCAGGCTGACCACACAGCCTGGCGAGAAGCACCCCAACCCCTACAGCATACCCAGAAGCAATGCTTTGCCCATTTCCTCGTGCTTGACTCACTTCGGTCAGGACCCCCCCCCCCCGGTCTCCCCCGGCGTCTCCCCCGAGGCCTCCCGAAGCCCTTCCGAAACTTTTGGCCTGGATGGTGGCGCAGCCGCAGCGCTCCGGGGGCTTGCACCGGAAGGCCTCCCGCACCTCCGGGGAGCACTTGGCCTCGATGGCCTCTGCTCCTGCGACCGATCGCGTCGCATGCAGAAAGTCCAAAGTTCTTAAAGGCCAACTCAACTGGTAAACCCACACTCCGTTGCAATTTGGCATGGGAGGTATATATGCGGGTACTCCAAGCCAAGTACCTCCCAACCAAGTTGTGCAGTTCTGGGTCTCCGGCTCGCGGCAAGGGAAGGAAGCTCCTTTAGCTGAGAAAAGACTTGATGAGCCATCTGCTTGTCGAATGTGCGCTTTCGCTATGTTCTATGAGTTTCTGAGGATTGCACCGCACCTGCCTGTGACTGACGGCCTGTGGGCAGGCCAGGTAAATCCAACTTGCAGGCTGGCCACCCCCGCCCAACCCATCCTTGTGCACCTAGCGCTCGTGCAATGGGACCGCCGGCACCTCAGCCGTTTGCCCCTGAGGGCACCATGACGTGTGTGTGCAAGGAGCCTTTCAGAAGCAACTTCATCCTCTGCTTGAAATAGCCGGCATCTCTTCCGCCTGAAAGGAACAAGTGCAACAAACAGAGCGTAGTGCAGTGCAAGGGTCGCAATGCATGCTTGCTGGCTGTCCTGTCGATCTGGCCTCAGCCCGAGAAGCGCACAAACATGCTTGCTGGCTGTCCATCGCTAACTCCGCTGGACGCCAAACTCAAAGAAGCAAAGCAAGATAGGACCTGGACGCCCCCTCTGCCGTACGGCCCCTGCCTGGCACAACAGCAACGTGAAACGCCACAAAAACAAAAAGTTGTTTCTGTAGGGAAACTGACAACATTCAATCAAGGATTGCTTTCCATCAAATGCAACACGGCAGCAGCACTGCGCGGACGACTTGCGGACGCCTTGCAGAAGACAAATGCTTCTCGCTGTCAGACCTTACAGACTGCCTCCTCTCCCGTTCGCTGGGCTTGCGCTTTTCCGTGGTGATGGCTGGGCCTTGCTGGCATGCCGTGCGAGGTGCACGTGGCGTGCTGCCAAGGAATCGGCTTCGCCCATGGACCCCATGGTGGAGCCCAGGTTGGAATTCATCGTGGAACCCAGCATGTTGGAAGTGTTGGTGTCACCTGGCAAACAATAGATCTTGACGACCACTCTGAGGCACCCACTCGCCCCCAAGCTCCCTGCCTAGTGAGCGGCTCTGCGACTGCGTGGTGTGGGGCCTGGGCCAATGCTTTTCCACAAAGGAACACTGCAATTTGCCAGCTCGCACGCCACCCCAGCCTGCCTGCGTGGTTGAATGGCTGAGGGTCGCGGGCCCTGCGTGGCAAGCCCCAACACAAGGTGAAATTGAACGGGCGAGAGCCTGCGCAAAAAGCGGGGAGGGCTAACTTCCAAGCGCTTTCCATGCTGCTTTTGTTCCCGCATCCCCGTGATGCCGCTGCTGCAGCGGTGTTGCCAGCCTCAGGCGACGGGAGGGACGAATCCTTTTTTTAGTCGGGAGAACTCCCTCAGCAAGTTCCATTTGACAATTGTGTGGAAAGTTTCACCTGCTGGACCGGACGTGGATGAAAAGAATAGGCCACATTCAGACGGGAGGAGGCTGCATTCAAGCAGGAAACTGCCCTCAGCCGCGCCAGCCATCTTTTGCTGCACAAATGCATTGGCTGAACCCTCGTGGGGCCCGAAGCCACGCAAGCACAGGAAGACTCGCGGCACACCATGCTAACCGGAACTGCAGGAAGGTGCGGCAAGGTCTGTCTGGCAACACCGCGCCTCAACTTGCAATCCTTGAGTCCGTGGTGAAAGTCATGTGAAAGTCTCCGCCACTTCCCATCTGACAAATTTGTCAGCATGCCAGGAGAACTCATGCCCTGCGAAACCAAGGAATGTGCGCTTGTGCGTGTTGCAGTGCAAATATGTGCGCAAGTCAGTGGTAAAAAGTTGTTTACTGCCCTAAGCATGCACGAAAGAAAACGGCCACGTGTGCAGTCTCCACGGCATCGCGCGACAATTCTAGTTGCCTGCAGCAAAAGCCTGAGGCAAGGGTGAAACAAAGCCCTTGAGATGTTGCAAGCCCCTGGGGGCAGTGCCGCGTAGACGCTTGGCCGACTGTTCAACAGGTAATGAGCCTCCCCACCTCTACCCTGGAACATCTGCGAAAGCGTCTGGCATCTGCCCGGGGCTGCAACGCCAATCGGCCAGCTTGGAAAAGCCAAAGCCTGTGTCAGCAACAGCAACCATGATCGATTCTTCCAGGCACCAACCGTAGCACCAAGTTTCACCGCGAAGCAAGTTGATTCCTTCCTTAACTGGTCGGGCTGGTTGACATCAAAGACACTGAACAAGCAAGCAAGCCAACCAGCGAGCGAGCAAAAGAGCGAACAAGCGAGCAACCAAGCCAAGCAAAAAAACAAGCAAGCGAACCAACAAACAACAAACAGGTAAGCAAGCAAACAAAGCAAAGCCAAGCCAAACCAAAGCTAAAGCAAAGCCAAAGCCAAAGCAAAGCCAAAGCCAAAGCAAAGCCAAAGCCCAGGAAAAGCCGAGCAAGCAAGCAAACAAGCAAGCAAGCAAGCAAGCAAGCAAGCAAGCAAGCAAGCAAGCAAACAAACAGAAAAACAAACAAGCAAAACAGCTAGTGCGTGGCGTCCACTCACAACACAGTGATTTGGAAATTGTTTGCAGCAAAAATTTAGGCTATAAAAACAGAAAACAAATGCGGATCCCAAACTGCGCGTCCGCGGCGTCAATACACCTTTTTTCCATAAACAGGCCCTTCGGGTTGGGTTTGCAGCTGTTCCAACTGCTAACTGACTTATTTTACCAACTGACATGGAGCTCACACTGGAATAAGTGGCACTAGTAAGCCAACGGCTGAGGTGACACTTGTCACCACTCCAAGCTTGGCCCTTGGCTTCACGGCAAAGGTGGCTCTAGCCAAAACCGCCCCTCCACCAACCTCAGGCTCTGCTTTTTTGAAAAGGATTCGGGCCGAGCGCAGCCTCACACAAGCACGATGTCGCCGATCGCACGAAACGAACGAACTGCCAAGGGCCCAAAGACATTCAAGGCATGCCTCGCAACTTCAAATGGAATGTTTCAAGTAGTCGTGGTGCTTGCGCAAAGCTCAAGCTACAAAGCCAGCTGGAAGAGGCTGCAGGGGCGCGACAAACTAATGATTGCTGGGAAAACAATGCCGGAGCTGAGTTACCACCAACGAACCCCCAAGAGTTGTCGCGCCCCGTCCTCTGAATGAGGAGAACGTAATGTACTTCGGTTGTCCCACCGAAGGCCCTTCGGGTGGTCCTGGCCACCGGACCCAGCACCGGCACAGTCCCTGATATGGGACTGCGCCTAGGGTGGGCGAGTGACGAATCAAGAAAGATCCCAGCCCGCTTTGCCAAAGGCTGCGTGCATTCCTAATGGCCTAAGAACTGCACAAATGGTTCACACTCCGAAAGGCCCCTCGCGTCACTTCACAATCCCCTCGTGCAGGGTATGGGCTGGGGCCATGGGATTGCCTCCCAAGCCCTCCGATCCGAGCGCCCAGCGCAGAACCCAAGGCATTTCGCCCCTATCCAACGGGTAAGCGCACCAAGGCATCAGCCTCGAAGGCTGGCCTTTCGAATTGATAGCTGGCCTGCGCCGATTGCTATGGGCTGCCAGCAGTTTGAAGGCTGCTGAACCAAGCTAACGGCCGTGCAACTCCCCAAATTTTGGTGACTTGCACAACGCGTTTTCTGGCACCGGGGGAAACACACCGCCGCACTTTCAAACTGCTGGCATCAAGGCCCGTGCAACCCTCGCCCAGACTCACTGGGACTTTGCCTGCAGGGTCCGTGATGCTCCGAGCACTTTGCAAGAGCTTGATTTTCCAACAAGTTGGCATCAAGTGGGTGCTGGGTCTACATGTGATTTTGCCAGCTCCTGTGTCCCATTGTGCAACCACCAGCCCTGAAGCTAGACCTTCCCTGTGACACCGATGCAACACTCAAACCACCCGCCTGCCTCACGTGCCTGCGAGTCAAAGCTGCCACTGCCGCAGTCCAACTCCAAAGCCAGACCTCGGAGGCGCGCACAAGCTCCAAAGCTGACTGCTCACCCGCTTGAGCAAAAGGTTTGGACAGTTGCGGTGTTTGGTCTGGAGGGTGCCTGAAAAATCTGCCACCTCTTACTCTTCTAGCACTTGCACTGCTTGCAGCAAGGCGGCGTGTTTTGGTAGCTCATATTGCCACCTAGAATCAAGCGAGTTGTTGATGCACAGGCGTGCACGTTCAAGGAAAAGTGCCCAAACACATGCTGCCATGATACCATATGGTCCCTCGAAGCCATCGCACCCGCCATAAGCGTTGCCACCGTACGATGTACCACCACCTTGCTGCAGGGCAGTACATGCCTGAATGAAAAATTTTGCAATTCCTTGAAAGTTGAAATAGTACCCGGCAAAAAAAGCACTTGAAAAGATTGGCGTCACGTTCCGCATCTGGCAGGCTTGCGCGCTTCTAGGCAAGGCTCTTGACGCCCAGTTGTCCCAGCCATAGCTTCGCTCCCAGCCGTAGTTGTCGCCACCGGTCCAGTTGGGAACCTGAGGCAGGGGATTGGCACAGGACTTGTGGGGCATACGCAGGTTCAACGTGTCTGTCTTGCGCATGCCAGGTCCATCGCCTACTTTCTCACTGATTCTCTCTCGCTCTCTCGTTTTCTCTCGCTCTCTCTGTCCGGCTGTCCGTCTCTGTGTCTTTCTCTGACTCCAGCCTGCCAGGCTTCACCAGACCATGTGCCTCGCCGCACAGCGGAAGGGAAAGTGATCTTCAAGGGCCATTTTTGCCAAGAACCAGCAGAACCAGCAGAACAGCTTGCTCTGTCACCCTTCGGCAATCCCGCCTGGGCCTGGGCTGCCATTCCCGCCGGCAAAGCCTAGCACAGTACAGCTTCGGTGAGTTAGGGGTTCTCTGTCTCCGCATCTGAGGCTAAGAAGGCCAAAAAGGCAAAACGCTTGAGCAAGAATGCAAGGACTGAAAGCTGTCTGAGAAAGAGGCGCGCCGCATTTTGGCATTCAACATCTAAATGGCGAGCGAAATGATTGCAGGCCAAAGGTTCAGCAAGTAGAAAATGGGAAAACAGTGTCATCCAAATGCTGACTCACGTCCCATCCAATTGGAATGCTCTAATTGGAATGCTTATGTCCCAGCCATCCCCGCGAATCCTGCCTCTATTTTCTGCCAAGGTGCTTCCATTCCCATAGTGTGGATATTGCGTGGCGCCTTGCCAGCCACCAGTTGAAGTTGTGTAGCTTGGCACGTCCTCAGGAGAAGGACTTTTTTTTGCAGAGGGCTGCCAAGAAGTGGGTGGCAGTTGCCCGCCCAGCGAAGCAACTATGTAAGTTGCAACTGCACGCAGTGAGGCCGGGCTTACACACGCAAAGTTACACACACACACACACCAAGCAGTAATGGAAGTCGCCGCAGGGGCCCTTTGTAAGGGCCCTGCATGGCCCGAAGTCCCGTGCGCTTGCAAAGCGGCCATTGTGGACCTGAGGAGCCACAACTCAGATCACAAACTCGGCGTTTGACAGACAAAGGTAACCAGCAACTCCAACCAGCAAATGCAACCGGCACATACAAACAGCAAATACAACCAGCAAATGCAAGCAGCATCACATGAAACCAGCAAATGCAACCAGAAAATTGCACCAGCAAATGCAACCAGCAAATGCAGCAGCTAGCAATATGGAATGCATCCGACCGCCCGCTCGGCTCCCACACGTTCCTCCCTTTCCTTCATAGAAATTCTCTCCTTGGCTGAAGCATTGAGGCGGCAACCGGGCAAAGAAGCAAGCTCAGGCTACCACGGTCTCTGCCATCCCCTTTGCCTGTCCCTTTGGCCGCGCCTTTCCTGAGGGGGCCACGTGCCATGGAGCTAGCAATGCGGCCATGCGCGCCCACGCTTGGAGCAAGTCAGACATGCACATTGCATCCCAGGCTCACAAGTCCCTTTTCTGCAAGCCTCGGTTGCGCACAGCAACCAAAGGCACAGCCAAATGTTCCATCGCCATGTGCGCATGAGACTCCGCAAGATCGAGCGGCTGCTTCTGGAACATTGCTTCCCTCTCTTCCTTCTTCTGGGCGCGGCTGACATAAAGAAGATGCTCAGGGTGTCCTCGGCACATGCGGAAACGTGCGATGAAACAAGATGCACAAGTCCGACAACCCGTTCTTGGCATGCCAAGAGGCCGTCAACATCCAGCTTGACTGGTGGGGCCTTCCCCTCCGCCTCCAGCTTTTTCGCCTCACCACATGGAACAAAAACCTGACACGCACTCTGCTGCCTCGAGAGCATTGGAAGATGCAGCTCTTCTGCCGGATTGGTTCTTTCCAAACTGCGATAAGACCCCCTTCAGACTGCCAAAGTGATATCGCGCCTCCTTCTGCTCCTTGCGAGTTCTTAGATCCTTGCGGTGCATGTGAAGCACACACCTCAGAGGCAAGGCTTCACATGTGAAGCCAGGGGCAAAACATGCGCACCCGCACCCGTGTTGAAATGCGGCCGAGTCGCTCTTTCGCATCTTTGGGCTGCTCAAAATTCACGAAGCCAAAGTGGCGACCCCGTTGGTCAGTCATGATCTGCGCATCCGCGGGTTCAGAACAAGGCTAGCTCATGCATCAAGATCTCTCTGTCTCTCTCTCTCTCTCTCTCCCTCCCTCCCTCCCTCCCTCCCTCCCTCCCTCCCTCCCTCCCTCTCAAGAATGCTCTCACGGCTTTTTTGTTCCCAATGTCACTCCAAATCTACCTGGATCTCGCCTTGGCAGCCTGGATGGGGCCAAATCCGTCGAAGAGCTCGCACAAGTCTTGCCTACGAGACTCCAAAAGCAACATCCCAACTCAACATCCCAAAGCCCAGCATGTCCATCCCTCGGATCTCATCGACTACAGCATGCAGGTCCGCTAAAAGCCTTGGCCTTCTCACTTCTCTCGCAGAATCGCCATACAACCCAAGGTTCAATTTAGGTTGGTATCCACCCAAGTGCGGCAACAATTCGACAAAGAGTACGCACAGCTCTGGTATGGAAAAGCCTTTTGGAATGCTGCACCAAGTGACTCTTTGAAGTGCGGCGGAAAGCACTTCACATAGAGGTTGGTGAAGGGTTCCTCCTTTGGACAAGCAAGGACGTTGCAAGTCATCGCGTTGCTATCCGTCTTCGTGGACGCGTGTGTAAGTTGCAGTGGTCTTGCAAATCGCTCCTCCTTGTTTGGTGTCTCCATAATGGTCATGATCCGATCTGATCCTGGGCAGTCCCTACGCAATGCCATAGCTGAATGGCCGAGCTCTCACCCCCGAGCTCTCACCGAGCTCTCACCCACATTTTGAGGGGCCAAATTAAAAATGAATCCCGCACGCTCCGTGCGGTCAAGACGCTGCAGTACCAAACGGTGATGGTGCGGCCGCCGGCTACAGCACAAGTGCGGTTGCCTGGAAGCTCTGGGAGGCTGAAACCTGAAAGCTCGGATGCACCAAATTATGGAGTTGTTGTGCCAAGTGGGGAGACGCTGCGGAGGGGGAGACACAGATCGGAAGGCAATGGCCTACCTGCTCCTTCTCGCCCTGTGCCTTGTCAAAGTAACTGCTTGAAATTGAGTCTGCTGCTGCGTAAGCTAAAATGACTTCCGGTTTGATGAAGGGTGATGGAAGGTGGCATCATGTGAACTTGGAAAGTTAACTTGTGTGCTGAGCTGAGGTGAGTGCAGTGTGCGCGTCGGGTGTGCTGAGCTTGCATCACAGGACGAGGAGAGGAGCGGAAGGCTCTGTCCACTTCCCAGCTTGAACAAGAAAGGCCGGCGGCATAAGCCACGAAAAGTGAAGTCCGCTCGCCGCTCACTTCAGTTCCAGCCCCAAGCCCCCAATGCGCATGCCTGGTCGCCGCAAGTCCCCGCACAACCCTTCCAGGCGCCCGGCAAGGCTCAGTACCTCGCCGTGCCGAACGCCTGGGCCGCATCAGCGGAGGCGTCGGTTCACTGAGCCACAATTCTGTGGCTCGGTGCTTATTGAAGGAACAGCCCTTCGCACAGCTCAAACCAAAACCCCGGCCCTAAAATCACTGCAAACAAGGTCTCGGCGCCAGCACAAGGTGACTGTCCAATAGGATGACAAAAGGGTTGGGGGGTTGTACAGGTGAGAACTATTTTCGAAGCCACGGCGTCGAAGCTACAAGAGAGTCTGAGAGATCGAGGCACATGCGAACCGTGAAGTGGAAGGGACTTCAGCACATATTCTGAGTAGAATACTAAGACCAGTCCTCTCCTTCCAAGTACGTATGCACACTCTTCCTGAAAGAAAACACGATCAGCCATCGCCGTTTGGCGAAAGCTTACCTGACCTGTCCAGCTGTGAGCTGAGCCTGCATGGCAGTAGGCCATGCAGGATTTACCACAAGGCCATTCTCCAGCAGCATTGTCCTACATCACACCCTCTCTGGTCCATCACATGGACAAGCAAAAACGAAATCCGAATCATTTGCAACAATCTAGTTGTCATAGGTAGACCCTTTCAAAGAGTTCGGAGAAAAGTTGTGGATCGTGAGTGCAGGAAGGTGGCACAATTCTATTCTTTGGTTCTATGGAAGACGTATCCCGACATCCAGCTGGAGCACTCTAAAGATGGCTTGGCCAATTTTGCTTTTAGGTGGATCGAGTTGTCCTGAAAGATATCTTCGGAACATCCCAGTGCTTCAATTGTGAGATGTGATGCCTTGGAAAAGGTGTTGTGCACGGCTGTAGCCGAGTAATTGCTCAACGGGCACAAGGGCTGGCATTCAGTGACAGCCGCCCGCATCACGCGGCTGCGAGCCAAGGGAACCATGCAAAGCCAGGCTTTGAAACCTGCAAGACCTGCAGCCTCTTCACAACCTGGCAGCGTGGAGGGTGCCCTCCTCAAAAAATTGCCCAGTGGCTGAGAGTTCACACCTCCGGATGCACAGCATTGGGCGTGCCGCCCACTCAGGCCACAGGGAATTGAAAAAGCATTATGCCTCACTTCAGCGTCTGGTGCCGCGGAGACCTCTCTTCCTTGATTGGCAAATTGGGAAGCTTCATCCGGGCAAGCCATAGGCCATTGGCACGAGTGATGCCAAGGTTGCTCAGCCGCACGCCGGAGCACCAGGCAAGATATGCGGCAGCAAGTCCTGGTCACGCAACATGAAGATACAAAACTCTGAAGCCACAGTTCCATACGCACCATGACCCCCAGGCCAAGCCAGCAGCATGCCCCCCACCCCATGCCACGGCGCAGCCTCCCAATTCTCTTCTGTGACGCCCGAATGCGTGTGTGCCCGCCGATCGCCTAGCCAAAACTGCCGTTGGAGCAATGCCTGTGGAGCGAAGCGAGAGACAAATCACGCCCAGGAAAGCCCCTCCCGAATCCCATCTCGGCACTGTGACATCGTTGATGGACAACAATGCGCTTCTCGGAGCCCTTGCGGCCTCGGCATATGCCCGCGTGACCAGCCAAAGGAACGTGTTCATTTTGCCAGAATTTGCACCCTAAGCATGTACAGTACTAGAGGTTCGCCATTGAACTTCACCAAATCAAAAGAAACAGCCCACAGCCAACACTCCGTTTGCACAAAGCTAGGACGCTGTAGCCGGCTTGTAGTTCACAAGTCAACGGCAACGGATCCGGAATCTTAGAAGCATCACCAA